>QEPC01013778.1:37126-116133 GCA_003113815.1 Sphenodon punctatus | reverse complement strand
GCACTGACCTTTAGTAGGGGTGATCCCTGGGGTGTGGGTGTTAAACACCCCCCCCAGGGATCGGGTCATACTTACCGGCGGCTGCGGGGACGCCGCGGCCGCTGGTGCTGGGGGGTGGGCTCGCCTCGCCTCGCCTCTGGGTCTTTTCTTTACTCTTTTTTAAAACAAAAATCCAGGCTGGGCAGGGTGGGTGGGGGGTGTCCCCCCTTCCACCCACGCAGCCTGGACTCGGGGAGGGTTTTTTTGAAAAAAACTTTTTTGCTGGGGCAGGTTTTTTACATTGCAGCCATTTTTAAATGGCTGCAATGCAAGAAAAATCTGGTACCCCAGAATCCGGTACCCGGTCCGGATTACCGGGTCGAATCCGATAATGCTGGTACGCCCGATACCGGCATTATCGGATACCTGATTCTACCAGTTTCCCACCCCTACTGTATACACAGCTGCCCTCACCCCAGCTGAATCTCAGCATCAGGCAAGGGATTCCAGTACAAACAGTTCCATCCCACCCCAGAGGCAGCTGCCTCTCCCTGCTGAGCAAGGGATAGCTGTACAAATAATTAGCTGCCCCTACCCCAGAGGCAGCTGCCCCTCCCTGCTGACCAAGGGAGGGACAGGGGAGTCTATGGTGATGGGTGGGCGGGGGAGGGGCCCAAAGTCCATTTCTTGTCCCTGGGCCCATTCCAACCTAGCTACGCCCCTGGTGGGTGTTCACCGCTTGGAACAGCTCAGCTGGATGAGGATTTGCAGTAATGGTTAGGCATTCCTCCCTGCCATGGGCCAACCACACTGCTCCCCCCCACTCCCAACATAGACATGTTAGGGGTGTACACTTTGTTTTCGATAGCAAAAACAAAAATTTTGTTTTTTGTTGTCGTTATTACAATAATGAAAAGAAAAACTATAATAACAAAATCAATAACAACTTTCTTTTTGTTTTTCACTTCATTATTGTCTGGCAGAGTGGCAGGGACAATGTGGAGAGGGGAGGAAGGAACAGTGTTGAGCCCTTGAACTGGGGCTATGATGGGAGGGGTGAGCAGATAGCAAAGACCTGATGAATGTAATCGCTGACCAATGAGCAGCGCAAGCAGGTCCCAGCTAGTAGCATGGCACTTTGTGATTGCTCAATGCCTTTTGCCTCCCAAAACCAATCATGGGGGCTCTGGGGAGGCCACTGACATGCTGAAACACTTTATATTGTCAGGTCCCGGCTGTTTGACTCTTGTTCTGTGTTAGCTCTTGGTGTGTCAGGCTGCGTCTGCAGAACTCTGATGCTTGCACTAAAATCTTCCCCAGCCCTCAGTGTTATACATTATAACATCTTACCTTTCCCTATACCCTTTTCACATTTTACCTTTACCTTTACCCTTCCCCTATCTATCTATCTATCTATCTATCTATCTATCTAGACTACAGATATATAGACTGTATATATATATAAACTACAGATATTGAGTAGTAGTAGTAGTAGTAGTAGTAGTAGTATTTATATAGCACAAGCAATGTACCTGACACTGTACAATCCACAGTCAGAGACAGGTCCCTACCTACACCTAAGGGGCTTACAATGTGAGAAACAAGGGAGGGGGATATGAGGGAGAGGTAAAAATCAGGAAAGACAAGAGTACATTCATGAGGTTGAGAAGTTGCTAGGGATGGGCGAACGCCGCTCGGAAGTTCGGAGTTCGGACCAAACTCGACCAGTTCGGTCGACCGAACCGAACTTCCAAACAGAACTCGATTTTCGAACTGAACCAAGTTTCCGAACTCGGTTCTGTTCACCCATCCCTATAAGATAATATTCCATTTAGTTCAATGGGGTTGGAATTTCCGAACTCTGTTCGGAAGTTCAGAGTTCGGACCGACCTCGAATAGTTTGGTTGACCGAACCGAACTTCGGAACCGAACTTGATTTTTGAACCAAACTGAACTGAACCGAATTTCCAAACTCAGTTCTGTTCACCCATCCCTAGAAGTTGCAGGCTCATGTGCTTCGCTTTGTTACAGGGAATTAGGTTCTGCCCAGAAGCCCCCAGCAGGCATTGCAGCGCCCAGAAAGCCCCTCCAGGTGAGCAGGGCCCCACCCCATAGCCACAAGCCAAAGGTGCACGCCCGCGCCCAGCGGGCGGCAGCCCTTGGGCGGCGACAAAAGGGCGCTGGCCGTTTTGTGGCCGTTGTGAGGCCGGAGCGAGGACAGCGAGGGGCCACCCCCCTGACAGCACCCGCGCGCACGCGGCTCCTGCAGGCCTGGCTTCCCCCCGATACCTGAACAGGTAACACCTATGATGCCTCCCTATACCTCCCTTGCCTCCTCGCCCTCTATCACCTCCCTCCTTCTAGCCTCTCTCACGCACCCCCTCCTTCTCCCTCTCCCTTCACCAGCAGCCTTTCTCCAGCCAACCTACCCCTTATCCTCACCCACGCCCATCCCCCCTCCCCACCCTCATCCCCCCTTACCCATTCCCCCTAGGCCCAAACCCGGCCGTTCCCCATCCCCCAACCTCATCCGCATCCCCTGCCTTCCCAAACACCAATTGCCTTTTTCCTGCTCCCTCTGGAACTGCCGCTCGTCCGTGGCTAAAGCTCCCTTCATCCACGATCTCTTCCTCTCTCGCCCCTTTCAACTCCTGGCTCTTACGGAAACCTGGATCACGCCCTCCAACTCTGTTACCCCGGCTGCTCTATCCTCCGGGGGCCTGTCGTTCTCTCACCGCCCCCGCCCTGAGGGCCTGGGTGGTGGTGTGGGCTTGCTCCTTGCTAAGCACTGCCAATTCAAAACCCTCTCCCCTCCCCCCTCCTCCTCCTTCCCTTCCTTTGAGGCCCACTCTGTGCGCTTATACTCCCCTCTACACCTTCGGGTTGCGGTCATCTACCGCCCCCCGGGTTCCCTCTCCTCTTTCCTCCCGGACTTTGAATCCTGGCTCACCTTCTTCCTCTCCGATGATATCCCCACTCTTATCCTTGGTGATTTCAACATTCACGTTGACACGCCCTCCGCCCCCTCTGTTTCCCGCTTTCTCTCTCTCGCTTCCTCCTTTAATCTCCGACTCTGGACCGACTCCCCCACTCATACTGACGGCCATTCCCTCGACCTCGTCTTCACTCGAAACTGTTCTCTAACTGACCTCTCCTTTGACCCCTTCCCTAGTTCTGATCACTTCCTCGGCTCCTTCAGCCTTTCCCACCGACCCCCCTCCGCCTCCCCCTCTATGCGCCCCTTCCGCAATATGCAGGCCCTTACTCCCTCGGAGTTTGCCGCACATCTTTCCCCCCTTCTCCCCCCCGTTTTCGCCTCCTCCTCCCCTGACTCTGCTGTCTCTGCTCTCAACGCTTCTCTCTCCTCGACCCTTGACTCTCTTGCCCCCCCCTCTGCTCGCCCCGTCCGCCCCCTCGACCCCCGCCCCTGGCTTACCCCTGCCATCCGCTACCTCCGCTCCTGCGCCCGGGCTGCCGAACGCCTCTGGCGCAAATCCCGCTCCCTCCCTGACTTCCTCCATTACAAATTCTCCCTCTCCTCCCTCTCCTCGGCTATCTCCCTAGCTAGGCAGCGCTATTATGCCTCTAGGATCGAATCTTTCTCCCGCGACCCTCGCCGCCTTTTCTCTACTTTCGACTCCCTTCTCAAACCCCCCTGCCCTCCCCCGCCCTCTTCCCTTGCTGCTCGGGATCTTGCGTCGTTCTTCACCTCCAAGATTGACAAGATCCGTCGGGATATTGTCCCCCGCCCCCCTCCCTCCTCGCATCCTTCCCTCCTGCCTCTCTCCAGGAAATCTCTGCTCTTCTCTCTTCATCCAACCCCTCCACCTGCCCCCTTGACCCGATCCCCTCCCGCCTCCTGACCTCTATTGCTCCCACTGTCGCTCCCCCCCTTCTGCATGTTGTCAATCTCTCCCTTTCCACAGGCTCCTTCCCCTCTGCCTTCAAACATGCCACTGTCTCCCCCATCCTCAAAAAGCCTACCCTGGACCCTTTCGATCCCTCTAGTTACCGGCCGGTCTCCCTCCTTCCCTTTGCTTCGAAGCTCCTGGAACGTGTCGTCTACTCCCGCTGCCTGAACCTCCTCTCTGCCAACTCCTCCCTCGACCCTCTCCAGTCCGGCTTCCGCCCCCTCCACTCTACTGAAACTGCCCTGGCCAAGATCACCAATGATCTACTTGTCGCTAAATCGAAGCGCCACTACTCCGTTCTTGTCCTCCTTGACCTCTCTGCTGCCTTTGACACTGTCGACCACTCGCTCCTCTTGGACTCGCTTTACTCTTTGGGCTTCCGTGGCTCTGTCTTTGACTGGTTCTCCTCCTACCTCTCTGACCGCTCCTTTAATGTCTCCCTCCCCGAGTCGACCTCCCCCTCCCTTCCCCTCTCGGTTGGGGTTCCCCAAGGTTCTGTCCTTGGCCCTCTCCTCTTCTCTATCTACACCCGGTCCCTTGGTGAAATTATTGCCTCCCACGGGTTCCAATACCATCTCTATGCTGATGACACCCAACTCTATCTCTCTACCCCCTCTCTCTCCTCCTCTGTCCGCTCACGCCTCGTCGACTGCCTCTCTGATATCTCCGCCTGGATGTCCCGACGCCAACTCAAACTGAACATGGCCAAGACTGAACTCCTCATTTTTCCTCCATCCCCCTCCTCTCCCTCTGACCTGACCGTCTGCATTGATGGGGTCACCATCCGTCCTGTTCTCCGTGCCCGCAGCTTGGGCTTCATTTTTGACACGCACCTCTCCTTTAAACCTTACATTGACTCTGTGGCCAAATCCTGCCGATTCGCTCTCCTCAACATTGCCCGCATTCGCCCCTTTCTATCTGTCTCCTCGGCCAAAATCCTTGTTCATGCCATGGTTATCTCTCGCCTCGACTACTGCAACCTCCTCCTTGCTGGCCTCCCTCGCTCCCACCTGTCCCCCCTTGTGGCGATCCAAAACTCTGCCGCCAAGGTCATTCACTCTGCCCGTCGCTTCGACCATGTGACGCCTCTCCTCCTCTCCCTTCACTGGCTCCCCCTTCCTGAACGTATCCTGTTCAAACTCCTGGTTTTCACGTTCAAATCGCTCCATGACCAAGCTCCCCCTTACCTCTCGGACCTAATCGCCCTACGCGCTCCTGCGCGCGCTCTCCGCTCTTCCGCTGTCCCCTCCCTCGCTCTCCCTCGCTTCTCCTGCTCGCCCAACCGCCTTCGTCCCTTCTCCCTCGCTGCCCCGCATGCCTGGAACTCCCTCCCTGCCGACATCCGCCTTGCCTCCTCCCTCCGCTCCTTCAAATCCCTCCTCAAGACCCACCTTTTCCATGCTGCCTTTCCCAATGCCCTCTAGTCTTTCCCCTTGCTCTTACTGTCAGCCCTCCTCTGCTGACTGCTGCTACCGACCACCTTGTAACCAAGCCAAGTACACGCACCTGAGACTTCGCATCCGCCTGAATGTTTGTTTGTCTTCTCCCATGTCTCTCCCGCTGTCCCCTCTCCTTGTCTCCCCCTCCTTGTCTTTTAGATTGTAAGCCACAGGTAGGGACCGCAGCTGATTATATGTTCTGTACAGCGCCAGGTTGTTACTGGCGCTTTATAAATGTTTAATAATAATAATAATAATAATAATAATAATGAGGGGGAAAGGATGCAGTATCACTCATGACAACCTAGGGAAGGCCTGACGGAAGAGGTGGGTTTTCAGGAGGGATTTGAAAGTTGGGAGGGAACGGAGTGAATGTATCCAAGGAGCTGAGGGTGGGGGCAGAGGAGGAGTGAAGCTCCCGTTAGGAACATGGCGGGATAAAAGAGTGGAGAGATATGGGGGAGCAAGGCCATGAAGAGCCTTGAAGGTGAAGACCAGGAGCTTGTGCTGAATGCGTTCCCACAGAGGGAGCCAGTGCAGGCAGAGAGGAGAGGCTGTGGAGAGAGGAGAGAGATGTTCCAGTAGAGTAGCCGTGTTAGTCTATAGCTCTAAAAACAGCAACAAAAAATAGTCTTATGGCACCTTAAAGACAAGAAAATGTCTTCATTTTTGACATGAGCTCTTGTCAGCAAGACGTAATACTTTAAATGGAGAGAATAAAACACATAATTATATCAAGTACCAACCCAAGGTGAAAACAAGGTGTTAATGACCAATCCATAGAAAAGTCCCATTCAGTTGGAGAAGAGCCGTCTAAAACAACTTTCACACACACACACACACACACACACACACACAGGCCTATTTTGGCTGCATGAGGGAATGCACAAGCCAGGATATGCATGGAGTTCAGCCGGTCTGAAAGCCCACCACGTGGTTTTGCCGGCAAACACACACAGAGATACAGAGCAGGAAATCTCTGCATATTTGTGCCGGCAAAGCCGCATGGGGGAGCTTTTAAACCAGCTGAACCCCATGCATAGCCTGGCCTGTGCATTCCCTCCCGCAGTCAAAATATGCACAGGGATTGGGGGGGTGGCAGGTCTCAAAGTAGCCTTAGAGGAATGTTGAGTGTGTACTTAACACCTTGCCTGTACCTTGGGTTGGTACTTAATCTAATAACGTGCTTTATTCTCTCTGTGTAAACTATTTTCATTGCCTGTCACCTCTTATATAGATGGTTGCCAACTTCCAGGCCATTTCATGAATCTGAGGAAGTCAGCTCTTCCCGACGAAAGCTCATGCCAAACTCAAGAATTTTTTCTTGTTTGTCTTTAAGGTGCCACACGATTCTTTTTTTGCTGTTTCAAGAGAGATGTGTATTTATTAGACCTGAATCCAAAATAACTGGAACAAATACTTGACCGACCATAAATGAATATTGGTCATTTCCCAAACCACTCATTTCAATTTGAGTAGGGTATACTCAATGGGCTAAATCCATTTTTTTGGCACATGCACTGTGCACAAGGTTTGTGCGTGCAAATGTGCAAGTCCTTTGTGCAAGACTTGTGCACAAGCCTGAAACAAGAAATCTCGGCGAGTGCTGCTTCTGTCAGAAGCAGGACATTTGCTGAGTTTCACATGACACGGACATTTACTGGCTTTCCCACTGGTTTTGCCATTTTCTGTTCTTTTTTGTAAGTTGAATGGGGGCTGCTATGGGCAGCCATACAAGCCCCTTATATGCCTGACTACAAGCACACACACCCCCGGGCGCTGTGGAGATGAAAATGTGCTGGCTAAGCACCGGGGAAGTGCTGGAAAAAGTCATAAAAGTGCTGTAAACCTGCCGTAATATTCCCAAGATTTATTTATTTATTTATTCGTTCAAATTTTTATCCCGCCCTTCCCTTGAAGGCTCAGGGCAGCTTATAGAAATATGAAATACAAGAAGGTCCCAGAAAGTGACAAAAACTCGTTAAAAGTCCCAGAAAGTGACAAAAGTAATGAAAAAATGGAGGAAGCATGGAATCACCAGAAACTGAAAAATTACCAACAGACATTTGCCAGAACTCCTGAAAGATTGTTATTTAATTTCCCTTTGGAATGGGAACACTTGCTCTCATATCAGCTCTACGTGCGCACCTCATGTGTAGCTTTACAGGTCATGCACAGCATGTGCTCATCACACTCAGCATGCACATATTTAATTTTTTTATTTAAAAAAAAATTGTTATAGGGTGTTTTCAGATGTTATGAGATCACAGTCAACCGCAGTCAATTCCCTGTGGTGGCTGTGATCACGGAACGTCTGTTGGGGGGAACGCATGTTCCCCCCCAGATGTTACCACGGCGGGGAATCACTTTCACTATGCGAGCGGCTGAAGCATTGGGACCGGCGGCCACTGCGTGGCGAAGGCGATTCCCCGCTGTGATGAACCCTGCAGTCACTTCTGGATGGCGGCCACGGCCCGGAATCCCCACAGGGATTCCGGCCCGTGGCCAAAGCGGCCGAGCGCTGCGGCCGCATTGGTCGCAGCGTCCGCCCGTCTCCCCAGAGGGCGGGCGGCGGGGAGCATGGCGGGGACGGGGCCATGTGGCCGCATGTTGTGCCACGCGGCCCCGCCCCCTCCCCGATTCCCCACCGGGATCCTCCGGCACGTCTGTTAGGGCGTGACGGGATCATCCCGGCGGGGGATGAATTTATTGTTTTCGCGACGGGGCCAATGGGCCCCGTCACGTCTGAAAACACCCATAATGTCTCCTCTTAATCTTCGCTTTAATAGGTTAAACATAGAAAAGCAATTCCATCACCTTTTCCTCCTAAGGCTTCCTTTCCAGACCCTTTATTATCTATATCGTCCTTCTCTGAACCCGCTCTAACGAGACACCCAGAACTGGACACATGATGATGTCTGATTCGTGCTGATCAGACAACCCTTTTGTTAATGCAACCTAAAATTGCATTAGCCTATTTGGCAGCCAGCCACATCGTAATGCTGACTCGTATTTTAGTTTGCGATCAACCATAACCCCTGCATCCTTTTTACATGTATGACCGTCAAGCTAGCAATCCCCCATCTCATCGGTCGCATTCACACCCGTGGCGGCGGTGGCAGCAGAGCAAAGACGCGGCGGCGGGGAGGAGCCCGATGGCAGAAGTAGAGAACGGGGATCTGCCGCAGCTTCCCCCGTGCATGTCAAGGCTGGATTTTGCCCCCGGACTTGCACGAGGAAAGCCGCAGCAGAAGCCCATGCGCACAAGAGCGACTTCCGGAATCAGGCTCCTCCCTGCTGCCACATCTTCCCTCGCGAGGTTCGCCTCCACCACACCAGGTCTGAACCTGGCCATACTTGTGTATTTGTTTTTTCTTCCCTAAATGCAGAACTGTACATTTATCTTGGTTGAATATCATTTTATTCATTTCAATCCATCGCAAAATAGCTGTTTTGGTTGCAGGTATAATTCAGATATTCAGAGGGGCTATCTGAAAATGTGAATGGTATCCATTATTAATGGTATCCAATACACAATCCATTATTAGTATCAGTTCTTCTCTAACAAATATATTATTTCAGCCTGGATATTGTTTGATATTTACTAGGAACTGAACCAGAGAAGCCTATATCTTAATGCATCAGCCTTTCATCACAGACATTCTCCATTGATGGGGTCATGCTGCTATTTGTGGATGCTGTCACGGTTGCACGTGTCTGTCTGGAGTCACATCTCAAAATGGGGTCATGGAGGCATAGATTTTAGCACAGGTGCGGGGAACCTCAGGCCCGGGAGACAAATGTGGCACTTGGCAAGTTTTTATGTGGCCCCCTTTCCAGTGCCTGGATCTGGTCCCTGGATTCAGCCCCGGGTTGCTTGGCAGGAGAGGTGGGGTATAAATCTTTTAAATAAATAAATATAAATAAATAAATAGATTCAGTTTCTACACCCAAGCACTGAAAAACTGAGCTCAGGATAAGGGAGCAGAGAAGAAGGCATGCACACAAGGGTAGGGGATAGATTCATGGCACAGATCCATGATCTGGACCCTCCTTTTCTTTAATCTACCCATTAAGCGCCCCCGTCCCCAACCTCTATGTGGCCCTTGGAGCTTGCACTAATTTTCAGTGTGGCCCCCAGGACAGAAAAGGTTCCCCACCCCTGTTTTTGCAGAACTGCATATTTAAAACAAACTTCACATTTGTCATACACACTATGTTCCAAGGATCAGTTTAGAATCAAATTTGTTGGCAGATTCAAAAAGTTTGGGTTGTTGTTGGGTTTTTTTAAGTGTGAAAGTTTGTTGGTTCATTTTTTGTTTTGTAGTTCATTTCAAAATGTGCGTATCGATGGGCTCCTATGGTCCGTGCATCACACGCACAGCCGCACACATGAACAGGAGCTGCGCATATATCTGTTGCCGGCAAATTGTGCCGCACGGAAACCGCTAGCCTGCATGCACGTGCAGCTTGCGCATGGAGACCGTGGACTATAGGATTGAGCCCATTGATTGGTTAACCCACATCATAGAATGTGTATGACACAGATGAACAGGGGGAAAAACACCAAACAAACAAAGTTGGCAAATTTCTCCAGGGACATCCTCACAATCCACAATGGCCCTCCTTGGGATGGTCTAGTCATCTGTTACCTTAATCACAGAGAATTTATGCTTTGTGCCTATTCTGAACTTAGCTAGATTTAGTTTTTGCCCACTGGATCCCATTACTGCATTTTATTCTAATGCCCTTTAGCTGAAATTTCTCAGATACAGTGAATATCCAACGCTTTGGCTGTTTAGTTCATTCAACAACATTGTCCCAACTTCACCCATTGATTTACACTAAACTGTCCTTGGAAAAAATACTCTAGAAATTCTTCTCTCACCCCAAAAGTTTCTATCATATTTGTTTTTTTTGGAAAATCTCTTTTAAGCCCAGTCGTATTCATTCTTCCATTGTTTTTCTTTTAAAAATAAAATAAAAATAAATGGTCAAGGAGATATAATCGCAATCAGTGGATGAAGATGGGCTCTGCAATCCAGCAGGGGGCAGCGTTTCCATATTCTGGCTCTAACTGGTGCAGTTCAATACACATCAGGCTGTGCTGCCTAGTGAAAAGCTTATTTTGCTGTCTTTCACATGGAGTCAGTTTTAAGGGCTACATTATGTGATCAATTATTCCCTCATTAAGTTTTATTTATTTATTTAGTCATCATTCAAATTTTTATCCCGCCCTTCCCTTGAAGGCTCAAGGCAGCTTACAGAAATATAAAATACAAACAAAAAAATAACATAGATAAAAACATATCAAAACTAATAAAAAGAAACCCTAAACCCTATTTTTATCCCCTTCACCTCATCCCACACAACCCTCCCCACACCGGGGTGGGGAGGGCTATGGCATCATTTCCCATATCCCAAAGTCACCCCAACTTGCTATCCCCACTCACCAGATGCTCTTTCAATTAAAAACATCTTACATCACCTCTGGAAAACACTTAGACTCGGGCTCAAGCAGACTTCTGGGAGAAGGGAGTTCCATAGCATCAGGGCAGAAACCAAGAACGCCTCCCTGTGAGCCCTTGTCGTATGAACGTTGATGTCAACAATTTGCGTGAAAACAGTCGTGCAGCCAGTACAAAGGCTCCCCGGCCTGGAGCAGGGCGGAAAACAGTTGCGGCCAGTCTCCAGGTCAACAGGCAGCACTGAACAAATGTGCCTACCACTAGGAGAGCTGTCCCAGCACCCAACATGACCTGGGTAGGTGTGGTTCCACAACAGGCATGTGGCTGGCTAGCCCCACCCCTGGCCTATTGGCAGTGCCCTTCCTCCACCATGATGAACAGCCATGGTGAATAGCCATGGCAGGGCTGAAGAGAATCCTTGACCCACATTGTTCTAATGCTCCCGGGGCTTGAAGCAGAGTTCTAATGCTGTCTGGGAGCATGCTGGACTAACTTAACTTAACTAAACTAATCTGCCTAACTGAGTTAGACCAATGGTCCATCTTAGCCCAGGATTGTCATAACCTGACACGGCAGAAGGGGCTTCAAATTCAGGTCCAAATCCAACTCTTCCAGGGTCTCTGGAAGAGGCCATCCTGGTGTGCTACCTGAGACCCCTCCAAGGCCCCAGCAAGGGCCTCCCCCAGGCATGCTACCAGGGATCCTGAAGGGGGGATGCCGGGGATTGAACCTGGGACCTTATACATGCAAATAATGCACTCTTACAACTTGAGCTATGCCTCCCCCCTTTCGTCATTTCCCAGCGTTCTCCCAGGGAGCTTTAAGAGTATGCTCAAAGAAACCTCATTCAAACTAGGAGGCAGAGTCCAAGCATGCCTGGCTGCTGTGGCTTGAAGCAGAGTCCAGACTATAGCAGAGTGCCGGGCTCCCACACGGCTTTTAGGTGAGTGGCACCACCGTTCTCCCATTCCACATAACCCATTCCCTGCCCCCAGTGCCCTATTCCCTGACCCTCCCTTCCCTGGCTTTCACTGCTGGCTCTGCTGCCCTATGCCTCCCCCTCCTGCATTCAGATGAGGTATTTACAAGTCCTGAGTGGCAGGATGATTCCTTGGCCAATCAGAACTTGGAGAAACAATGCCGAATGGTTAAATTGAACAAAAACAGAGTACCAAGTTTCAGCCCAAGTTTCAGGATATATATATATATTGGTTGGGGCCATTTTCTGAGCCGGGGTGCCGGGGCCCTTCTGCAGGACAAACGCCCCATCGATTATCGTGCAACCCATCTTGCTGTTGCTGTCGCCACCCTGCCAATATCACTACTGCTACTGCTGTTGCTGGGGGTGTCTTTTATCTTTTTAATGTGTGGTTTTAAGAGGTTTGGGGGGATGCAGTGGGTGTGGCTTGAGGGTGGGGGGCACAGGGAGCGGATAGGGCCTACCCCCCTGGTGAGAGGAAAGGAGGTGACCCTTGGGGAAGGTTGGGGGGACTCCCTGTGAGAGAGGGAGTACTGGGGAGTTGGGCCTTGCACCTCGGTGAGACAAGGGGGCATGGGTCAAGGGGACTCCCAGTGAGAGGGGGAGTTCCAGGGAATGGGGTGGGAGGTTGGGGGAGTGGGTTAGGGATGTCGGGGGTAACTCCTGTGGGGAAGGAGCACCCACGGGAAATNTGGTGAGAGCACAGGGGGGAGGGGGAGGGGAAGGTGGGGTTGGGGGGAGGAGAAATGGGGGGAATATGGGGAGTGGGAGTGGGGAGGGGAGGCAACTCTGGAGGAAGGGCAAACCGCCAAGGGTTATTGGTCAGGATGGAGCAGACGGGAGGGGGGGATCAGCTATAGGGGTGGTTATGGGGCGTGGACAGTATGGTCCAAGGGGACGGGTGACTCGTCCTCCCAGGGGACCGAGGTTCCTGGTGGAGGTTAAGAGAGTCACACACACACACACACACTGAGGGTGAGAGAGGATCAGGGTCTAAGGCTGCCTGTAAAGGGCTGCTGCTGTTGGATGCAAGGTCTGTAGTGAATAAGGTCCCAGTGATCCGGGATTTGATCCTGGATGGGGCAGCAGACCTTGCATGTATCACAGAAACCTGACTGGATGAGGGGGCAGGACCAGCTTTAGCAGACCTCGTTCTGGCCGGGTATGCTGTTCAGCACCAACCCCGCATGAGGGGCCGGGGGGGGGAGGTGTAGCTATTATTTTTAGAGAGGGGTGGCCAGTTAGGAGATATCCAGTCCAGGAGATTTCAGATATTGAAGCCCTCCATGTGCTGTTTGATTTGGCTGGGGGCACGCCTGGGCTGCTGGTGCTATACTGGACCCCTTCCTGTCTGGCAGCATCCCTTGCTTCTCTAGCAGAGCTGGCCTCGGAGGTGGCGCTGAACTCCTCCAGGACCTTGGTCCTGGGGGACTTCAAGATGCATGCTGACGCCAGCCTTGTAGGAGCGGAGCGTGAGTTCATGGCCACCATAGCATTCATGGACTTGTCCCAAGTGGTCAACTCCCCGACCCATGTGGGGGGGGCATACTCTCGACTTGATCTTTTGTTCTGGCATTGAGGTGGGCAATCCATTAGTGGGGGATGTGAGGGTCACGCCCTTGTCATGGATGGATCATTATCTCTGACAGGCCAGTCTCTCAGCGCACCTCCTCCAGAAGGGGAATGGACCAGTTTGGTTGATCTGCCCTCGGAGGCTGATGGAACCTCAGTGGTTCCAGGAGGCTTTTAGGGAGTTAACCTTAGACCCAGACGGCTACTCTGTGGATGAGCTTGTCCAGCATTGGACCATCTTGTTTGGAGAGGCCATGGACAGGGTGACTCTGAGATGTCTTCTCCCTCCGTCTCATCACCGCAGGGCCCCTTGGTTTACTGAGGGGCTGAGGTGTATGAAACAGGTAGGTAGTGGATTAGAGTGACGCTGGCATCGGACTCACTCTGAATCTGACCGACTTCTCCATAGGACCCACTTGCGGTCCTATGTTGAGGTTGTGAGGACAGCAAAGAAGGATTGAGGACAGCAAAGAAGGAGTTCTTTGCTGCCCTTATAGCGTCTGCAAAGTCGCATCCAGCGGAGCTGTTCCAGGTGGTGTGGGGGCTAGTCAGTCCGGCCTCCCTCTGCCTGAATGGGGACTTGTCCCAGGCCCGCTGTGAGGAGTTTGCCACCTACTTTGAAGACAAAATCGCTCAGATCCAGAGTAACTTTGACACCGGATTGGAAGCAGTAAGCAAGGGGCATGAGGTTATGGAGGCACCATCTGGTCGATCTTTCTGGGATGTGTTTCAGGAAGTGACGCCGGCTGATGCAGTGAATGTCTTGGGGTCTGTTAGGGCCACTAGTTGTGAACTAGATCCATGCCCGTCCATGTTGGTGAAAGCCTCCAGGGAGACCTTGGGGATGGTGCTGGTGAGGGTAGTGAACACGTCCCTTTGGCAAGGGAGATTGTCACCCAGTCTCAAGGAGGCAGTGGTGCGCCCCCTGCTGAAGAAGCCATCTTTGGATTTTGATGCTCTCACCAGCTACCGACCCATCTCTAATCTTCTCTTTTTAGGGAAGGTTATTGAACGGGCAGTGGCACTGCAGCTCCAGGTGCATTTGGACAGCGTTGGTTTCCTGGACCCTTTCCAATCTGGGTCCACCCCGGCTATGGTACAGAGACGCCATTGGTGGCCTTGGTGGATGATCTCCACTGGGAGATGGATGCAGGATGTTCAGCATTCTTGATCCTGTTAGATCTCTCATCCGCATTTGATACCGTAGACCATGGGCTGCTGCTGAGAGGGCTGTGTGATCTGGGGGGTCTGGACGGGACTGTCCTAGGGTGGTTCCGCTCATTCCTCTTGGGGAGAAGCCAGTGGGTGGTGCTGGGGGCTGCAAAATCAAGCCCCCAGGTCTTGACCTGTGGTGTTCCGCAGGGTTAGATCTTGTCTCCGCTATTATTTAATGTATATATGCAGCCCCTGGGGGGAGGTCGTGAGGGTTCAGGGTGCGATGTCACCAATATGCTGATGATACACAACTGTACTTCTCGTTTTCAACTGACCCAGGTCCTGCTGTCTCATTACTTTCCCAATGTTTGGAGGCGCTGGCGGATTGGATGCTGCAGAACAGACTGAGGCTCAATCCTGATAAGACAGAGGTGATGGTGGTGGNTGGTGAGAGCACAGGGGGGAGGGGGAGGGGAAGGTGGGGTTGGGGGGAGGAGAAATGGGGGGAATATGGGGAGTGGGAGTGGGGAGGGGAGGCAACTCTGGAGGAAGGGCAAACCGCCAAGGGTTATTGGTCAGGATGGAGCAGACGGGAGGGGGGGATCAGCTATAGGGGTGGTTATGGGGCGTGGACAGTATGGTCCAAGGGGACGGGTGACTCGTCCTCCCAGGGGACCGAGGTTCCTGGTGGAGGTTAAGAGAGTCACACACACACACACACACTGAGGGTGAGAGAGGATCAGGGTCTAAGGCTGCCTGTAAAGGGCTGCTGCTGTTGGATGCAAGGTCTGTAGTGAATAAGGTCCCAGTGATCCGGGATTTGATCCTGGATGGGGCAGCAGACCTTGCATGTATCACAGAAACCTGACTGGATGAGGGGGCAGGACCAGCTTTAGCAGACCTCGTTCTGGCCGGGTATGCTGTTCAGCACCAACCCCGCATGAGGGGCCGGGGGGGGGAGGTGTAGCTATTATTTTTAGAGAGGGGTGGCCAGTTAGGAGATATCCAGTCCAGGAGATTTCAGATATTGAAGCCCTCCATGTGCTGTTTGATTTGGCTGGGGGCACGCCTGGGCTGCTGGTGCTATACTGGACCCCTTCCTGTCTGGCAGCATCCCTTGCTTCTCTAGCAGAGCTGGCCTCGGAGGTGGCGCTGAACTCCTCCAGGACCTTGGTCCTGGGGGACTTCAAGATGCATGCTGACGCCAGCCTTGTAGGAGCGGAGCGTGAGTTCATGGCCACCATAGCATTCATGGACTTGTCCCAAGTGGTCAACTCCCCGACCCATGTGGGGGGGGCATACTCTCGACTTGATCTTTTGTTCTGGCATTGAGGTGGGCAATCCATTAGTGGGGGATGTGAGGGTCACGCCCTTGTCATGGATGGATCATTATCTCTGACAGGCCAGTCTCTCAGCGCACCTCCTCCAGAAGGGGAATGGACCAGTTTGGTTGATCTGCCCTCGGAGGCTGATGGAACCTCAGTGGTTCCAGGAGGCTTTTAGGGAGTTAACCTTAGACCCAGACGGCTACTCTGTGGATGAGCTTGTCCAGCATTGGACCATCTTGTTTGGAGAGGCCATGGACAGGGTGACTCTGAGATGTCTTCTCCCTCCGTCTCATCACCGCAGGGCCCCTTGGTTTACTGAGGGGCTGAGGTGTATGAAACAGGTAGGTAGTGGATTAGAGTGACGCTGGCATCGGACTCACTCTGAATCTGACCGACTTCTCCATAGGACCCACTTGCGGTCCTATGTTGAGGTTGTGAGGACAGCAAAGAAGGATTGAGGACAGCAAAGAAGGAGTTCTTTGCTGCCCTTATAGCGTCTGCAAAGTCGCATCCAGCGGAGCTGTTCCAGGTGGTGTGGGGGCTAGTCAGTCCGGCCTCCCTCTGCCTGAATGGGGACTTGTCCCAGGCCCGCTGTGAGGAGTTTGCCACCTACTTTGAAGACAAAATCGCTCAGATCCAGAGTAACTTTGACACCGGATTGGAAGCAGTAAGCAAGGGGCATGAGGTTATGGAGGCACCATCTGGTCGATCTTTCTGGGATGTGTTTCAGGAAGTGACGCCGGCTGATGCAGTGAATGTCTTGGGGTCTGTTAGGGCCACTAGTTGTGAACTAGATCCATGCCCGTCCATGTTGGTGAAAGCCTCCAGGGAGACCTTGGGGATGGTGCTGGTGAGGGTAGTGAACACGTCCCTTTGGCAAGGGAGATTGTCACCCAGTCTCAAGGAGGCAGTGGTGCGCCCCCTGCTGAAGAAGCCATCTTTGGATTTTGATGCTCTCACCAGCTACCGACCCATCTCTAATCTTCTCTTTTTAGGGAAGGTTATTGAACGGGCAGTGGCACTGCAGCTCCAGGTGCATTTGGACAGCGTTGGTTTCCTGGACCCTTTCCAATCTGGGTCCACCCCGGCTATGGTACAGAGACGCCATTGGTGGCCTTGGTGGATGATCTCCACTGGGAGATGGATGCAGGATGTTCAGCATTCTTGATCCTGTTAGATCTCTCATCCGCATTTGATACCGTAGACCATGGGCTGCTGCTGAGAGGGCTGTGTGATCTGGGGGGTCTGGACGGGACTGTCCTAGGGTGGTTCCGCTCATTCCTCTTGGGGAGAAGCCAGTGGGTGGTGCTGGGGGCTGCAAAATCAAGCCCCCAGGTCTTGACCTGTGGTGTTCCGCAGGGTTAGATCTTGTCTCCGCTATTATTTAATGTATATATGCAGCCCCTGGGGGGAGGTCGTGAGGGTTCAGGGTGCGATGTCACCAATATGCTGATGATACACAACTGTACTTCTCGTTTTCAACTGACCCAGGTCCTGCTGTCTCATTACTTTCCCAATGTTTGGAGGCGCTGGCGGATTGGATGCTGCAGAACAGACTGAGGCTCAATCCTGATAAGACAGAGGTGATGGTGGTGGGTAGGGCGAGGGAGGTACTGGCTCCCCTGGTAGGAGGGGTCCGCCCTCCTGTAGTCCAGCAGGTTCGGAGTCTGGGGGTGGTGTTGGACTAGGGGATCCGCCTGAATCGGCAGGTAGAGATGGTGGCTAAGGCCATCTTCCACCAGCTGTATCTGGTACAGAGGCTGCGTCCATATATTTCCAGACCTGACCTGGCCACCCTCATTCATGCCTTCATCATGTCAAGACTAGACTACTGCAATGTACTGTACATGGGGCGTCCCTTGTTTCTGGTTTGGAGGCTGCAGCTGGTGCAGAATGCAGCGGCCCATCTCCTTATGGGGACGGGAAGGCAGGAGCACATAACACCTGTGCTCCGTACTCTGCACTGGCTGCCTATAGTGTACCGAGCCCAATTCAAGGTGCTAGTGTTGATCTATAAAGCCCTACACGGTCTGGGCCCCTCATACCTTGTGGACCGCCTAGCCCTCCGCGCCTCAGAGTGATCCCTGCAGTCCACTGGGGGCACTGCTTTGCAGGTCCCCCGTGTAAAGCGGAGGACCACAATGGAGAGGGCGTTCTCAGTGGCCGGGCCGAGGCTCTGGAATTCCGTCCTGGAGAAAGTCCATCTGGCCCCAGGCCTGTTGGCATTTCGGCGAGCCTGTAAGACCTGTCTGTTCGCCCAGGCCTTCAGAGGGGAGGGGAGGGGAGGGGGGGATTGTATTTTTAAAACATTGTTTTAATGCATTTTATTGTGTGTTTTTATGCTGTAAGCCGCCCCGGGATGCCGTAGGCATGAGGGGGCGGCTAACAAATGTTTATAAAAAATTAAATAAAATTAAATAAATTATATATATATATATATATATATATATATATATATATATATATATATATATATATATACATACACACACACCTTATTCCCTTCCCAATCACCCAATCTTTATTCCTTAGGTACAGAGAGAGAGAGAGAGAGAGAGAGAGAGAGAGAGAGAGAGACCTCTGAGTTTTCCTTTTCCCTTCCCCTGTCTGTCTCCACCTGTCCATATATTATATAATTTAGGGTGATTTCAGACGTGACGATATCACAGTGAACCACGCTCAATTCCACGTGGTGGCTGTGATAGCATCACGTCTGTTGGGGGAAACAGATGTTTCCCCCCAGATGTTATCACGGTTGGGGATTGCATTCGACACGTGAGCAGCCGAAGCGGGGGGACCGGAGGCCACCGCGTGTCGAATGCAATCCCATGCCGGGGTGAACCCCGGCGTCACGTCTGGTCGGGCGCCACGGCCTGGGATTACTGGCGGGACCCTGGGCCATGGCGAATCCGGCCCGACGCGGCGGCCTCATTGGCCCCGCCGCCTGCCCATCTCCCCAGAGGCCGGGCGGCGGGAGCGTGGAGGGGGCGGGGCCGTGTGGCCGCACGTTGCACCGCGCGGCCCCACCCCCTCCCAGATTTCCCGCCGGGATCCCCCCGGCACATCTGTTGCGGCGTGACAGGGTGACCCCGGCGGGGAATGACTAGGGTGATTTCGGTACGGGGCCAATGGGCCCTACGTCTGAAATCACCCTTAGACATTAGTTGTGTGTGCATATATATACACACACAATGTGTAGTTTTATTATATAGAGAATCTAAGTTAAACCTAACCTATGTATAATACAAAATGTTCCTATCCTATAATCCTAAAATATAAAATAAAACAGCCTAGTATCTAAAGATCTTATCTCTCGCTCTATAGAAAGAGATTAGATATCTCTCTATTATTTATTATTATTATTATTATTATTATTATAAACATTTATATAGCGCCAGTCATGTACTTGGTGCCATACAGAACATAGAAATGGATGCGGTCCCTGCCTGTGCCTCTCTCTATATAGAGAGAGATTAGATATTTAGACACTAGGCTGTTTTATTATATATTAGGATTATAGGATAGGAACATTTTGTATTATACATAGGTTAGGTTTAGCTTAGATTCTCTCTATGGGTGATTTCAGACGTGACGAGATCACGCTGAACCACACTGAACCACGGTGAACCCCGCAGCGGGGCGAAAGGCCCCTGCACGTCTGCACAGCGTGCGCCAGATGTTGGCCACGCTGAATCTGCAGACGGGGTCAATTTGAACCACGCTTCCCGGGCTAGCCGGGGGAAGGTCCCGGGAAGCGTGGTCAAATGGACCGCGGGCCGTGGCGAACAAAAAGTAACGTCTGGTC
Organism: Sphenodon punctatus; assembly: GCA_003113815.1. NCBI lineage: Eukaryota > Metazoa > Chordata > Lepidosauria > Sphenodontia > Sphenodontidae > Sphenodon > Sphenodon punctatus. Next base: position 96,497 of record QEPC01013778.1, on the reverse strand, counting down.
GCGTGCCACGGGCCGGGATCCCCGGCGGGATCCCGGGCCGTGGCACGATCGGCCAGACGCGGCGGCCGCATTGGCCCCGCCGCCCGCCCGTCTCCTCGGAGGGCGGGCGGCGGGGTGCGTGGAGGGGGCGGGGCCGTGCGGCCGCACGTTGCGCCGCGCGGCCCCGGCTCCTCCCACTTTCCCCACCGGGATCCCCCCGGCACGTCTGTTGGGCCGTGCCGGGGTGACCCCGGCGGGGAACGAAGACGTTCGTTACGGTACGGGGCCAAAGGGCCCCGTAACGTCTGAAAGTACCCTATATTATATATTATATAAATATAACTACATATTGGATACAGTATACAATAACAATAAAACCACATGGGGCCCGGGTGCACACCCCTAAAAAATGCATTTTCAAGTATTGTGTCACATATTTGACAAGCTGCACAATCATTTGTCAGGTACCTGGATACCAGAGAAATCATTAATTTCTGGCACCAATGTACTGATTTTCTGGTTACCAACTGATAAATCGAGACAGAAAACAAAAAAATCAAAATGGAAAACCCGAACATTGGTACCAGAAGTCAATGTTCTGGTATCGGAAGTTGAAATTCTGGAATATCAGGTACTCAAACTGCACAGTAATTTAATTGGAAATCTTGGTCGATTTGAGTACTGGAAATTCAACAGATATACCTGTTTTGCAAGTACTAATTTCATCTCAGTTCTTAAGAAAAGATGCAAGGAAGGTGGAGTTGTTCAATGACTGCTTTGCTTCAGTTGTCGTGAAACAGTAGCGTGTGACCAGACTAGTGAAGTCACAAACATAATGTGAGTAATAGAGTAACCATGTCAACGTGTGACATGCACAGGAACAGGCACATGCATGAACCATGGGTTACACACCTCCCAACATTTCAAGAAGCCAGAGGGATGAGGCCCACCCCATTGGTGAATAAGCTCCACCCCTCCACCCACTTACACACACACGCACACACTTCCCAACAATCTAAGAACATGAGGAACAGACGCTTTACTGATTCTTAGGAATGGGCGAACAGATCGCGGTTCAGGTTGGGCCATTCGGTTCAGCTGCGTTCATTTCATCCGTTCGTTTCGGCCATTCGGTTCGGCTGTATTCGGTTCGTCTGTTCAGTTCGGCTAGTTCTCCGAGTTCGGGTTCGGCTGTTCGGTTCGGCCGTTCGGAAAAAGTTGTTATAGGTGTTTTTTGTTTTTTATATGGTTTTTTGGTTTTTTTATTAGGTTTTATATGGTTTTCTTTTGTTTTTTATTTGGTTTTTTTGTTTTTATATGGTTTTTTTAATGTATTTATTTTATCTAATATTATATATATCTATCTACACTAAATCTAATTGCTATTAACTGTTCTAAATGCTATGAACTAAATGGATTATCTAATGAGTACACAGGCCTACTCCTACAAACACTAAAAGAAAATCACTAACGCTATCTCTATCACTAAGCTAACTCCTACAACCATCTATCTATCTATCTATCTATCTATCTATCTATCTATCTATCCCCCCATCCCATATCCATATCCAGATAGAGAGATAGATAGATAGATAGATATGGATGTATATGGATATATATACATCCCATATATATGGGATGGGGGGAATTACAAACAAAAGAGGAGTCTCTAGTGAAGTACATATATACTCAATGAGTCTGTACAGTGAAGTGCATAACACAAGGTTTCAGTTTAAGGTTTAAGTTTCATTTCAGTACAAAACTGAAATGAAACTTAAAGCAATCTAAAAATCCTACTCAATGCCTGCTGTTCAGGAACAGTGACTAGCTCAGAAGGTGTTGGGAAGGGGGGAGGCAGATAATTAATTTTGTTTCTTGCAGGCCTCTCCACCCCTGATGCCTGGAAGTCTGCTCCTCAGTGACTGGACTACACCTCCCTGTCATGTTTGACATTCCAGTGAACCCTTTTTTGCCACCCGAACTCACTCGAACGCGATCCGAACTGACCAAACTGTTTAGCCATTTTGCCATTCGGTGTTCGGTGTTCGGTTTGTTCGGTATGTTCACGTTCGGGTTCAGGTTCATGTTCGGTCATCCGAACAGGCTGAGTTCGGGGTGAACTCCGAACTTCCGAACCGCGTTCGCCCATCCCTACTGATTCTCATTCCACTTAGTTCCTTGTCATTCCATCATCTCCCCATTCTCTTCTCAAGGGCTTCTCATGGGAGACAACCAGGAAAGAGGTTGAATACCAATCTTTTTATTTCTCCTGTTGACCCCTGAAAGAAGGACACTGGGATTCAGAACCGAAAGAGAGACTGTCCATCCTCAAGCACTGGAATTTTGGCACCATTACACATATGTCTGATTGGTAGCAGGTTGGGAAAATTTGAGGGGAGTACTGAAACACGACCCCTATTGCCCTTTAATAAGGTGATGCATTCTGGTGGCATTTCAGCCCTGGTTTTACAATTCAGTCTTAGCTGAGAATATTTAATATATCTCTGAAAAGCTTTGTCCAGATTCTGAGGTTAGCTTTAAAAAAAAAAAAAAAAATGTGCAAACTCTCTCTCCAGGGAGGCTACAGAGAGAGAGTCATCCTTTCAGCTCACCCTTGAATGCACTTTGAACAAGCAGCTGCTTTTACTGTAAGCATGTTATTAATGGTCTCTTTTCAAAAGCAGAGATAGTACCCTGGAAAATGTTCTATTGATTTTTTCCACATTCCCCCCTTCCCTGTTTCAATCACGGCTCTTTTGAATGGCTTTCATTTTTAGCAACGATGAGAGATTCTTTGGAGAAAAGTGGTTTATAGGTTCAGCCTTAAATAAAATCACTGCTCAATTTAAGCTTTGAAAAAATACTATTGATATTTTAATAGAAGTTTTGAGAACCTATTGCTAGCTCGATAATAGCTAAAAGGAGTTTATACATCGAAATCATTCTGGAGGTGGAGGATCATCTTATGTCTTCTCCTGTCCATGTTAACAGCAAACAACAGTTTAAAACTTGACTCATCCTACTGTTGTATGTCAGGGGTATTAGGAACATGCAAACATTGTTTTTCGTAGAGCAATTGTGATCCAAAAATATGTGCACAGAGTCCAGAATCATTGGCAACAACTGCTCTTGCAAGAATTTTGGGACCTGATCCAAAACGTCCTCAAGCATGGTTGAGCAGGTTGTGTGCTGTTTGTGAGCCGTTTGTGCACCGTTTGTGTGCATGTTGCACATAGGCCTGAAATGAGCAATTGCAGTGAATGCTGTTTCCTTCACCTTCGTTTGCTTAATGAGGAAACTTGCTATTTTTTGCTATTTACGGCACCTTGAGTCACTCACTGACATCGCCTCACCTACCCTGGTCTTGTTTCTTGCCTTAAATTGTGCCAATTATTCTGCAATTGCCGCCTGCCTTAAGTTCTGCCAATTTAAAGCATTTAAATTAAGAGGCATAAATTGATGGAAAGTGCCATAAATTGACAGAAAATACCGGAAATTGACAAAAATGCCACAAATTGAAGGAAATGCCAGATATTGACAGAAAATGACAAAAATACTGGAAACTGAAAGAAAACGAGGAAAATGCCAGGAAGTTGCAGGCACTGATCTCACAATAGCGGAAGCACAGAATCAATTAATAGTGAGGAAATGCTGAAAAACAGTCGCAAGCACTCCTGAAAGGAATGCTACGGGAGCACTTGCATTCACCTCAGCATGAGCAGCACACACGCTTGTTCCCTCGACAAGGGGTTGTGATCAGGTTGTGTGCGGTGCGTGTGCCCATTGCACATACTTCCTTTTGTGCATTGTGGAGGGTTTAGAACTGGGCTGCACATTGTTGTATGTGTGAATGGAAATATATGAAAATTAACACTTGTGCATCTCTGAAAATATGCCATTAGAACAAGATGGTTCTTGGTATAATTATTCATGTTGCCTTTAAAAAATAAATAAATGAAAGTTATTTGGGGGCTGATCAAAGTTTCATGCAGGCAACATGTGTACACATTACATACGATGCATACGCATGCATCATGACCGTGTTGCACACATGCAGCGCATGTGCACCCTGCATGCAGTGTGTTTATTGTGTGCCTTGGTTTGGCCCCTCATGCTGAAAAATCTAGTTGTCAAAACAGAACAGTCCTGGTGGAATAAAAACAATATTAATTTTTTGACAATAGGCAATGAAAAATGAAATGTGCTGTTTTAGTCAAATTTCAAAAATTGAAACTAAAGATTTAACCAAAACCATTGCTCCGTGGGTGGGTGATGGGTGGAGATAAGTGGAGATGGGTGTAGCGGCATTCCCAAAGGTGCCTCCACCGAACTCCAGACAGCGAAACTGCATGGAGATGGGTGGAGGCATCTCGTGTGTGTAGGGGTGTGCGAATACCCGGGGGCTCGAGGTTTGGCCCGTTCAGGGTTCGGCCCCCCTGAAACCATTTGGGGTTCAGCTGTTCGGTCTGAACCTGTTCAGGGGGGCTGAAACCATTCGGGCGAGGGTAGGGGGGAACCCGGTTTCCCCTCCCACCAGGCTGCGTGGGTGGAAGGGGCACCGGAGCTCACCTCCCCGCCCCTCCCCCGTGCAGCCTACTACATTTTTCTGTTTTTAAACCCCCCCACCCCAGGGATTGTCCTACCTGGTGGCACCGGGGTTTTGGCCCTGGGTCCTGCTGTGGCAGCGGCAGCAGCTCCGGCTCCGGCGGCGCTACAGAGAGCTTCAGGCCTCTAATAGGCCTTCTGGGTCAGGTTACCTGGATGGCCTAGTAGAGGCCTGAAGTGCTCCACTGCTGCCTCTGGAGCCGACCCCGCTGCTGCTGCTAGACCAAGGCTGGAGTCCTGGCACCACCAGGTAGGTCAGGCTCCATCCCCAGGTCCGGCAGCAGCAGCAGGGCCAGCTCTGGGGGGCAGGGGGAAACCGGGTTTCCCCCTGCCCCCCGCCCAAACGGGTTCAGAACCTGAAAGGTTTTGGAACCCGAACTTTGTTCGGTCAGTTCGGGCAGTGGGAAATTCGGGTTCACGGACGGGCCAAACACCCCAAGTTTGGGCCAAACCACGAACCCCCGAATCGCGTTCGCACATCCCTACTCGTGTGAAAAGGGCCATTCTCATTTTCTCAGTTTCAACATTGTTTAACATTCTTTGTTGAATGATGACACAGTGAATGTAAAATTGAGAACACTGAAATTACTATATTTGATATCGCAGGGTAATTTCAGACGAAAACGCCATTCACCACAGTGAACCCCAGCGGATTCCCTGTGGTGGCGACATTTCCATGCACATCTGTTTGACCCCCACCAGATGTTCATCACAGTGCATCTCTTGTGGGGGTCAAAGCTAACCACGGTTCTGGACCTCTGGCTGGCCAGAAGTTGAGAACCTTGGTTGGATTGACCATGATCCAGGATGGTCCAAAAGTAACGTGTGTTACCTTGGCCCATCCCGGATTGTGGCCCCGACTGCAATACGGGATCAGGTGCAGCAGCCTGATTGATTGGCAGCTGTGCCCACCCGTCTCCCCGAGGGTGGGCGGCCGAGGGAGCACAGGGGGCGTGGCTATGAAGCCGTATGTCATGCCATGCAGCCCCGCCCCCTCCCCGTGCAGCCCCACCCCATCCCCAATCCCCGGTAGGGATCAGGCCAGCATGTCTGAAGGCCGGCCGGCCTGATCATGGACTGGGATCCGAGACGAATTCTGGTCCAGGGTTCAGCTTGCCGGGTCTCTGGGCCCATCATGTCTGAAATTACCCGCAGTCTCCACTTTCATAATTCCAGATTTGAAATCTAAAAAATTGATGTGCCGATTGCCAAAATTGTTTGCGGTTTTTTTTTTTACAGTTTGAAATATTTTAAATTTGAAATATTTTAAATTTCACCCGTTTCCACATTTCACAATAGCAATAACAATAGAGTTGCAAAAATATGCTTCCAAAAACAATTTTTATTGAAACTTAGTTTCTTTTACTGATGTTCAAACCATCTGAAAACTCAAGGAAATGAATTGTTTGCCATTGCCCTTAGAATCGGAATTCAGAAAAGTAGTCCATTATTAAATAGGCATGGCTGGGGGGCAGGTACCCCGGAAGCCTCTATTTGCTCCCCCTGCTATGGATCGTGGTGGAGGGGAAAGCGTAATCGTCTGGCCTCTGATATTGACATGTCCAGGATTCCCCAGGACTCCCAGTCAGTTCCCTGTGCCGTGGAAAGGCTGTTTCCCCACTCAAAGTGCCTCTGAATGGCGTACCACTCAGATTACAGGACTGGCTGCTACTGTTCATACAGGCTTGGGATTCATGGGTTCCTGTCCCCATGCACCCTCCTGCCTGCCCCTGAACGGAGCATCCCGGCTTTTTCTCAGATGCTCGGTGAGCGGCCATGGGTAGGTGCTGCGTGGGTCATGGGAGTGCGTACCCCTCACACCACCTTCAGATGGGCACTTGGGTGTGAGGGGGATGGGTGGACCTGCGTGGTAGTGACTTCTCGAAAAACGGCCTTAGTCCCTCCATCCTGGGCACTAAACACTGCAGGGCTCTGTGGGGGGAAAAGAAAGAAAATAGCTTGTGATCCTGTGGTTATAGATACTGATATAATCCCCAAAGCATTTACATTTGCATGCTCTCATGGAAGTCAATGGGATTATTTTCTAATAAATGGTTTCAGAATTGTAGCATTCATCACAATCCATAACGCGCAAGAAAGCTAAAATAACCTTGTACAGTAAAACCAAATATATATTTCTATACATAAATATGTCTAGAAATGTAAATATTTGTATCTCACTCTTTCCCAAAGTCCGAGTGCTAACGTAACTAGCTACACATATAAAAAATAGACAAAAATAAAGACCCAGTCAAATATATGCTATGTCAAACTATAAAAGTCCAAATTAAAACAAATCCCCAACTGCCAGATAAATAAGGCTGTTTTTAAACATGACATAACCATGCAGGTCCACACATGCCACACATCCAAACGCCCGTCTAACAGTGTGGGGGGGGAGGGGGCAGGTACACGCTCCCGTGACCCACACAACATGGCCCACTCCACTCACGGAGCATCGGAGAAAAAACTCTCTGCAGGGGAAGACTAAAATATGTGTTGTTTGGAGAGCACACACATCCCTGGCCTATTTAAATCCCTCCCCGCTCACCTCAAGTGGGCTCCACATATCTGAAAGACCACATTGCTCTCTGAGGTCAGTCGAATGTGCCCTCTTGTGGGTACCATCTCTTGTGGACCCAGCAGGTCCTTATGGCAAGGGTACACAGAGAGGCACAGAGAGGCATTCACAGTTGCTTCCCCCATATTGTGGAACTTCATCAATGCCTGAGCTTGGGCTTTTCTGGAAGCAACATCAGACTTTTATTTTAGACCAAGCATTTGGCAGGTGTGGCTAGGGGTTAGGGTGGTCGTTTTTACGATATTCCTCTATTGTTTTATGCAGTTCTGTTTAGAGCCAAAATGAGCAAGCTGACCATATCCAAATGATCGGACCCAAAAAAAGAAACTGAGTAACAAACAGTGGGTGCCCTGTGGATGAGCACCCGCTGCATGTGATGTGTTTGTGCACCTGTACGCGCACCCTGGCACACACACACACCCTTCATGGGGACAGTGGTGTGCGCACAGGCTGCATGGAAGCCACACGGGATCTGCGCAGCATGCTGTGCATGGGCATTTTGGTTCGTGCCCACTACTTGCCTAGCAGTCAATCAATTAACCTTTACCGCAATTTCGGTTCTTTCGATTCAGTTTGTTCCATTCATTTTGTTTGTCTGCTTCATTTGGTTCATTCATTTCAGCTATTTCCAGTGTTTCCATTCAGATTCCACCACGCATTTTCATTGTTCCTGGCAAAAATAAACAGAAAACCAGATATGGATGAAATAAGAGAACTAAACAAATTGAAATTGGGGGGTTGTGGGAGAAGGGTTGCTCAAACGTATTGACAAATGTCGCTTAGGTGAACTACAACTTGCTCAAAATTGAACACCACCCCAACCGTGAGCAGTAATTCTGCTACTTGTTTCACATCAAGTTCTGTTTTTATGTGATTTTAATGTTGTAACCTGCTCTGAGCTTTTGGGGAAGAATGGGATAGAAATTTTACTAACTAACTAACTAACTAACTACAATGTTTGTGTAAAGTATTCAACATTAATATAACGTACATAGTTTAAAACACTCTGTGTGTAACTAGGGCTCAAATCGGTACCTAATTTGGTAATACCCGCATTTTCGAGTACCATGTGAGATATTTGATGAGCTACCCGATTGTTGGTCAAGTACCCAGTTACTCAAAAAATTGGTGATTTCTAGTACCAATTTATTTTATTTTCTGGTAACCAATCAGTATATTAGAAGTGGAAGTTAAAAACTCAGGACTGGCAGTCAACATTCCGGGACATCAGGTACTTGAATGCTGTCAACATCGGATACCAATCGGCACCTGAAATTCGATGGGTATACCCATTTTTGTGGGTCCTCGTTTCAGCTCTACATGTGATGTGCAAGAAGACATTAAGGAAAAAGTCTAAAAATCCACTAATATAGAATCCTACATATAGATCTGGGCAGTTGAAAATCTGTCCAAACTTCAAAATTCAGGACTTTTTTTCTTCCATAGCCTTTTTGTCCCATGAGTCATCAACTGCGGGAAAAAAAGTAAGACATCTAAAAGTCTTCAACACCTTGTCTGTAATGACCTAGAACTTTATCTGCTGTTGGTTTGCTTTCTTTAAATGGGCTCTTGTTACCAGAACGCACTCCAGCAAGAGGGCTGTTACATTTTTATTTCCACACTATGTCCTACATAAAAGTTAGCAATAAGAAAGAGTGTTCCGTAGGATATGACTCTCGCATGGATTCCTCCCTCTCTCTTTGACATTTTTTTTCCTAGTGTCAACAATACTGAAGTGAAGGAGTCTTACCATGTAAATATCTTTGCTAGAGGTAGTAGGAATGTTCTCCATACCTCTTCTTTTTATGGGATTTTTATGGGAAGGGCTAAGCCATAGGATTAATCGGTGGTGCTTGAGGCCAGGAATATGCAATTTATAAGGACATAAAAAATTCCATCTGGATCAGAGCACTGGACCATCTAGACTTATATCCTTCAACCAGGGCTAGGAGCAAAAATGCATATATCAGAGGAAGGGGTGTGCAGAAGGCACATTATTATTTTTGTTTGGTTTTTTTTACAAAAAAAACAACATTTGGGGGGGTTCGTAAACAGAAATGTTCATTTTCTGGTTTTTCGGGGGTTTAAACATTTATTTTTATTAAAATCATTTTGTAAAAGATTTTTAAAAATCACTGCATATGCGCAAAATGATCACTGGACCATTCTGTGCCTACACTAAAGTGACTGTCATACACGCGCAGTTCAGCTGCCCTTTTCCAAAATGGCGCCAACATTACTGACATGTGCACATGTGCAGAACAGACTTGGTAGTGATTTTGCACATGTGCAGTGGCTTTTTATTTTTATTTAAATAACAAAAACAGACACTTTTTTCATCTTTTTTGTCCATTTTCATTACCCTAGCCTATTGTTTTCATAATTTAATTGCTAAGACAAATGAGGCTTCGTTCATTTTAATAATTTTCATTTTAATAATTATAAAAATGACAACAAATTGCACACCACTAAACTGGTTTCATTACCAGTTAACTTGGCTAATAGCAATCTAGGCTAATACCTAGTGGTAAAAGGAGTATTCCCATTCCCACCCCCAAATAGGCAAACCTATCAAATATAGCCTGACCTAATATGGTAGTTCAGGTAATAACGTATATCTGTTTATAGGGCTGAAACTCGATCTCAAGTTTTTCTTGGTTATCATCAAGAATCACAGTTCTCGACTCATTTTAAGCGAGAACCGATAATTAAGAAATATACCAATTCTCCACATTTTTCAGTTGAGAAATTTTTCTCAAAATACCATCATTTACTGTTACCATTTACCGCAATTTCGGTTTTGGTCAATTTCGGTTTCAGTTCTCATGTATTTCAGTTCTTTTTTGGTTTTGGTACTATCAGATCTTTTGCATTGATTTTTGTACTGAATTTTTAACATTGCGGTTTTTCAGTGTGGGACAAATGTTAAAAATCAGGTACAAAAATCAATGTAAAAGATCCAATAGTACCGAAACAGAAAAAGAACCAACATTTCGGATTAATCCGAAATGGCCATTTTCGGATACTTTCCGTTTTATCCAAAACCAAAATTCCCATCCCTTGTAAGTGGTATACAATAAAGCGGTATACGGTAAATGGTAATTGTGGTAAACAGTAATGGTAAACAATATGGTAAACAGTATTTCGAGACTGGGATCTTGGTCTGTTATCAAGATTGTACCGAGATCTTGGTGACAATTTTCGTTTCTCGTGAAAAAAATTGCTTCTCGTTTCAGCCCTAGTTTATGCTCCATCAGGTTTCCATTTTGGTTATTCTATTTTGTAAGGATGGGACTCTGGGTGGAATTTCAGTTTCTGTTCTTTCAGTTTCGGTTCTTCAAATTTTTCAGATCAAATTTCTGTTTTAGGTTTTTGGGGTTTTGCAGATTTTTATTCCATTTTTTTTCCCATTGTGGCTGATCCCATGCTGTGCAGACAATTGTGCGGAGCACATGCAGTGCATATGGACATACATACATGCAAGCCTCATACACACCCCGCATGGGGCCTACGGCCCATGGACAAACTGTGCAGTGGGGCGGCACGCATGCAAAGCACCGCATACACAGGGCATGGGATTGGCCCCAATGACTGCAATGGATTGTCTCCCATTGAAGTCCATGAGAAAACGGGGGTGGGGGTGGGGGATCAATGGAAAGGAAAACGAAATGCCAGAACCAAAATTAAACCCCAATTTCGGTTTTAAAACCGAAAGTGACATTTTTGGGCCATTTCGGTGATGTTAAAAACTGAAAATTCCACCCCTACTGTTTTGGTATTCATGGTTAGTTTATTTCAAATGTCTGTCTTTCTGTTACATCTTGGCAATAACAACACCATGTTGCATGCACAAATTTAAAAAACAGGATACCTTGAATACCAGATATACAAGCACACCCACAAATATGGACCCCACATTTCTGAAAGACCACCTCCTCATGTTCCCATATAGACTCTGAAGTCATCTAGGAGCATCCTCTTGTGTGAATCCTCTGTCCCCAGTCAACACAGGCAGTAAGGATAGGAAGAACCCAGAGAGGCATTCTCGATGGCTGCCTTAGAACATTGGAACTCCCTTCCCCTAGAGTGCATTTGAGTCCAAGACTACTCATATTCCAGAGTCTCTGTAAGACATCTTTCTTTGTCCAGTCATTTGGCAAGTGGAGATAGAGCTTGGGGCAGTTTGAGATATGGGTTTTTAGAAGAATAGAATCTTAAAGTTGGAAATGACAGCAAGGGTCACCTAGTCCAACCCCCTGCTTGGATGCAAGATTTTTACACCTACAACATTCCCGACATATGGCTGACCAGCTGCTTTTTGAAAACATCCAGAAATGGTGAGCCCACAACACCTCTTGGCAACTTGTTTCATTGCTGCATGGCTCTTACTGTTAGGAAGCTTTTCCTGATGTTTAACCGAAATCTCACTTCCTGTAACCTCAGCCCATTGTTTCTTTTTCTGCCCTCTGAAACAATGCAAAACAGCACCTTGTCATCCTCCATGGTGGCAATCTTTAAGATATTTGAAGAGTGCTTCATATCTCCCCTTAGTCTGCTTTTCGCTAGGCTAAACATACCCAGTTCCTTCAACCTTTTCTTGTTAAGATTTGCTTTCCCTTTTATCATCTCTTTTGCCCTCCTCTCAACCCACTCCAGTTTGTCAATGTCCTTCTTAAAAAGAGGCATTCAGATTGTTTTAATTTTTTGTTTATTTGTTTATTTATTTGTTTGTTTTTGTGCTTTGACGCACCCTGAACCCTGGAGATAGGCCAGGACAAGAAACAAACCAACAAACTGATCGATTAAATAAACTGATAATCCATTTCATCTCTATTAATACATAGTAGCTAGAGGCAGAGATGGCAGTTCTGGTTTTTGGTTAAATTTTCTGGTTATGGTTTATTTACCTCAATATTTCTTTGTAGGCTTGGGAACATGGAAGGGCCAAATGGTCCGGGTGAGTGTTGCCAGAATCTGGACCCCCAAATTGCAAATATAGCTGTCCCGATGCCATTTAGGGCCCGAAAAACCACTCATGCAATATTAAATTCAAACTGTCCCTCTACAGACAGACATTATAGAGAATGCAGGGAAGACTCAATATGATCCAGGCAGCCCAAACCAGTAAGCAGCCATGCTGCCACATTCAGAACAAGGTGCAAGCGATGAAGAAGGACTGTTGGAAGCCCATAGTAGAGGGAAATACAAAATCTGCATGCTTACTGGTTATCAATAGGGCAATTCAATGCAATTTATTTTGTAGCTTCAAGGAGGGGGCTGGTCCAAGGCAATGTTTGCCAAGACATTTGTCTTGTTGGAGGAAGCACCTCGTTGGTTAATAGGGATGTGCAAACGCGGTTCGGAAGTTCAGGGTTCGGCCCGAACTCAGGGTGTTAGGCCCATTCGTGAACACCCCGAATCTGAACTGACCCCAGACTGAATCAACCAAACTGAGTTTGGGTTCCGAACTCAGTTCGGGAAGGGGGGGCGGTGTTCCCTCCCCCCTCCAGGCTGTGCGGGTGGAAGGGACGCTGGGGAGCACCTCCCCCCCCCACCCTGCCCAGCCTGGGATTTTTTTAAAAAAAAATGAACAGACACACACACACACACACGGGATCGCCTGCGGCCCATGGTGCTGGGGCTCCAGCCTTGGGTCCGGCGGCAGGTGGGTCCAGCAGCTGGTTCACTGGCGGCGGCAGTCCGGAGCACTTCAGGCCACTACTAGACTGCTACTAGGACTGGACCCAGGGCTGGAGCACCAGCACCCCCAGGTAGGTCAGGCTCTGGCCCCGGGTCTGGCGGTGGCTGCGCCAGCTGCTGCAGGTCTGGCAGGGGCGGTGTTCTGGAGTGCTTGAGTATGCTACTAGAACTTCTGGTTTGACCCAGAAGACCTAGTAGTGGTTTGAAGCGCTCTAGAGCGCCACAGCTGGCAGACCCACTGCTGGACCCACCCACCACTGGACCTGGGGCCGGAGCCCCGGCAGCACCAGGTAGGGCCATGGGCGATCCCGGGAGGGGGTGTTACAAAAAAATCGCAGGCTGGGCAGGGTGGGGAGAGGTGCTCCCCAGCACCCCTTCCACCCATGCATCCTGGAGGGTGGAGGGAAAACTGCCCCCCCCCCGCCATAACTGAAAATTGTTCAGTTCAGTCCATTTGAACCGAACCCATTCAGGGGGGCCAAACCCCAAACGGGTCGAACCCCAAATTGCTCGGTGTTCGCACACCCTTATTGCGTAAGAGGGCAATTCACCTGATACTCCATTCTGTTGATTTCAATCAAAGATGGACTGGCCACTCTCTGGACAAATAGGCCATTATTATTTAAAATGACAATTGTGATGGGATCCAATTACAGTAACATGGACACTATGGGTATTTTCAGATGTGACGGGGCCATTATTGGCCCCGTCACAAAATCACCAATTGATCCGCCGCCGGGATCAAAACGGCACGGCCAATAGACATGCCGACATGCAGGGAATCAGGGGAGGGGGTGGGGCGGAGCTGCGCGGCCAACATGCAGCTGCACAGCCCCACCTCCCACGCTCCCTAGGCCACCCGCCCCCTAGGATACGGGTGGGTGCTGCAACCAATGCGGTCGCAGCACCTGCCCGCCCCCCGGGGCATTGACCACGGCCCAGAATCAGTGGCGGGCACAGCCACTGATTCTGGGCCATGGTCAGGGGACAGACATGATGATCCCGTTGATCACGGGCAGGAATATCATTGACCACACAAACGGCCATGGTCCGGGCAGGAGGGCCATTTGCATGGTCAATGAGATTCCCGCCCGTGATTCATGGGGGTGAACATCTGGTGGGAATCACCTGTTAGGCCAACAGACATTACGGTCCCTTGCTCACCATGTGGGTATTCACCGTGGTTGAGCGTGGGATCATAACGTCTGAAAATACCCTATGACACTAGTTGGCTTACTAGGTTCTATACCTCATAAAAATACAGTTCTGTTATAATCAGATGTGTGAGAATGCCTTCAGAGCTTTTAAATTTATGAAGAAAAAGCCAATGATAATGGAACAGACCACACTTATTAGCAGACCACCTTAAAAAAAAACCCCACACACACAACCTTAGCTACAGGCAAGCTCTTAGGAGACTGTCTTAAACTGTTTCATTCTCACCTCTGCAGATTATTAATCAGAGCCTTTCCAGAAAAACTGGTCAGAACTTTCAGGAGGCAAGTTTCCTTCTAGGGTTTATTGTCTGGCCATTTTATTTTTAAAGTAGATGTGGAGAGAGACAGAATGGGTAGCTTTGGTACAATGGATGTTAAGACCATTTCCCTGCATTCTTGCAAGCATCAAGGTTACTTGTGGTAGGTGTCATAGGTGGCTACTAATAAAGTGGACATTTGTTCCAAGCAATATGATTGATTGCCAAAACGAGTGTGAGACTTTTCAAGTCACAATGGGGTACATAGAACTAGCTGCATTTAATCTGGTACTACCAATATTTAAAATGCTTTTTGTCATACTTTTTAGGGGGACCCACAACTGTTCATATATATATATATGAATACACATCCAAAGAGCTGAAATGGATACATGACTTGGCACCTGTGCTAAATATCCAAAATTTTGAGTACCATTTTGGGAATCCAAATGGGTGTTGGGAAAAGGAGATATCGGTTTTTGAGTTTTTGAGTGCCCAGGATTATTCAAAAACTCAAATAAATACCCGAAAAAGTTGACATTCCAGGATTGGAATTAGAAAAACTCAAACAAAATCTGTATTTCAATTGTTTGGGTACCCAATCAACTACTCTTTGGGGTTTTAAAAAGTCCCTGAAATTAAGTTGAAATGAGTACCGGAAATTCAGCTGGTATAACTGTATTCGTGGGTACTTGTTTTAACTCTAGAATTCACATATCTATTGATTTGATTTTTTTTTTTTTCAGTTCTTCATTTATTTTCGTTTGGTTATTTGGTTGTTAAGTTACTTTCTTTTGGGGTTACAATATTTCATGTGCTCAACAGCCTCCACAAAGGAACAAATAGGTAAATAAATCTAATGAAAAATCTGAAACTGATGTTTGGTCAAAGCAGGACAAAAATGTACTTTGTTGTATTTAGCTAGAAAGAGCTGGATTGGATGGATAAGATATTTATTTGCATCAAATATTTGTTTCACCTCTACTTTAAACTTTTATTCTGCCTGTTGCTTATCAGGCTTGGCTGGGGGCAATTACAGCATCCCTGTGTTGTATTTACCATGACAGCACAGTACTCCAAGCAGATACTCTTGGGGTTAGAATGGGAGAGAGGTCCCTAGACAGCCCTATCCATTGAAGAGAGAGGTCCCTATCCATTGGGAGAGAGGTCCCTATCCATTGAAGTCAGGTATGGGGATATCCACTTGTATGGGCTCCTTGATATGGTTACCTATACCTGGCTAAGACCAGCCCTGAGACAGGACATAATCATCAAGGCCCAAAAATATGAAGATAAGGACAGCCACAAAGGACCATACAGCAGGGCATTTCAGCAAACTCTCACTGACAAAAGACATTCTGTATCTACAAGTTGCTTGCTATTGGTGATGGGAAGAAGTGATGGGACCCACTATGACCTTCCTGGGCCAGAGACTCACAATTACATTTATTTCTGGGTTGCCAGATGTGGACCTGCTGCTGCCTTGCCCAGGGTTGGCAGCTGGCTCAGAACTGGTCCTCTGGATGATCCAGGGACCACATCCTGGGTTATGGGCCACTCAGGCATGATAGCAGGCCAGCACATCTATTTTCAGCCCCATCTCTGCAAGGTTCCACCATTGCCAGCCACCATGGCTGCCTGTGATTGGCTATCATGGCTGCCTGTCAGGGTGGGGGCAGGGCCACCCGACACACATTTGTCCTGTTCCCCCACAGGGGGCGAGGGGGACTCTCCCAATGGCTCGGTTGGGCACACGTTTATTGTGTGGCCTAAACTGGCCCCGCCCAGGCCTCCCCCTCCTCCCAGAGCATGTAGCCCGCATGCCAGTCGCACCTTTATTATTACTGTATGTAATGGACTGGGAAAGTGTGCGTAGAAAAGTAGAGGATTTAGTGTCAAGGTAACCTCTGGATTACAACATGCAGGAAGATGGCAAGACAAGATGTTCATATAATAGTCCGTGTGCTGTGGGACAAGAGCGGGAGGTGTTTGTTATCCCACTAACGTGACGGGCCTCCGTTAAAGTTAAAAGAAGATTTTGCCAGAATGGAAAATCTTGAAATCCCATTTCCTGATACTGTTCTGGCTGAATCAAGAATGTCTCAGTACTCGTTAATGTCTTGACCGACATTTTGTTTCTCAATTTACTGACTTTCTACTTACCAGGATCCCATTTACTGCTTTGCCATTTACCACTTTGCCATCCATTTCAAATCCCGAGTGGTAATACTGATGCAATACCGCATTTCTTGCACTCAATTTTCCCTTGTACTTTCTTGTCACCCATTGGTACACAGATTCCATAACTAATCTGAACTCCAGTTGTAGATTGGTCAGTGCAAAGGGAACAATATTGAACAACAACTCTGACTGGAGGCAATGGAGTTGAGGTTAAGGGGTACCGGTGGGAGGTTAAAGGGTGGGCTATTCACACAGTGATTGGTTCAGAAATGTGGAAACAAAAAACTCAGAAGTAATACAATACTCTCAGCAATGCAGTAAATGGTAAATGAATGGTATGTGGCATGCAATACACATTAAACGGTAAGCAAAAAGTCCATAAATCAGGATGGAATCTCATACTATTGCAAGAATTGAGAAATCGCAGGAAATGGTTAGGAAATCGATCCTGGTTCCCGATATGGCAAAATTTCTCACGAGCAGCAATTTAGCTACTCGTTTCAGCCCTAGTCTCCATGGCTAGCTAATCAACTGCATACATTTTTAGCATGACTTCTTCTTAACCATTCAGCTACTTTTCTTCATTCCAAAATGGAATACGAGGTAATGACCAGATCTCCCATAACCCATGATCAAATACAATCGTTTCAGACATGCTCCAGATCTGTAGCCACCGGCTCACGGCTGAGACGTGAGTGTCCTGATTTTCTTTCCCCCAGTGATTTCCACATCGTTGCCTGAACTGCTAATCTGGAAGGTAACATTCTAGAGCTGAAATCAGTACCTGCAAAAACCGGTCGGTCCCTGGGACCTGTGGCACTCAAAACATCAGGTACTAATCAGTACCTGATTAATGCATGACAGGCTACCTGAGTTACCGATTTATCATTTTTGTCTTGATTTTTTGACTTCGGATATTGTTTTTCCAAATTCCTGTCCCAATTTTTTGTGTGTGTGTATTCTGGTACCAATTTGCTCTTTACTGATTAAATGGTAAATTAGTAAGTCGTTCCTGGCATTTTCTACCATCAGACTACTTGAAAATGCAAATATTTCATGGAGGTATTGAATGTGCTACCTATTTTGGCCCTTCTCCATCCTATTCAGATGTCCAAGCCAGGTGAGCCTTCCTTCTCCTTTTGATAAGTTCAGTTGTCAAGGGCTGCTCTGTTTGTGTTTCAGTGCTACTGTTGGTTACTTTATTCTGCCTGCTACTTATTGGTTAAATGACTAAGCAAAATTTGCATGTGGAGTCTAGACTCCTTTCCACCTCATGAAGAGTATTTTAGCCAATGTCTTCCTCTCCGGTGCAGACAATAATTCTCAGAATGAGCATTGGTGTGTCTGTAGTAAGCAGTTCCGTGTGGTGTTTGTTAGTTTTGTCTTTTGTTACTGCCTCTTTATTTCCCTTTTGTGTATTGTTCAGCTGGATGTTTGGTACTTTCTTCCTTACTCTGTCAGTCTTCCCCCCCACCCCATTATGGGGTCACCTATGAAAAGCTTTGAAGGTTTAACTCAAAGGCATGGAACGGAATTTGTTCCAGGTGATAATGTTTCCCAGTAGGAAAGTGTTTGGGCTGCTGGAAAAGTAGTTTGTTATGAGAATATAAAATCAGTTTCCAGGATGAACCAGGGAATTGGTTTTGTTTCTTAGCAATACAGAGTTAGTGAGC
Organism: Sphenodon punctatus; assembly: GCA_003113815.1. NCBI lineage: Eukaryota > Metazoa > Chordata > Lepidosauria > Sphenodontia > Sphenodontidae > Sphenodon > Sphenodon punctatus. The sequence goes on along the minus strand of QEPC01013778.1, from coordinate 78,304 downwards.
AATCGCCTCAGGGGTCAGCTGGAAATCAGGATAAATAATTCTTTGGCTTCATCTACCCCCAGCTCTAAAATTTTATTTTCCTTAGTGTGTGTCCTCATGGGCCAAAGAAAACTAACCTCAAAAATTTAAAGTGCACAGCCTGGAAACCTGAAATCAGACCGCTGTGCAGCTGAGGGCAATGACAGCTTGGCTCAAAGCTTTTGGCAGAGGTTTTGTACACCGGCTCAGAGGCCAGGTCCTCAGCCAGGATAAAAGACTGTTGCTGCATCTAAGTTGAAGAAGCTGTGTTGAATTATACCACACTTAGGATCTGGAATCAAGCTGAAACTCAATCTCGTTTGAAAAAAACAAAATGAGAATTGAGAAAAGTTCCGATCTAGAACTCTGCATCCTAGGGGTGGGAATTTCGGTTCCCCCGGTATCCGATACTGCCGGTATTTTGCTGTACCGGCAGTATCAGATTAATCCGGTAATTGGGGGTCCCGGTACCGGTTCCCCGTGCCGGATTTTTTTACTTTGTGGCCATTGAAATGAATGGCCACAATGTAAAAGAAACAAACAAACAAACAAACCCCACTTTCCCTCCCCCATCCAGGCTGTGCGGGTGGAAGGGGCGACACCCCCCACCCACCCTGCCCAGCCTGGATTAAAAAAAAATATTTTTTACCCGAAGTCCCTGCTAGTGCGGGCTCCGGGCCCCCGCCGTGCCCCTTTTGACTTCAGAGTGGTTCATAACTGGGACATAGAGCCATAGAGTTGCAAGGCTGGAAGGTACCTCAAGGGTAGGTACCTCTAGTGCAGCACCCTGCACCACTGCAGGACCCGCCATACCCCAACCATCTGCACAGAGAAATCCCATAATAGCTACAAGTAGAGACTGGGACCAATCAGAGCACACTGATGCCTGGAATAACAGGATATAATTTTAGAAAAAGCAGGATCCAGATGTCCCAAACAGGTGAGCCACACCCATGCTTCAGGGAAAGGGGAGGAAAAAACCCAGTCAACTGCCAATCTGCCCAGAGGGAATAATTCCTTCCCAACCCTAAATATGGTGACCCCTTAGACCCTGAGCGTGCACGCAGGCCCCACCAGCAAGTCACCTGATATTCAATATACAACCCAGGCTTCAGAATGCCAGCCCCACCTCCATCCACAGACAACTTTGATTCTACAGGAAGACAGGGAGAGGGGTGGGGAGAACCCAGCATGTATTGCTGGAGGGGAAAAAACACTTCATTCTGTAGCATCAAATAATAGAGGGTATTTTCAGACGTTACGAGATCACAGTGAACCACGGTGAATACCCACCTGTGGTCAATGTGTCTCGAACGTCTGTTTGGCAGCCGTCAGATGTTCTCCATAGTCAATACCCACATGGGGTCAATTTGAACCATGCTTCCCGGGCTAGCTGGGGGAATGTCCCGGGAAGCGTGGTCAAAGAGATCCCCAGCGGGGACCAAAAAAAAGTAACGTCTGGCCAGGCGCCACAGCCCAGGATCACCGGCGGGATCCTGGGCCATGGCGAATCTGACCCGACGCGGCAGCCGCATTGGCCCTGCCACTCGCCCGTCTCCCCAGAGGGCGGACGGCGGGACCGTGGAGGGGGCGGGGCCGTGCGGCCGCACGTTGCACCGCACGGCCCCGCCCCCTCCCAGATTCCCCGCCGCGATCCCCCGGCACGTCTGTTATGGCGTGACGGGGTGACCCCGGTGGGGAATGAATGGGTTGATTTCGGTACGGGGCCAACGGGCCCCGTAACGTCTGAAATCACCCATAGACTCCTCACAAGCTATATGCCATAAATGTATCCAACTCCATTTTTGAAGTTATTCAGATTCTTAACTTCCACAACTGCCCCTGGAGGCTTATTCCAGGAGTTCACTGCTCTGATTGTTAAAGGCCTTCCTCTAATTTCCAGCCTAAACTTAGTGATAACCAGCTTGTATCCATTAATTTCTTGTACCCACGCTTCCTTTTAATTTGAACAAATCTTCCCCTTCTATTGCGTTAACTCCCCTGATATATTTATACAATGTAATCATATCCTCAGCCTTCTTTTTGATAGGCTAAATCAGTTGTGCTGCTTCAGCCTCATCTCATAGGGTAAGTCTTCCATCCCTCGGATCATCCTGGTAGCGCTGCGTTGCACCTGTCCCAGTTTAAGTTCATCTTTCTTAAACACTGGTGACCAGAACTGAACACAGTACTCCAGATGCAGTCTTACCAGAGTCCTATACAGACAGAGGCAACAATACCTCCCTATCCCTGCTAGCAATACTTCACCTATTACATCCCCCAGGATAGCATTTACTTTTATACAACTGCATCACACTGGTCACTAGTCATTGTATGATCATTTATAACCCACAAGTCCCTTTTCTCCACTGTTGTTTCCAGCTGATGAGTTCCTAGCTGGTAACTAAAATTCTTCTTATTAAACCCCAAATGCATAACCTTGCACTTTTCACTATTAAATTTCCCTATTTGAGATGAGCCAGGCCTGCCAAAGTCTTGCCACAGTACTAGTTTGGAAGTTTTCTCTTGACCACTCTCTAACTACCTAAACCTTTTGGGTCCACAGCATGGTTGGGAAACGTGCTTTGTCCCCCAAGCTCATTTTGAAAATTAGGACAAGTTCTCTGTGCCTCATAGCACAAGAAAATTATTGCAGAAAATTAGTACAAACTTGTCTTTATGGAACTACTTGTTCTAAGGAGAAGTCCCCACTCCAGGAGACGGGATGTCAGACTTGATGAAGTAATGGATGTCTATGTTTCCAGGAACTCAGGTGGCTCAATAGATCTTAAGATTTGTACATAACGTTTCTCACTAGGCTTAGTAGGCTAGACATTAAGGGCTTTCCTCATGCCAAGGGCCACCTTACTTATGAGGGGGCCTTATTGATTTCAGGGAGACAACTTCTGAAATAAAACACCATACCATGCGCTAAGGTTGTTCCTTCTCATGCCAAACCTATTCTACCTTTATGGATTCATGTTCCCTTTTATGATTTGTAGGGAATATAGTGTTATAGTACAAACAGAAGTTGGTGAAAAGTTGGCTTGTAGGAAAAAGTACCTCCAGGCTGGGGGTAACAACCAAGGTTTATAGTTTGTTTGTTGTTTGTAGTCATGAGTTGTACGAGCTTTGTTTGTGAGTACTAAGTCCATAGTCAGGAGGAAGCCCTGAGTGTAGCCTTGAAGTGAGTAAGGAGAAAGGAACTGGACAGTAAAACCTGTTAAACAGAAAAGTGTGTTGGTGTTGATTATAAGGAAACTGAGGCACAGACCTTCGGGAGAGAGGGAGTTTGGCCAAATCTGTTACAGGAACTTTTCTTATTTTCCTTCCAATTTCTGGCTTTTTTTCTTCTTCTTTCCTGAATACAGTTTGAAAGGGCTCTCTGTTTTGTTTCTTATGAAGACAGGAATCGAGTGACTGTCGTTCTCACTAGATTGAATGGGGCAAATTCAGAAATCCCATTACAAATCTGAGGGCCAAGTTTAGAAGAAGGTGAACTATGATGAGCTGAGCTATACAATGGGCACAAACCCATGCCCGGGTCTTGGGGGAGTGTACGTCTTCCCCCCGAGACCTCACGTGTGGAGTCCCGCAGGGTGCCATTCTGTTCCCCCTCTTGTTTAACATCTATATGCAGCCGTTAGGGGAGATCGTGAGGGGGTTTCAGGGCATGCAGTGTCATCAGTATGCTTATGACACTCAGCTCTACCTCTCTTTTTCCATCGACCCAGGTCATGCAGTCTCCTTATTTTCCCAGTGTCTGTCAGCTGTGGGGGCTTGGATGAGGTCGAGCCATCTGCAATTGAATCCTGACAAGACAGAGGTGATGTTGGTGGGCAAGGTCTTGGGGGGCCTGGGGGTGGTTGAATCTCCTCTTGTTGGGGGGGTTCGCCCCCCCCCCATGGTCTCTCAAGTGCGGAGTCTGGGTGTGCTCCTTGATTCATGGCTCAGCTTGGAATCTCAAGTTGTGTCCGTGGCGGGGAATGCATTTTGGCAATTACATCTTGTCCGGTGGCTTCGGCCATCTCTCTCAGATTCCGACCTCGCCACTGTCATCCATCCCTTCATCATCTCAAGACTGGATTACTGCAACACGCTCTACGTGGGGCTGCCCAAGAAGCTGGTCCGGAGGCTGCAGCTGGTGCAGAATACTGTGGCCCATCTCCTGACAGGGGCGGGTCGCAGGGAGCACATGACACCAGTGCTCCGGGTTCTGCACTGGCTGCCTATAAAGCACTGGGCCAGGTTCAAGGTGCTGGTTTTAACCTTTAAAGCCCTTCATGGCCTGGGCCCTGCTTATCTGCGAGACCGCCTCACCCCCCATGTGCTTGTGTGACCCTTGAGATCATCTGTGGGAGCCTTTTTGGAAGTTCCCTGGGTGAGGTGGGTGGCCACCGATGTTAGATCTTTTTTGGTGGCCAGCCCCTGTGCTGTGGAATTCGCTCCCGGAGGAGGCTCGGCTGGCTCCCACTCTCCTGCTGTTTCGGCGTATATGTAAGACCTGGCTGTTCTGTCAGGCTTTTGGTGAGAGGTAGGGGTGGGGCGGGGGTGAGGGTGGAGGTTTTCCCCACATATTGTATTTTTAAATTGTTTTAAAATTTTTATATTGTTTTATTGAGTGCTGTTCGCCGCCCTGGGCTGCCCTGTGGGCAGGAGGGGTGGGATAAAATTTTAAATAAATAAATAAATGCCCCACAAATCCTATACGCGCACATGCACATGGTTTCCACAGGGCACAATGTGTCCGCAATGAAGATTTGCACGGTTTGTGAGTGGCTACGTGCACAGCCACACAACTACGCACAGGATCTAGGACTGTGCAAACGCCATTCAGAAGATTGGGGTTCGGCCTGAACTCAGGGTGTTCAGCCCATTCGTGAACACCCCGAATCTGAACCATCCCCCACCCGAAATGACCAAACAAAGTTTGGGTTCCGAACCCATTTGGGTGGTGGCAGGGGGCAGGTAGGAACCCGGTTTTCCCTCCCCCCTTCAGGCTGCGAAGGTGGAATGGTCACAGGGGAAGACCTCCCTCCCACCCTGCCCAGCCTCATAAAAGAAAAAAATTAACCACCCCACACCAGGGATTGCCCTACCTGGTGGTGCCGAGGCTCTGGTCCCAGGTCTGCCAGTGGCAGTGTTCTGGAGTGCTTCAGGCTAATACTAGGCCTTCCAGGTCAAACTGGACCTGCCGCTGTTGCTGCTGCTGCTGCTGCCACTGCTGGACCCAGGCACAAAGCCCCGGCACCATCAGGAAAGTTGAGCTCCAGGTCTGACAGTGGTAGTGGCGGTGGTGGCAGCAGTGGGTCCGATAGTGGGTCCGGCGGAGCCGACACCCCGGAGCACTTCAGGCTGCTACTAGGCCTCCCGGTTTGACCTGGAAGGCCTAGTAGCGGCCTAAAGCATTCCAGATCATCACCGCCACTGGACCCACTACTGGACCCACCGCGGCGGACCTGGGGTCAGAGCTCCAGCACCACCAGGTAGGGCAATCCCTGAGGTGAGGAGGGGGGTTAAAAAATTCTTTTTGTGAGGCTGGGCAGGGCGAAGATGTGCTCCTTGGCACCCCTTCTACCCATGCAGCCTGGAGGGGGGAAGGGAGGGAAAACTGCCCCCTGCCCGAACAAGTTTCCCCCATGAACCCATTCGGGCCAAACCCCGAACCCCCTGGTGTTTACACAGTCCTAACAGGATCCACACGTCTTAAGATCGAGTTCAATGGTAAGATTTCATGAAAACAATTAGAGATGAAACGAGTACCTGCAACAATGGGTATATACATTGAATTTCCTGTACCTGAATCAAACTGAATATTTCAAGTATTTTGGGGTACCCAAACCGATTTTCATTCAGGTACGCAAGATACTGGGCATTTTTCCACACTCATTTCTCCTGCATGCTTGCTGTTACATGGTGAACTTTCTGGGTGTCTAAATCACTCACCCAGATCTTCAACACCCGGATCTTTGAACTTCTGCATAGAACTTCTCCCAGAACTTTTTTGTGTAAAACGGCTTTGCTCCAGGCAGCTGTGGTCACTTGGTTTCCATGGCAGCCTGTCACGTCTACAGCTGCGGCTACTTTAGGCTGCCTCAGGGCAGTGTGTTTGTGAAAAATGAATCTGGAACTTACTTGTGGATTTGTAAACCCAGAAGATTGAAAAATCCAGAACTTTAACGTGTGTGTAAAAATGCCCGCTGAAGCACCAACAACCAGTTACCAAAATACCAACATACCGACAACTGGTATACTGTGATACTGAAAAATCTGTGATGAATTCAGGGGCACTTTTAGACCAGATGCTACTAATGTGCGAGAGTAATAAAACCCATGAATTACCTGCATATATAAACTACTGTCCTGCAAGTCTGGAAACCCTAGATATCAAGGGTTTCCAAATACACATTTGAAAAGTCCAGTGAGACTCGTGTGAATTTCTCATTGTTATGCATGTCTAAATGCTCTCTGATTGAGATTCTCACTGAAGTTTTGCATACGGATGTAACGTTGCAATCTCATGATCCACAGAACTGCCTTCTTTGTCATGGGAGAAATATTATCACAGGAGATTACAAACTCCAAATGCTCCAGAACAATTTCTCCTGAATTTATCCCTGATTTTTCAGGATTTCTGTATTCCAGTTGCCAGTATTAGGGCTGAAATTCGTTCTCAATTTTCTCTTGATTTTCGCTGGGAATTACATTTCTCAACTCATTTTTAGTGAGAATCGATAATGGAGAAAACCTCCAGTTCTCAACACTTTCTGGTCAAGAATTTTTCTTGATTTGTTATGTTTTACCATGTATTGTTTACTGTTTGCCTTTTTCCAAAATGGTGGCAACACTGCCATTACCATCAGAACAGCTGTGGTGGCTATTTTCTGCATGCGTATAACTGGAACAAGTGCATAAATCAGTATACAGTACACAGTAAATCACAGTAAATGGTTTTGGATGAGATTATTGCCAAGATCTTGAACCGTCACCAAGATCATCCCGCGATCTCCGTAAGGATTCTGCAACCTTGAGGCAAATTGATTCTCGTTTCAGCCCTAGTCAGTATGTCTTTTGGTAACTGGTTGTGAGTATCTCTGTATTTGGGTACTCAAATGGTAGGGGTGGGAATATCGGTATCAGATAAATCCGATACACCTGATAATTGGGTGTATCGTATTAATCAGATAAATCTGATATTACCTGTACCGGCATTCCGGTTCTTTAACACTGGGCGCTTTACCGGGTTTTTTTACATCGCGGCCATTGAAATAAACAGCCGCAATGTAAAAAAAAACACGGTTAAATGCCCAATGTTAAAGATCCAGTATGCCGATACCAGTAAATCCCGCACCATGGAGATCTGATAACGGTAAATCCGGTATCCGGTATTCTCCCTGGTGTCCCACCCCTATCGAATGGTATTCAGGTACCAATTTAGGTACCTGAAACAATACTCCACAATGGGGGTATTAACTGTGGATACCTAATTAGGTACCTGTTTCAGGTCTAAAACAATTTTCACCCCTGTCTTTAAAGTACAAGGCCACAGACCATCAAGATCGAGGAGTCCTGGCCTACCGACAGCCCTCAGGACTTCATAAATTGGGGCCTCCCAAACATGTGACCCATAGCTATAAGCTAGTAATAAATCATGTGTAACAAGTTGGTCTGTGATAAAAAGGAGCCCCCGCCCCTGAAAGGGATAGTATGCTTAACTAAAAATAAATTACAGTAATATTTTCCTTTTCCTAATGGGTGAGCCTGTGCTTGTCCATGAAGGAATGAGACCCACATCCACTTTGCATGAAGCTCCCAACTTCACTGGATCCAGCTCTGAATAGGGTCTTGCTCATAGTTTGAGGCTATGAATATTGACTATCTCATTCGCAGTTATTATTCACCAAACTGGATTGGTGGCTGAATGTCTGAGTCAGAGCAGAGCTCCTATCTGGTTCGGTTCTAGTTTGGTTTGGTTTGAGGTCACACAGATTCAGTTTAGGAGTTTGTCCGGTTGATGAGGTTTGGTTCAGGGTTGTGGGGATTTGGTCCGATTGGGATTGGTGGGCAGTTTGTTTTGAGTTTGGTCCAGTTTGTGCGGGGTTCAGTTCCTGTTTGGACCAGACTAAACAACATAACTCAACAGAACTGGACCAAAAGGACAACCAAACTAGAACAAACAAACGAGTGCAGCCAAACCAAACACAAGCATACTGAACTGAACAATATCTGCCACATACTCAACTTGGCAGATTTGGATTGGAGCACCTAAATCCGATGGAAAGCACGTTACTGTTGAATATTCCTTTCACCTCTATCTGTGGCCCTTTTCAAATTGGCATCAGTGCATGGGGAGGAGGATCAGTGGAGGTGGGTGGAGTGTGGGAGCACACCCCCACCCACTGTCCATGGAAGTCAGACGGATCCCCCCAGCCCACACAGTTGCACATTTGGGCGATGGGGGTGCATCCGTGTATAAACAGCCTGTATGGCACTGTAATAATATTGTCCCTACTCTTGCTTTTTTCTGCTGAGATCACTTTTGTGTGATGGTCACATAGTCCTTGAGAAGAGGCAATGTGATTTCTGAAACACAATCTCACCCCACCACATACTATGGAATTGTGTCCCATGCAACTTTAATCTCCTGCTCCAAAGGGTTGGGTGAGTTAGACCACACTCCAGAAAACGGATAATTCAATGTAGTTGGGCCTTACTTCTGTTTTGTTCCTGGGTCATTCACAAAAGTCCAGAGCACTGAGTTGAACTTATTTGGGGTGGGCGCACATGGCTCAGGTGGTAGAGCGCATGCTTTGTATTTATAAAGGTCCCAATTCAGGATCTCAGGTAGCACGCCTAGGTGAGGCCTTTGCCGGAGACCCCGGAGAGCTGTACTTGAAACCCTGCTGCTGTGTCAGGTTGTGACCATACTGGGCTAAGACGGACCATTGGTCTGACTCCGTTATGCATCTCCTTATATCCTTATTCAGGAGTAGGAAGAGAAGTATGTACTCCTGGAAAATCAGGAGTATATACTCTCCTTCAGTTTGCATTTTGAAGTAATTGTTCATGTGAATCTGAACACCTATAGATGTGAAGGAAATGACCTTGGTTAATTGATTATTACTTCCAAGTTAGGGGAGAAATCGACACAGTACTATTTCGGTTTTCACTGTTCATCTGGACAGTACCAACGGGAAGCAGCTACATCAGTTTTATTAGGTTAACTTTTCTTCTTTGAAAGATGGGCAAAAAAACCAAGGCCCAAGAATATCTCTACTTCCTTATCACTTTTGTTAACACATGGAGAGAGAAAATATTGCCATAATGGAAGGGGACTAGTGGATTGAACAAGCTGAGGTAACTAACTACCCCACTGCTGAGGTAAGTCTTCCCCAGACATTACCCCTGCCGTACAAGACATACCAAGATGTGTTCATCTATCTACTGGGGAGAGGCCAACACCCCCCTATAACATCTTTAGTGTACGTTCTTTGGAGGGTAACGTAATAATCGCTGAACATGATCTATCTACAGCCTCCTCAGCATAAGCCTCATTTCAAGGGGGAGAAATGCTTATTAAATCTGACAGAATTAGCATATATAATGTCTGGTAATTTGATGAAAGATCTCTCCCTGTAATTCTGGAGGGCAATAGCAGGAATTATTAAAGAAACTCGAGAGTTACCTGGAGTCAACAGTCATTAGGATACCCAGAAACCATCATGTTCAATGTTTTAGTTTGCATGTATAAATGACTCCAAAATATCTTGCCTGGAAGCCCGAGGCCCAGATTAAAAGGTCTTCTGGGGATTGATCCAAAGCTTACCTATATCCAATGGAAGAAAACATTTTTGTCTGCCTCCTCCCCACCCCCACCCAAGAATTACTCATGGTTCAAAATTAATTCACATGTGTCAGTTTCGGAAGAAAATTACTAAACCCTTTTATTCTTTCTTCCATTTATGGGTCAGTTTAGTCACACAAGGGGAAAAAAATTTAAGGGATTTCGGTACCTTTACTCATCCACTAACAGTTAGTAAATAATACAGTAAAATAGCCCTGAACTCTTCATTTCCCACCTTAAATGTTCCTATTCCTCTTTGTTCGCTCTTCCCACTGACGGCATCTCCATCCATCCCATCCCCAAGGATATAGTCACGGATTCATTTTTGACTCTTCCTTTTTTTCGCGACTCAGATTCTGTATGTTGCTAAGAGCTGTCCCTTCTCTCTGCAGAACATTGTTTAAAACCTCCTGCCACAGGAGTGTAGAAAAGGCAGCCGCACCATTTGTTTTTAGGGGGTGGGGGCGTGCGGTTCATAAACAACCATACCAATTTGGTTTGGGTTGGGTATTTTTTTTTCTTTCATTTGTTTTATTAAAATTTAATTTTAAAAATATCACCGTGCACGTGACTTAAATGACTGAGACTTCATTTATTTTTGTGATTTAAAAAATGAAAACAAACTGCACATGAGTACTCCACTGCCAAAACTCCAGTCCATGCGCTTGTCTCTTGCCCCGGTTATCTGAAAGACCACCTTTTCCCATGGCCTCTGAGGTCAGCCACGGGCACCCTCCTGCGAGTGAGTGCCAACTGCCTGTGAGGTCAGGGCATTCTCGGGGGCTGCTCCACAATGGTAGAATTCCCTCCCCTTGGAGATCTGTCGAAGCCTCAGCCTGCTGCTCACCTTTTCAAAGAGATGGAAGACCTTTTTGTTTGGCCGGGCGTTCGGTGGGCTGGGATAGGGTTGGGTGGGATGGGTTGGAGGGTGGTGGGCGGGGTTTGAGGTGGTCTCTTTTTAATTGCTTTTATATGTTTTTAAATAGGTTTTTATAGCTTTTATGTCTATATATTTTATATCTTCTGTAAGCTGCCCTGAGCCTTAGAGGGAAGGGTGGAGTAAATAAATAAATAGTCATTTCTTCCTCAACTGCTGTAACCTCCTTCTTATTGGTCTCCCTTGCTCCCATCTTAGTTCACTCACTTCTGTTCAGTACTCTGCTGCCAAGATCAACCACCTCACCTGCCGCTTTGATCATGTGAACCCATCCTCTCCTCCGTTCACTGGCTCCCCTACCCCCTTTGTATCCAACACAAACTCCTCCAAGACTCTTTGTGGCCTTGTTCCCCCCCCCCAATCTTTCTGCCCTCATCTCCTCTTCTTCTTCTTCTTCTTCTTCTTCTTATTATTATTATTATTATTATTATTATTATTAACAAACATTTATATAGCACCAGCAGTGTACCTGGCACTTTACAAAGTAATAAAATAGACACGGTCCCTGCCCCTAGGGCTTACAATCTGAGAGACAGGAGCTGGGGGAGAGACTTAGGAAGGGGAACAGAGGGAGAGACAAGGGGTCTAACATTCATGAAGATGCGAGGTCTCAAGTGCACGTACTTGGCTTGGTTACGATGAGAATGACAGCAGGCAGGTCCATGTTGCAAGGATAAGGGTAAACCGATCGTAGGTATAGGAATAGTGGCTCAGCAGGATAAAGAGTCAGACAGAGCAGAGCGAAAGAGGTGAGTTTTAAGGAGAGATTTGAAGGTATGAAGGGAGGGGGCAAGGCGGATGTGGACAGGGAGGGAGTTCCAGGCATGGGGGGCAGCAAGTGAGAAGGGACGAAGGCGCTTAGGGGAGCAGGGAAGGCGTGGAAGGGTGAGAGAAGGGACAGAGGAGGAGCGAAGTGCACGGGCTGGAGTATGGAGGGCGATAAGTGCAGAGAGGTAGGGGGGAGCAAGGTTGTGAAGAGCTTTATAGGTGAAGACTAGGAGCTTGTGCAGGATTCGTTCAGGAAGGGGAAGCCAGTGAAGCGAAGAGAGGAGGGGCTGCACATGGTCGAAGCGACTGGCGAGGTAGATGACCCTGGCAGCAGAGTTTTGGACAGAGATGAGGGGAGAAAGGTGAGACCGGGGAAGGCCAGTGAGAAGGAGGTTACAGTAATCGAGGCGAGAGATGACCAGAGCATGAACAAGAGTTTTGGCAGACGAGACAGAGAGAAAAGGGCGAATCTTAGCAATGTTATGGAGGGAGAAGCGACAGGATTTAGCAACAGAGTCAATGTAGGGTTTAAAAGAAAGGGGTGAGTCAAAGATGAAGCCTAGGCTACGGGCTTGGGGGACAGGCAGGATGGTGACTCCATCAATAGTTATTGACAGTGAGGAAGGAGAGGAAGGATGAGGGGGGAAGATAAGGAGTTCAGTTTTAGCCATGTTGAGTTTGAGTTGACGTTGAGACATCCAGGTAGAGATGTCAGAGAGACAGTTGATGAGACGAGCTTGAACAGAGGGAGAGAGAGAGGGAGTAGAGAGATAGAGTTGAGTGTCATCAGCATAGAGGTGGTATTGGAAGCCATGGGAGGCAATGAGTTTGCCTAAGGATGAGGTATAGATCGAGAAGAGGAGAGGGCCAAGAACAGAGCCTTGAGGAACACCAACTGAGAGGGGGAAGGAGGAGGAGGCGGAGTTGGAGAGAGACACATTAAAGGAGCGGTCAGAGAGGTAGGAGGAGAACCAGTTATGGACAGAGCCACAAAAGCCAAGGGAGTGAAGGGAATCCAGCAAGAGTGAGTGGTCAACAGTATCGAAGGCAGCAGAGAGATCAAGGAGGACAAGAATGGAATAGAGACGTTTAGATTTAGCCACCAGAAGATCGTTGGTGATCTTAGCGAGAGCAGTTTCAGTAGAATGAAGGGGGCGGAAGCCAGATTGGAGGGGGTCAAGGGAGGAGTTGGAGGATAGGAAGTCAAGGCAGCGGGAGTAGACAACACGTTCAAGCAGCTTGGAAGCAAAAGGAAGGAGTGAGACAGGACGATAGCTAGAAGGGTCAGAGGGGTCAAGAGTGGACTTTTTGAGAATAGGAGAGACTGTGGCATGTTTGAAGGCAGAAGGGAAAGAGCCAGTAGAGAGGGAGAGGTTGATGATGTGCAGGAAGGAAGGGGCGACAGTGGGAGTAATGGAGGTGAGGAGGCGGGAAGGAATGGGATCAAGGGGGCAAGTGGAAGGGTTGGAGGAGGAGAGCAGAGAGGAGATTTCCTTAAGGGAGGCAGGGGAGAAGGAGGACATGAGAGAAGGAGGGGGAGGAGGGAGAGGGGTGGGAGTGGGAAGAGAGGAGTGGGAAGCGATGTCGAGGCGGATCTTGTCTATCTTGGAGGTGAAGAAGGAGGCAAGATCCTGAGCAGAAAGGGAAGAAGGAGGGGGAGGACAGGGAGGCTTGAGGAGGGAGTCAAAGGTAGAGAACAGGCGGCGAGGGTCCCGAGAACAGGACTCAATGCGGGAGGCATAGTAGTGTTGTCTAGCAAGGGAGATAGCAGAAGTAAGGGTGGAGAGACAGAATTTGAAGTGAAGGAAGTCAGCGTGAGAATGGGATTTGCGCCAGAGTCATTCAGCAGCACGAGTGCAAGAACGGAGGTGGATAGGAGGGGGAAATACAGGAGAAAAGAAATGGAGAAAAGTAGCTGTAGGGCGTGCCGTTAGGCACGCGCCTTTTGGCCCGCTGGTCGGTGGAGCTTGGGGTGGCAGGAAGGCCCAGCCCCAGGAGAGTCGTGGTGTCCTCAAGCGATGACAGCCAAGGATGCTGGGAGCGTATGCAGACAAGCTGCAACCTCACCAGTTCTTGGCCTGCTGGTCGGTGTAGCTTGGGGTGGCAGGAAGGCCAAACCCCAGGAGAGTCGTGGTGTCCTCAAGCGATGACAGCCGAGGATGCTGGGAGCATATGCAGACGAGCTGCAACCTCACCAGTTCTTGGCCCGCTGGTCGGTGGAGCTTGGGGTGGCAGGAAGGCCAAACCCCAGGAGAGTCGTGTTGTCCTCAAGCGATGACTGCCGAGGATGCTGGGAGCGTATGCAGACAAGCTGCAACCTCACCAGTTCTTGTCACCAACCTCTGTCACCAACCTCTCTGTCACCAACCTCTCCCTCCCAGATTCTCCTGCTCCTTAAATCATATTTACCCCTTCTCATATGCTGCCTCGGAGTTCCCTCCCCTGAACACATACATTCTTCTCCCTCCCTGCCTCCCTGAAATCCTACCTCTTTCGTCATCCTCACAGGCTGCTCACTGATGCTTCTCCTACTGTCCTATCATTCAGGGTCCCCTTCTTGCTTGTAACTAAGCTAAGCAAGTGCACCTGTGCCTTCTCAACTTCATGAACATATCCCTGTATCTCCCTGTGTTCTCATCCCCATTGTCTCTCTTCCCTTGTCCATCCTAGATTGTAAGCCCTTTGTGGAGGGGACCCGACTCTGATTAATGTTTCTTTAATGCCAAGAATATTTATTTATTTATTTAATTATTTACATTTGTTAGTTCTCCCCCCCCCCCTCATGCCAATGGCATCCCGGGGCGACGTACAATTTAATTAAACAACATTAGAAAAAGAATAAAAAATCGAGCAATTTAAAACCCAAACCAAAACAGGGTTGGGGTAAACAAATAAAAATAAAAAGGTAAGGGGAGAGATAAAAACCCTAACCCACCCTCCCACCCTCCTCCACAAAGGTTTGGGCGAACAGCCAGGTTTTACAAGCCTGCCGGAATGTCAAAAGGCTTGGGGCCAGGCGAGCTTCCTCTGGGAGGGAGTTCCAAAGTCGCGGCCTGGCCACCGAGAATGTCCGGGGGACCTCGAAGGAGCCGCTCTGGGATGCTATAGAAATAACTACAAAGGCTCTTCCATTTTTGGTTTAATTTTAGTTTTTGTTTACAAAAAACCCTACATTTTTGGAGGATTTCGTAAATGACTTCGTAAACGACCTTTTTGTGGGTTATTGGTTTTTTTGACAGTTTCATGATTGGTTTTAATCGCAATCAATTTGTGACATTCATCCTAATGAGAAGGCCCAACATTTCAGTCTACGTGTGACCCACAAATACTAACTGCATGCGCAGTTAATTTTAGAAAATCACTGGGCCTGCACAAAATGGTCACTAAGGGTGAAAACAGACATGACGTTAACCACCCTTTAACCACCGTTGGTGGTCATTTATGCATGATTCAAGGCTGCATAGGACACCAATGCAGCCCTGCAAACATGCATAAATAACCACCAAGGGTGGTTAAAGGGTGGTTAACGTCATGTCTGTTTTCACCCTAGGTCATTCTACATTTGTGCAGCTCTTTTCCAAAATGGTGCCAATGCTGCCGGCGCCATTTTGGAAAAACGGTACGCATGAGCGACCATTTTGCACTTGTGCTGTGACTTTTTAAAAAAAAATTAAAAATCACTGCGCAGGTGCAAAATGGCCACTGGGGACATTCTGTGCATGCAACCCCTTTTTCAAAATGGCGCCAGCAGTGTCAGCACCGTTCTGGGAAAGGGTGCTCATGCACAGAATGTCCCTGCCACTCATTTTGCGCATGAACAGTGTTTTACATTTTTAAAATCATTTTTAATAAAATAAAAAGAAAACACAAAAACGGATTAAAGAAATGGCAATAGTTTGCTTAGTCACAAAAATGAATGGGGTTCTTTTTTGTAACTAACAGAAAACATTACAGATGCACACCCTAATAACTCGTGCTGAAACTCGGTATTCAAAATTACTCTGTTTTTATTGAGTATCTCAGGGTGATTTCAGATGCTACGGGGCCCGTTGACCCCGTACCGAAATCACCCAATTCATTCCCCGCCGGGATCACCCCGTCACGCCGTATCAGACGTGCTGGGGGGATCCCGGCGGGGAATCTGGGAGGGGGTGGGGCCTCATGGCGCAACGTGCAGCCGCACAGCCCCGGCCCCTCCACGCACCCCGCCGCCCGCCCTCCGGGGAGACGGGGGGGCGGCTGGGCCAATGTGGCCGCCACGTCCGGCCGAATGCTCCACAGCCCGGGATCCCGTCGGTGATCCCGGGCCGTGGCGCGCGGCCAGATGTTACTTTTTTTTGGTCCCCGCTGGGGATCTCTTTGACCACGCTTCCCAGGACATTCCCCCGGCTAGCCCGGGAAGCCTGGTTCAAATTGACCCCCTGCGGGTATTGACCGTGGCGAACATCTGGCGGCCGCCAAACAGACGTTTGAGACACAGTGACCACAGGTGGGTATTCACCGTGGTTCACTGTGATCTCGTAATGTCTGAAAATACCCTCAGTATTCAACTTGGTTTTACTGAGTACCAAGTAACCGAGGAATCGGTCCGGTACTTGGTCCAGTACTCGGTATTCGGGTAAATCCTCAGATAGGCTTTTCCTGAAACATGCGGGACTTTTCCTGGTTCTATAAAAGGGAACTTGGTACCTGGTACTCAGAAAATACTCTATACTCGGTTTTATTTTTCCAAGTACTTTACTGAGTACCTTGAATCAAGTATTTGACCGTATTACTGAGGACTGGTCAAACACTCAGAACCGATCCTCAGAAACAGAAATACTTACGATTGTTTTTTTAAATATTTGGTTCAGCCCTATGAATAACTACATATTATAATTGTTTCTTCATAGAAATAGTAATTAAGAAAGAGACAGTATAGTTCATCACCAGCTGTAAAAAGCCTTCCCAATAGATCCCACTCTGCTCAGCTGGAGTCACTCCGGTTCAGTTCTGGCTAAGCTACTAAAACACGAAAGCCCCTGTGATGACTTCTTCCACAGTGCCACCCTGTCATGGCGATATCCTTCCACTCTCTATGGCCCTTTTTACACAGACACTCTAACACTGATAAAATGGGTGTTACATTTTATTATACATGTTGCAGGGCAACATTATCTGGACGGAACCAATCCCTGTGCACCCTGGGGAGAGCAATTTCAGCTGCCACTCTGTGGGGCCAGCGTTGAGAGCAGGGCAGATGTTGCCCTCCTGTGGGGAAACCACNCGTCATACCCCCGGGCAGGCTGACGTGTCAACCAAGTTTGGGTGGCAGGTGCCCAGCCACACCCACCCTCCCCCAGTCTGCCCACTATCCCACACCAGCCATGCGGGAATGGAGCCAGTCCCTGCCACGCAAAGCCCTGCGGAGGACATTGCTGCGGGGCAGGTCAGACGAGGACTGGGCACATGAACATCGCCGCACTACCTCAGATTGGGAAGCCTTACCCCACTTCAGTTAAGGCTGCTATGCCCTGCGTCCTCCTTGGCTTTTTTCCAAGGACGCAGGGCACAATAACCATCTGCCGACTTCGGCCCAGGATAGAATGACCATCTGGTGGCCACTGGCCATATGATGTACTGCCTCACGTGGTAAGGCTGCCTGATGTGGGGTATCTCTGCCCATCTCATCAATTCAGCACCTCGTGTGGTTGTACGCTCTGTTTTTTTCCACTACCAGCCCAAGTCAAGTTGGTAACCAAACAGTTTCAAATTCTGTGCTAAACAACTTGGTAATGACAGTTTCGCAATTGGTTTTAATCGCACCTCATTTGTGACACTTGTCCTAATAAGAAGTTCTGGATTTTTAGTCTGTTGTGTCACCCACAAATACTAGATACTGCTTTGGGGAAATAGCAGCCCAGAATCAACACACACAAGCAACTTCTTCATTTTTACATATCTGGCCTTTGTGGAATCAGCTGCAATATTTCAGACCATTAGAATGATTACAGCCAAGAACGGTAGCCTGGACAAAATAGTAAAACTCCTCAGAAATGTTTAGTTACATGCCAAACAATGGTACCTGGAAATAATTAAGGTAATCAAAGAGATTGGGTAACTACACATACAGTTGTTTGGGTATCATCACCACAATAAATCTGGAACTATACATTATCAGATAGCATCTGCTTTTATTGGCTGCCCAAACTCAAACAGTATGCTACTGCTTTATTGCAGTAAGGGAGGGCGTTCCAAATTGCTTTCTTCTTGCTTTCCACACTGGGGATAGAGAAACCAGTTCCGATGATATAAGAAACAAGTTGCGTTTTTGAATTGAACACAAACTGATGTCTTGTTAAAGCTTGGAAGCTGAGATCTGGTCCCTATTTTGTCTGAGATCTGTATCAGCTTTTCTGGCTTCTGAAGATCAGGTATTGTCCTGCTACTTGAGAATAACAAGATGGCGTATCTTCTGCACAAACAAGACTCCAAAGACTGTTTTATGCAAAATGGCACTGACCTGTAGTTCTGTCTCCTGATCAGCATTCAGAATGATGCACAGAGATCTTCTACTGTTGACAATCTGTGGCAGATCAAGGGTTGGTTTGAATCAGTTGTTTCTGTTCCACATAAATTTTCTATGAATCAGAATGGAGATCAGAATTTCAATCGAAATTTTGATAGATTGGAATTTTTGGTTCATCCAGCTCTGTATTCTCTCCCCAACAGTGTCCATTTTTGGTCACTTCAGAGAAGTACCCAACAGGTCATAATGGAGTTATCCATTCCCTGATGGTCATGCTCTGGGCCCTGAAGTCAGACATTACATCCCCAGCCTACTTGGTAAGAGCCTTTAATGGACCTATCAATTCAATTTTCAATTCAATTTCTATTCACGGCCTCAGCTTTCACCATAGCCAAATACTCAATTAATAGGTTCAAAACTTCACAGTAACACAATTACAGTAAAATTAGTAGTTGATGATACGCTCAACAGTTTCAACTACTTCCAGAGGACACAGATACAATAAAATGGACCTATCATCCAAAAGAACATATCCAACCCTTTTTTGAATCCAGCTATGCTATTGGCCATGATCATGTCCTCTGGCAACAAATTCCACAAGTCAGTTGTGTGTTCCATAATACTTTCTTTTATTTGTTTTAAAATTGCTGCCAGTTAGTTCCTTCCAGCGCCATGACTCTCTCTCCCAAAGCATTCTGCCAGACTGCTCACTTCAATGGAGCTCCCACTTCAACCTTTGTAGACCAAATTATCCAAGGTCACACAGGAAGACCAGAGACATCTCCTGACTCACTTGCTTGCCCCCTGACCCCAGCTAGGACATCCTCGCAATATTATTATAGAGATGGGGACAAAAGAGTTCAAACAATATCTTTTATTGGACCAACTTTTGTCGGTGAGAATGTGCAAGCTTGGAACCAAAGTTTGAACAGAAGCTTGGAACAGAAGTTGGTCCAATAAAAGAGATCATCTGAACTACTTTGTCTCGATCTCTTCCATTTGGGACCAACGTGGCAACCACACGCTCTCAAAATGATTATTAGCAACCCCTACATTCAGCGAACGCTGCTTTTAAACAGTCTATTTGAAAAGCCTCGTAGTTCCTATTTTAGCAAATAGAATGCTACGATTAAGTGCCAACTTGACTGGAATAGGATTAATTACTCCCTGACCAAATGACTAGTATGTATCTTTGACAGGCTCGGCTTCACACAGAACAACAAACACTAATACAAACCAAAAACTCAAGTGATAAGGCACTGGGACCAAAGTGATCTCTCAGGTAATCGTAATGATTGATAAAGTTACACCAGGACTGAATCAGGTCCCACCTTTCTGAAGCTTTATGCGCTCTTCTGGAGTGAACAGCCTCATTTGTATTTCCCTCTTGTGCATGTGAAACACACACAAAGAAACACATTCCCTTCTGTCCAGGCTCCTTGCTACCTGATTGAACTGGCCCCTTATCTGTTTCTACATCCCACTCTGTTCCCTTGTCTCCCCAAGCATCCATTAAGTTAAATAATTAACTGAAACCACCCATACTCTACAACGCACTGAGCCAATTACTCTGGGAGAAAAAAACCTCCCATGCAGGAAAAATAGGCAGTTTCAGTTATTATTGAAACCAAGGACGCTTCACAATTTGGCCTTATTCTCCATTCTCCTTTGTGAACTTCTCAGGGTGAAAAGCAAGAAGTATGCTGTGCCCCCAGGGTGCTTCGAACTAGGCAGTTCTCCTTCCTGTTCTTCTGGGAGTATCTTTAGGGCCAGTGTATAGGTGTGCGTGTGGCACGCTAAGTGTAGAAAGCCAGCGTGGTGTAACAGCTAAGTGCACAGTACTTGTACTGAGAGATAGAGGAGATCCCAGTTCTAGTCTCGCCTCAGCCAGAAACTCACTGGGTGACATTGAGCCAGTCCCATTAGTCTCTCAGCCTAACCTACCTCACAGGGTTGTTGTGAAGATTAAAATGTTGTGTTCGTTATATGTAAAGCACTCTGAGTGCCATAGCCGGGGGACGCTATCTAAAAATAAATATTATTATTATCCACCATGTTCATGATCGGCGTCCATTGCACATTGTGACAACATGTTGCATTCACGTTCTGCACTTAGAGAGTTCACCCTATGGCACAGGGCAAGGTACAGTTTGGATTGGGTTCTTTCTCTGCTGTATTGTTGCAAAGGCACTTCTCCATCCTGTGCATTATTATAAAACCTTTGGGTGGGAGGCACAATCATCTAGCATGATCCTGGTAGACTGTGTGGTGAGAAAGGCAAAGGAGAGCATGAGATGTTTGAAGCTGTGATAATTCAGTGACTTCCTTGGAGTAGGGAACTGTCTCTAAATTAAAGATTGTACAGCATCAAGCACATTGCAATTAATAATAATAATAATAATAATAATAATCGGAGCGGACCTGTTCGAAAAGGGGGGCTGCCCATTAGGGTGAAGGACTCTAGCAAACTCATTGGAGTCTTCCAAGTCTTGCTCCATTGGCTGTCTGTGTTTCCAGAACTCCTGCTGCTCTGCTGTCCCGGGCTCCTGGCACCCTGACAGCTTCACAGCCGCTCACGTGCCACATTGTGGATCGTCCATCTACCCCCTCCCCAGCGCACTGGCACTCTACCCAGAACACAACCACCCCGCTCCCATGCACCTCCCCCCCCCCCACACATCTGTTTATAAATGGCCTGTGTATTTCCTGGTTTTATCAGAAGAGCTTTTACTATCACAGAGCTCCCCGTCCATACTCATATTAGGCGAATAGCTCAGGTTCACCTGGGCTTCCGAGCACCGGAGCGGCAGTGCTTATACCCTACTATAACTCTAATGGGTCACCTTGGTATTCGCTGAGATTCACATGATGTGGAAACGTACTGGCTTTCCCACTGTTCTTGCCATTTTCTGTTATTTTTCGCAAGTTGAATGTGGTTGCTACAAGTTGTGGTTCCCCAATCCCCACGTGTGGATTTAACCCTGTGGGCTGTGGGGACAAAAATGTGCTGTCTAAGCACTGGGGGAATGTTTTAAATTGCCACAGAAGTGTTGTGAAACTGCTATAAAACTACCATCGATTTCCCGGAAAGTGACAAAAAAACAACTCCTGGAAGGTGAAGAAAAGTCCCAGAAAGTGACAAAAATCCCCCAAAATGAACAAAAGTCCCAGAAATAATCATCATCATCATCATCATCATCATCATCAGTCTATCCAAACCACATTCATCAAAACGTTCAAGCAACTGATTTTCCACCATTTCGGTTTGTTCAGTTCATTTGATTTGGTTCATTACAATTGTTTAGTTCAGCCATTTCCATTTTTCCATTCACCAGGAACAATGAAAATGGGGGATGGAAAATGAGTGGTAGCAACTGGAAATGGCTAGAATGAATCAAATGAAGTCAACAAACCCAACCAACCAAGCAAACTGAACCGAAGAAATGAACCAAAGTTGTGAAAATGGGTAATCAATTGAAGACTGGACAGGTAGTGTTGGTTATTTGATTCATTTGGTTTGGGTTGATTCATTTGTATTTGATGGGCTTCCTCAATTTGGCAGGTACTAGTATCAGCTCTATAAGCTACTGATCTTAGGGGATCCACCTAAGTCCGAGCCTGTTCATCTTCCAGAAACAATGTAAGGTCTTTCTGTTTGGCCAGGCATTTGGCAGGTAGGGATAGGATTGGATGGGCTAGGGTGGAGGGGAGGGTTATTATTATTATTTTATTACTTTATTACTGTTGTTGTTATTAGTGTTATTGATTTTAATTTTTTATCATTACTGTTTTTATTGTTGTAAGCCACCCTGAGCCTTTGCAGGAAGGGCGGCATATAAATTCAACTAAATAAAGAACTTGGTTCACCAAGTTGACATGTGGAAGCTATGCTTACCAGGGTTATTTCTGCTGTATGTATGTTTTTGTATTATGTTTTTATGTTTTTATGTTGGCCATGGCGAAAGCCCGTGCCGAAAGAAAGAAAGAAAGAAAGAAAGAAAGAAAGAAACTGAGCAAAATACTGGAAGCAAAATACCCAAACAGTTAGATATATGAATAATGTTTCCATGATGAGTAGCTTGGATATTTGATGGCCTATCTGTAAGTGCAAAGAAGATTTGTGGATAAAAAACCACTTGTTTCAGCTGTGGGGGAGTGTGGGAGAAAGAGAGAGAGTTACAATCAAGTAAACAATGTTTTATATTGAAATATATATATATAGTAATCTGTATTATAGCAATTGGTACTAAGTGAGCACCCCAGTAAATATTTATTTGGATATCTCAGGTATTGTAGTGTTAACTAATCACTGCAATTTTCCTCTTAGAGGAAGATTACTATGGTTTAGAGTAATTGTGAGTAGCTCAGAAGCCCAGATATTTCACTGCTCTTTGTCTCTCAAACCATTTCTACACATCGGATGCCTGTCATGAAAGTGCATCTGAGAAATACATTTCCACAACAATAACTTTGCGGGGGAAAAACTACTCGCTATAAAGCACATAATAAAAGCCAATATCCTGAGTACCCAGAATCAAAACATGTTAAAAAGAACCACGTTGATGTTTCATGGGGAAATTTGAAGACCATTCTCTTTGGAGACAATTCTGTCTGTGCATCTTTATGTAATAATAAAATGATGTCCATTGTAATTTAACAAGAAAATAATCTCACCTAATATTGTGCTTTTTAAAAGCACCTTTGAGAACAAAGAATTTCAGATCACTTGCGAGACGGTGGGTCCAATCCTAGGGTCCATGGATCCCGTGCGCTGCAATGTGTGAGGGAAGCCGCGCAGGAACCGCGCACATCTCCACCGCTGGCCCATTGTGCTGGATGGAAACCACATGCATGCGCGCCCGCACAGCTTTCACTCAGGGATCCACGGTCCATGGGATTGAGCCCTATGAAATCTTACAATCGGTGGGCCTGATCCCAAACCCTCCAGATCCTGCGCACGCATATGCAGGCGGACGATTTCTGCAGGGCACAGCGTGAACGCAATAGGGATCTGCGTGGCTTGCACCATGCGCAATCCGCTGGGTTTGGTATCGGGCTCAGTGAAATGCAACCAACTCTGGGCTTGTTTATTTAATCTATTTATTTATTTTTCATATTTATATCCTGCCTCTCTCGCACAGGCAACTCGAGGCAGCTTACAATAAAAACAATATATCAAACAATGAATAAAAATACAATATGGAAAACACTATAAATATAAACAATATAAATATAAACAAAACACAGTTAAAACATCAAAGGTTTGTGAAAAAAAAACCTAACTCAATCCTCCCTTCCCCTCTCCCCCATGAAACACCTGGTGAAAGAGTCAGGTATTACACTGGAAGGCAAGGAGATTCGGGCTGAGGCGGACCTCTGCCAGGAGGGCATTCCAAAATGATGGCGCTGCCACCGAAAACACCCTCCCGCCTAAAACGTAAGACCTCCAAGAGGAGGCAGGGACCACCCAGGGGGTGAGGCAATCTTTTAGGTAAGCAGGACCCAGACTATTAAGGGCTTTAAAGGTTAAAACCAGCACCTTGAATCTTTGTTAAGATGGGCGTCTTTAGACATAACAAAGACCGGATGTCGAAACCCCTAAGCACATGTTTGGCCGTTGTGCGTAAGCACCATGACAATCCCAACACCAATTTGGTCACCTGTTGAACCCGCGATGTGAACACCATTGCATCACAAGGACAATTTGTGTGCTCTGCCTGAACACATGGCCAACGTTGTGTCTAATGAAGGCCCTTTTCACACAGACACGCTAACACTGTTAAAATGGGTGTTACATTTTATTATACATGTTGCCAGGCTGCAGGTGTGCTTTACGGGTGCCCTGCAACATGTATAATAAAATGTAACATCCATTTTATCAGTGTTTGAGTGTCTGTGTGAAAAGGGCCCAAATCGCATGACATGGTAGAAGATACAACACGAGGAACGAGGCGGCAGCGCTTGTGTGCTGAGATTGGGTGGCGAGCGAAACACCAATTTGTCCCAAGATGGGCTGTGTGTCTAAGCAGCGCCGCATGGTGAACACAGGGCCAAACCTGTGTTCATATCAAGGTCAAAACACACATTCAGACGTAACGTCTAAAAACACCCAAAGTTAACTGTTTCTAGTAACTCGGTTCCATTATGACCTTAGGTTCACTTTTGGAGACCTCAAAGTTCTGCCATTACAAGTGCCATTCGCTACAATGGAGCTTGCACCAGTGGAGTTCATAGATGAGGAGGTGGCCCACATAAGAACATAAATGTTGCCTTACTGAGTCAGACCAATTGTCCATGAAGCCCAGCATCCTGTTTCCGAGAGTGGCTAGGAATGGAAACTCAGTCAAAGCTGCTTTTCAACCCCAAGCCCTATTCTGCAAGATGATCAGCAGTACAGCAGCCAGTAATAGCCCCACTGCCCCAGTGGTGGAGCTGCAACCAGATATCCGAAGGTTCAGGCGCTGCCAATGAATGTGAGGTGCCTGGATTGACCTGGCCCTGTTCAGTCACCGTCAATGCCTGAACAGGACCCAGCAAGTTGCTCAAACACGCTGGCTGGGCTTTGAAAGTGACATGTCCCAGTCAGAGCCACTACAGAGCCCAGCTCCACAGCTATCATAGTCAGGCCTGTTACTTTCAAAGGCCGCTACCCCCACTTACAGCGCTTCTCACCAGACACAGCAGGTCACAGCAGCCCGTGCCGGGACCTGTCATGTTCAAGGGTCACTTCCTGTCACCCCCCCCCCCCCACACACACACAATAGAACCTCTCAGCTGAGAGGCCGGGGGGAGAGCAGTGGCCTTTGAAACTGACAAGCCCCAGTAACTGACAAGCCCCAGCTGGGACCAATGGGCCTCTCAGTTTCTCTGGGTAACGATCACATTTTGGGACATCAGGCACCCGATTGGTCCTCAGGTATGCCATTGGGGGCCTGAAAATGTGGACGTTACGCATAGGTTCTCATTTTAGTATTCATGACAGCTCTACCCAGTGGGTCTTGAACCCATGTTTCCAATGACACACGGCACTGAGCCATTGCTACAGCTTTGTGCCAATGTCCTAAAAAAGCTATCATTGGTTGAGCTTGTGCTGACAGACAGGCTTCCTGAATTCATCAGCTGGACCTGTGCCCTAATGAGTCCAAGAATCCTGTAATCCCAACATAATTGTCAGGAGCAGGGACTAGAACCAGCACCCTTTAGACCCTGGAATGAGTGACTGGCTCCACAGCACACACCACACTCCACCAGCACATGCTGAAGGCCTTGGTCTGGTCTATTGGCCTTTACTCCAGCACCCCACCAGTCTAATGGGGCTCCCCACGCATCAGACCCTGATTGGCTCCTGACCTGCCTGGCCCTAATAAAGGGCATCTGACAGGAAGAGGAAGTCAGGCAGAACAATCCCTAGGCTTCTTGTCTGCATGCTTCAGCCTTGCTACCACTTGGACAGATCTTGTGGCTTGACCCCTTAGCTTGTTTCTGACTGTGCTTCTGGATCATTTCCACTCTCTTTTGATACTTGCTTGACCCTGATCCTGCAGGAACTTATGCCTGGACCTGCTCCTTCTTTGACTCTGCTTGGGCTATGACTTGGTGCATGGCAACAATGCCCTAGAATCATAGGGTATTTTCAGACATTACGAGATCACGCTCAACCACAGACAATACCCTGTGGTGGGGAATGGTCCCGTAACGTCTGTTGGGGAACCGGAAGTTCCCCCCTCAGATGTTCGCCACACTCAATCCCCACCGGGAATCACATTCACCACGTGATTGGCTGAATCCGCGGGGCTGGCACCGATCGCGTGGTGAAGGAGATTCCCGGCTGGGATGAAGGGGCCCGTCATGTCTGGACGGGGATCACGGCCCTGAATCCCTGCCTGGATTCTGGCCCATGGTCATTTCAGGCGGGCACTGCGGCCGTATTGGCCGCGGCGCCCGACCGTCTCCCCAGAGGGCGGGTGGCGAGAGAGCATGGAGGGGCGGGGCCGTGCGGCCGCATGTTGCACCGCGCGGTCCCGCCCCCTCCCCAACTCCCCGCCAGGATCCCCCGGCACATCTGTTGGCCATACCGGAGTGATCCTGGCGGGAAATCTGAGGGTTGTTTCCGTGATGGGGCAAAGCCGCCCCATCATGTCTGAAAACACCCAATGTCATACAGCTGGAAGGGACCGCTCCCTGCCTCTCCCTTCCCCTTCCCCTTCCCCCACTCCTGTTACTTCCCCACTGTCTCTCCATTGTTCTCTGACACTCTCTCCCATGAAAATGGAACAACTATCTCCCTTTTGATCGGAATCCTGACTGGAAAAATAAAAGCCACTGCACATGCACAAATGGCCAGTGTGCAGTTTTGAGAGAGAGAGAGAGAGAGAGAGAGAGATCTCAATTCTGGCTGGAATTGGATGTCCATTCTGTTTTTCATTGGAATGGGCGAACTGCCTGAACACATGGCCAACGTTGTGTCTAATGATGGCCCTTTTCACACAGACACGCTAACACTGTTAAAATGGGTGTTACATTTTATTATACATGTTGCCAGGCTGCAGGTGTGCTTTACGGGTGCCCTGCAACATGTATAATAAAATGTAACATCCATTTTATCAGTGTTTGAGTGTCTGTGTGAAAAGGGCCCAAATCGCATGACATGGTAGAAGATACAACACGAGGAACGAGGCGGCAGCGCTTGTGTGCTGAGATTGGGTGGCGAGCGAAACACCAATTTGTCCCAAGATGGGCTGTGTGTCTAAGCAGCGCCGCATGGTGAACACAGGGCCAAACCTGTGTTCATATCAAGGTCAAAACACACATTCAGACGTAACGTCTAAAAACACCCAAAGTTAACTGTTTCTAGTAACTCGGTTCCATTATGACCTTAGGTTCACTTTTGGAGACCTCAAAGTTCTGCCATTACAAGTGCCATTCGCTACAATGGAGCTTGCACCAGTGGAGTTCATAGATGAGGAGGTGGCCCACATAAGAACATAAATGTTGCCTTACTGAGTCAGACCAATTGTCCATGAAGCCCAGCATCCTGTTTCCGAGAGTGGCTAGGAATGGAAACTCAGTCAAAGCTGCTTTTCAACCCCAAGCCCTATTCTGCAAGATGATCAGCAGTACAGCAGCCAGTAATAGCCCCACTGCCCCAGTGGTGGAGCTGCAACCAGATATCCGAAGGTTCAGGCGCTGCCAATGAATGTGAGGTGCCTGGATTGACCTGGCCCTGTTCAGTCACCGTCAATGCCTGAACAGGACCCAGCAAGTTGCTCAAACACGCTGGCTGGGCTTTGAAAGTGACATGTCCCAGTCAGAGCCACTACAGAGCCCAGCTCCACAGCTATCATAGTCAGGCCTGTTACTTTCAAAGGCCGCTACCCCCACTTACAGCGCTTCTCACCAGACACAGCAGGTCACAGCAGCCCGTGCCGGGACCTGTCATGTTCAAGGGTCACTTCCTGTCACCCCCCCCCCCCCACACACACACAATAGAACCTCTCAGCTGAGAGGCCGGGGGGAGAGCAGTGGCCTTTGAAACTGACAAGCCCCAGTAACTGACAAGCCCCAGCTGGGACCAATGGGCCTCTCAGTTTCTCTGGGTAACGATCACATTTTGGGACATCAGGCACCCGATTGGTCCTCAGGTATGCCATTGGGGGCCTGAAAATGTGGACGTTACGCATAGGTTCTCATTTTAGTATTCATGACAGCTCTACCCAGTGGGTCTTGAACCCATGTTTCCAATGACACACGGCACTGAGCCATTGCTACAGCTTTGTGCCAATGTCCTAAAAAAGCTATCATTGGTTGAGCTTGTGCTGACAGACAGGCTTCCTGAATTCATCAGCTGGACCTGTGCCCTAATGAGTCCAAGAATCCTGTAATCCCAACATAATTGTCAGGAGCAGGGACTAGAACCAGCACCCTTTAGACCCTGGAATGAGTGACTGGCTCCACAGCACACACCACACTCCACCAGCACATGCTGAAGGCCTTGGTCTGGTCTATTGGCCTTTACTCCAGCACCCCACCAGTCTAATGGGGCTCCCCACGCATCAGACCCTGATTGGCTCCTGACCTGCCTGGCCCTAATAAAGGGCATCTGACAGGAAGAGGAAGTCAGGCAGAACAATCCCTAGGCTTCTTGTCTGCATGCTTCAGCCTTGCTACCACTTGGACAGATCTTGTGGCTTGACCCCTTAGCTTGTTTCTGACTGTGCTTCTGGATCATTTCCACTCTCTTTTGATACTTGCTTGACCCTGATCCTGCAGGAACTTATGCCTGGACCTGCTCCTTCTTTGACTCTGCTTGGGCTATGACTTGGTGCATGGCAACAATGCCCTAGAATCATAGGGTATTTTCAGACATTACGAGATCACGCTCAAACACAGACAATACCCTGTGGTGGGGAATGGTCCCGTAACGTCTGTTGGGGAACCGGAAGTTCCCCCCTCAGATGTTCGCCACACTCAATCCCCACCGGGAATCACATTCACCACGTGATTGGCTGAATCCGCGGGGCTGGCACCGATCGCGTGGTGAAGGAGATTCCCGGCTGGGATGAAGGGGCCCGTCATGTCTGGACGGGGATCACGGCCCTGAATCCCTGCCTGGATTCTGGCCCATGGTCATTTCAGGCGGGCACTGCGGCCGTATTGGCTGCGGCGCCCGACCGTCTCCCCAGAGGGCGGGTGGCGAGAGAGCATGGAGGGGCGGGGCCGTGCGGCCGCATGTTGCACCGCGCGGTCCCGCCCCCTCCCCAACTCCCCGCCAGGATCCCCCGGCACATCTGTTGGCCATACCGGAGTGATCCTGGCGGGAAATCTGAGGGTTGTTTCCGTGATGGGGCAAAGCCGCCCCATCATGTCTGAAAACACCCAATGTCATACAGCTGGAAGGGACCGCTCCCTGCCTCTCCCTTCCCCTTCCCCTTCCCCCACTCCTGTTACTTCCCCACTGTCTCTCCATTGTTCTCTGACACTCTCTCCCATGAAAATGGAACAACTATCTCCCTTTTGATCGGAATCCTGACTGGAAAAATAAAAGCCACTGCACATGCACAAATGGCCAGTGTGCAGTTTTGAGAGAGAGAGAGAGAGAGAGAGAGAGAGAGATCTCAATTCTGGCTGGAATTGGATGTCCATTCTGTTTTTCATTGGAATGGGCGAACTGGCCATTTCTTTTTGCATTCATCATCATCATCATTGTCTATCTTTATTGACACTACCACTTGGTCAGCGTAAAATCACAATAAAAGGAACAAAATTTTGACATACAATACAGACAACGGAAAAAGAAAACTACCCTATATAAGTCATAAGCCAAAATACTAACATTTTAAACTGATCTTAATTCTACCCTTCCCACCCTATATCAACAGCAGCCCAGTCACTTGGAACGGAACCAGTTCCTATACCACCGCATTTATTCTTCAACCAAGCAGCGGGGTCCTCCTCTACAACTCCACCTGAACCGCACTTCCTCTCTTAGTCAGCATAAACAAAAAGTTGGCTACCTTAAGCATTCGTTTTTGGTTTGAGTTAGCCAGGATATATCCCAGTTTTTTGTCTTGATTCCACCATGGGGCCCCAGGGGGGAGAAAGAATCTCCCCAAACCGGGACCGAATATTTGCGGTTAACGTACAGTCGAAAAGGTAATGGAGTAAATCCTCTATAGACTGATTACAGTCACATAGCCTTTGGCTAAAAGGAATACCTCTCAGCCGCCCCGCTAATACTTTAGAGGGCATCAACTGGAATCTACCCAGTGTAAGGGCCTTTCTCAAAGCAAAATTTGTTATGTAACCAAGGTAAGGCTCAAACTTGTGTTCTGTTTTCAACTTCCCATAACGGGGGGCAACTACTGATGCTGCCACTTGTGCTATATCTTGCTGTTTATGAATGTCTGATAAGCGGGATCCCAGGAGTCTCTTCAATGCTCCCCCTGGATAACCCTTCAGAGCATCAAGAGAGAAACCAATTCGACCGATCAGGTAGCTAAAATGCGTTCTGCACATTTGACTGTTTTTAAATCCTTCATGTTCTACCCAGCATACGGCATGGAATCCTTAGGAACATTCACACCCCTGCCCCCATGCTACCCCATCTTTTTTAAAATTCCCTCTAGCTGAATCACAGTGAAGCTCGGCATTTGCCATTATATTCCTTCCACCCACCCCATATAACGTCCGCACCTTCTTGCAGGGGGTGCACCCCACTTTGAGAAATGCTGATCTATAACACACCATAAAAAGTCAATCTCTCTCTCCTCAGAAGGAACCCAACTGAGAAAGTCTACCCTAAAAACTTCCCACAGCTTGCAGAAGAGGGAGCAAAAATATTCCAGGATCCATGCTCACCACATTTTCTCCATCCCTGACAATATCATAAGGAAATCAAACAGCAAAACTAAGAAAAAGATACAGTCAAAGACCTTGGGTGCCATCTATAAAAGGTTTGTTTCCTTCTGAACTCTAATTCATCTCTCTCTGTGTTGCCCCATTATTATTTTTTTATATCATGGGGCATTTTTAGACACACGTTAAAGTTCCAGATGTTTCAATCTTCTGAGTTTTCAAGTCCACAAGTAAGTTCTGGATTCATTTTTCACACACACACTGCCCTTAGGCAGTTCCTGGATGCATTCTTCACACAAACACTGCCCTGAGGCAGCCTAAATAGCTGCATCTGTAAACGTGACAGGCTGCCATGGAAACCGAGTGACCAAAGCTGCCTGGAGCAAGGCAGTTTACCAGGAGAACCTTTTACACACAAAAGTTCTGGGAGAAGTTCTACGTAGAAGTTCAAAATCCGGATGTTTAAGATCTGGGTGAGTGATTTAGACACACAGAAAGTTCTGGATGTTACAGCAAACATCCAGGAGAAACGTGTGTCTAAAAAGACCCATGGTTACTATTATCTGGAATTGCCAGCAAATAAAATCATATTGATCGATCGATCGTTCTATCATTCTATCGTTGTATCATTCTATTATTCTCTTTCCTAAAAAAAGGTTGTAGTTTTTTTAAGAATGGTTTACTCCTTCCAACACCAGTCAAGAGAATGCTACACTTCCTACCTGATTCATGGTTAATAGTGTACTTTTTCTTGACAGTTTAATTTGCCTTACAATAAGATACAAAATATGCCCCTACTGGTTTGATTTTTATCCTTTTTTATGTTGGCATCTCCTTAGTTGCGCATGGAGGGGACGTCAATAAAAGGTGGATATGGAACTGTGTCCTTCAATAAAAAAGGAGTCTGAGTAGCAGTTTGACTTTGGTACACGTAGGGTCTATTATTGCCTTCTGTAGTCATCAAATTCTGGCAGACCAATAACATCAAGGTGTCGTTTATACCCTATAAAATATTATTGTAGTGTTTTAAAGATTAGCTGGAAGGTGAGGCTTCTTTTACCCCATAAGAACATTGGAAGTGCCCTACTGGATGAGACCAATCATCCACCGAGCCAGCATCCTGTATCCAAAAGTGGTTAACTCCGGACACTTCAGAAAAGTGCACCAGGAGGTCTTAATGGAATTATCCATTCCCTGCTACCTACTCCCAGCTCCCCACAGTTATGTCACCCAACCAATATGGCTAATAGCCATTTATGGACCTATCTGCTAAGAACTTTATCCAATCTTTTTAAAAACTCAGCTATGCTGTTGGGCTTCAACACATCCTAGTCCAACAAGTTCCACAAGTTAATTGCATGTTGAGTGAAAAAAAAGTAACTTCCTTTTGTCTGTTTTAGACCTGCTGCCAGTTAATTTCATAGAGTATCCCCTAATTCTAGTATTTTTAGAAAGGGCAAATAATACTTCCCTATTTACTTGCTCTACCCCATTCATGATTTTCTCAACATCAACCATATCCCCACTCATTCTTCTCTTCTCCAAATGAACAGCCCTAACCTATTAAGCCACTCCACAAGACAGCATACAGAAGCTGCTCCATACCTTTGATCATTTTCGTTGCCCTTCTCTGAACCTTTCCAATTCTGCTGTATATTTTCTTGACATGCAGCTATGAGACCTGCACACAATATTCAAGGCATGGTCTCAACATAGATATATCTATAATGGCATTATGGTATTTTCTGTTTTTTTCTCCCTTTTCAATGTTTAACAATGAAAAACTAATGCTCGTCTAAAAGACGCCTACCTTTGGATACAGAGTGTGTTCCAATAGATAGGGTAGAGAGCCACTTGGTCAATCATAAGAACTGCCATACTGAATTAGAAAAGAGAAGCATCTAATCCAGCATTCCTGTCTCTGACAGTAGTCAATTTTGGGTGGTATTAAATGTGCCGATGGACCTCTCTGGTTCACCTGGACTGGGGTGTGTGTCTGTTTTTGAGCAGACAGATGTAGACCCATTGCTGTCTCCGCCTTGATAGGCAGCTGACCCAGAACTGGTCCCCTGGATGATCCCAGAGCCCAGGTCAAGGGCTTCCCAAGCATGCCAATGCAAGCCATAGCGGGCCAGCATGTCTGTTTGTGGACCCGTCCCCTCCAGGAATCAGGGGGCCCCACAGTCAGTCCTGCCTGGGGCAGGGTAGTGCTCACCAGCCAGCCCAGTCAACTGTGCTTCAGTTCCTTGCCCCGATGTGACCCCATCACCCTTTGTTGCCCTTCTCTGAACTTTTTCCAATTCTACTGTATTTTTTCTTAAGATTGGGCTACCAGAACTGCACACAATATTCAAAGTATGGTCGCACCATAAATATATATAATGAAATAATGATATTTTCTGGGGTTTTTTTCTCCCTTTTCAATGTTTAACAATGAAAAACTAATGTTCATCCAAAATACACCTAACTTTGGTTAGGCAATGTGCTCCAATGGATAGGGCATAGAGCAACTTGGTCAAACATAAGAACTGACATAATGGATCAGTAGACCATCTAGCCGAACATCCTGTCTCTGAAAGTAGCCAACTTTGGGTAATAATAGACATGTGATGGCCCGCTCTTTTCCACTATGGCCCACCTGGGATGGGGATTCTCCATGACATCAAATTCCAGACTGCCAGATGTGGGTTTGCAGCTACCCCAGTCTGGGTAGGTGGCTGTCCTGGAACTGGTCCCCTGGATAATTCCAGGCCCAGAACAGGCCACTGCAGGCTATAGTGGGCCAGCATGTCTGTTTGCAGGCCCATCCCCACCAGGGATCAGTGGTCAACCGGCATGGCTTCCCATGATTGGCCACCATGGTCAACTGGCATGGCTTCCCATGATTGGCCACCATGGCTGCCCATCATGGCTGAGGGTGGGGTGCACTTTGGTGCACTGGGGGTGGGCCCCCCTGACTGTGCATTTGTTCTGTTCTGCTGGGGGCGGGGAGTTCCCGCTGGCTGGCCCAGTCAGACACATGTCAGATACATCCCCTGACCCCACCAGAGCTGACCCCCCCATCCCGGAGCATGTAGCTGGTGTGGTGGCTGCACATTTAATATCACCCTTTGGTTGCTTCCAAGAAGTGTACAACTGGTCACAATACCGGCCATAATGGGGTAGTCAATTCTGTATCATTCACTCTAGGCTCCAGGCAGTCAGAGATCTCATTCCCTGACCAATTCCTGTTCAACCCATCATCTGTTAGAGCAGAACTGAGCACTGCAATACACAAGGGCATTGGCGCTAGGATGACATTCCTGAAGAAAGGTATTTTCTGTTTGATATTCGGGACCACCATCTTTCCACAGTTGAGTTAAATGCAAAGTTAAAATAAGTTTTTAATTCTGCCATTAATTCTTAGGTTAACCCTTAGGTTAATGATGTATTCTTAGGTTAATGATCTAACTCTTAGGTTAATGACATAGTCCAGACTATTGGGTTTAGAGGACACCCCAAGATCTCTCATTTTGAATGCAAATATTGCAATTTTAGGGGTTTCCTAAAACCTAAAATTCTGAGACTCATGATAATATCCATGAAAATCTCAGCTCTGGTGTTTTTTTAAATGAGCAAGTCACAATCCTAGAGTGGAAAAGCTGGAAAATGTGACCGTAGGTGTGACTGGTGTGCAGTAGCACTAGTAGTCCCAAAACCCAGTAAACAAAATACCAAAATAACTGAAATAACTAGAACTGAAATGAATATTCATGGAATACTGAAATAAATAGCCAGTGAATCTGTCCACTTCAATTCAGCTTTCACAAAATGGAGAATAACCACTACTTATTTCTGGTTCATCAAATATCTGTTTTAGTTATTTTCTTTTAGTTTGTTTGTTTATTTTGGTACTTCGGTTCTTGGGTTCAGTCATTTATATTACTTCACTATTTTGTTCATTTCATTTCATTGTTTCACATGTGCAGTTTATTTATCTTCTATCCTGCCCTTTGCCTAAGGTTCTGGAAAATGTTAAGTATAAAAACCATATAACAATAGGAGGCAAATATATATATAAATCCCCTAGAAGCCACCAACACAGCCCTTATTCCAGTGACCATTTTTACGCAGACAGGGTGGGTGGGGGAATGGGTGTGTTGGCGCATTGGGTGGGTGTCCTTTTTCATGCACACACATACGTCTCCACCCACGGAGCCTCCTTCG
This sequence comes from Sphenodon punctatus, assembly GCA_003113815.1. Lineage (NCBI taxonomy): Eukaryota > Metazoa > Chordata > Lepidosauria > Sphenodontia > Sphenodontidae > Sphenodon > Sphenodon punctatus. The sequence continues at coordinate 43,669 of QEPC01013778.1, read as the reverse complement.
TTGTTCCGGATGGCTCCATGGGTGGAGATGGGTGGGTGATGGGTGGAGATGGGTGTGCTTTGGGAGTGCGCACGCACGCACACCCACTGCCTGTGGTGTTCACACGGGCAGACACCCAGCACACACCCATCCCCCCACCCACCGCCAACCCGTTTACATGGATGGCCACCCACTGCACACCCGTCCAAACCCCCAGTGGTGGGTGGGGCTGTCCATATAAAAATGCCAATCTGCCAAATAATTGGCCAAAAAGAAAAGTCTTGCATTGCTTTCCGACAACACTTAGACTTGAGCTTTCATCAACCTCCAGGGGAAGGAAGTTCTACAATATTGGGACATAAACTGAAAACACTTCTCTGTCCACCTTCACTGGGTGATTTTAGATGGACAGGGGACTGGCCACCTCTGGAACTACTCTGTCTGGGTTGGGTTTATATGGAGCTGGAGGATGCCACAGTCCTCACTCCATATGCAAGACACCCTCCTCCCGCACACCCTCATACCGTACACCCTCCTCCCGCACACCATACGGTGCTCCAGGATGTTTCGCACCACAAGCAGAGCTGGAGCAGAGCAGGCTGCCTCTGCTCTGCCTACACATCTGATGGCCCACCTTTAGATGGATGGGCCAGCTGAGGGTGAAGTAGAGCAGAGGTGGAGCTGCCATCTGTCTGTTTACACCCACTGTTTGAAGCTGATGATCAGATGGTATCTTCAAGAGGGTATCTCCAGGGCTGACTGTACGGAGAGTAAGCAATGGAGCATAGGGTAGAGGGCTTGGGCTGTTCAGGCCTTTGAAGGTCAAAAACAGCATCTTCTAAGAAAGATGTCAAAAACAGCATCTTCAGCATGTTCTAGGAAAGCTATTGGAAGACAGTGCAGACTCTGAACCCAAACACTGAAATAATTAAAATAATCAAAATTTAAATTCCCCAAAAAGCAAGTAGGTGAATATTCTTTTTGGTTGTTAATACTGTTCACATGTTCAGAAGGCTATCCAAAAATCTGAATAAACGTCACGAGTATGAAATCCAATTATCTTTTCATCTCTACAATTAACCAAATCTAGGTTAATTGTAGAGATGAACTAAACGAATATGCCAATATCCTTTTGATAGCACAAAAATTATTTGAATATTTAGAGCTCTATTAAAAGTGTGAATAATATTCCAAAACAAAACAAAAAAAACCAAACAATTTTTTCACCCCAGCTTAATTTTAACAACATTGTACATATCTACAATGCAGAAATCACCAGTTGCAAACTGCACAGACTTTCATGTTGCATAGGGTACGTTGAGGTTTCCTGACTTACATCTATCCAGAGCAGTGAGCACCAAGAGAGATGGCAGCATTTTAATTAAAACTGATAAAGCTGCTTGGAAAATTAGTCCGGGGAAAACACATCTTGCACAAGGCAGAGCTGCCAAGTTGCGGCTGGAGGCCAGGGGAGTTTTGTGCTGGGTGGGGAGTTTGTTCCAGGGCGATGGGAAACAGGGAGCCGATCGTTGGCGTAATGAAAGCCGCAGGGTGAAATACCCGCTCTCATGTATAATGCAAGAAAAATCCACTTTTTCTAAATAAACAGGCACTAATATGAAGGAATTTTCCACCAGCCTCTTATGTAAGATACAGACCACTTTTCAAACTACCTAGACTAGCAAGGCATTTGTGAACTGACTTGATGACCCTGGAGATTGGATAACATGCTAGATGTCCCTTGCAACCATAAAATGTTATAAACAATTCTATGATTCTATTAAACATTGGGAATTTTTACACACATCTTAAAGTCCCAGATTTTTCAATCTTCTAGGTTTTACAAGTCCACAAGAAAGTTCTGGATGCATTTTTCACACACACACTGCAGTTCCTGGTTGCATTCTTCACACAAACACTGCCCTGAGGCAGCCTAAAGTAGCCGCAGCTGTCACATCTAGATGTGTATAAGAGACAGGCCCCGGTAGGGGCAAGACCTTGCGAGAACGTTTTACACACAAAAATTCTGGGAGAAGTTTCACGCAGAAGTTCAAATATCTGGATGTTTAAGATCTGGGTGAGTGATTTAGACACACAGAAAGTTCAGGATGTAACAGTAAACATGCAGGAGAAACGTGTGTGTAAAAACACCCAGTGTGGGCAGAAAAAAAGAGTGGTGGCAATACTGGCATGAGGAAAGGTCTGTGTGACACAAATGTTTGCATACCCTCAGCAACAGAAGTTGGCCCAATAAAACATATCTCATCTTAACTATTTTGTTCCCATTTGGAGCTGAAAGACTTCAAGAATGACCTGAAATATTGCCATAGCCCCACGCCCTTTGCTGGCATCGATCACCCCCATTGCCCTACTGCTACCCCCTCACTGGCCTGAGACATTCGTCCAACAGGCCACTTCCCCCCACTATGCTAGCTACATACACTCCTCTGTCACACTACCTGCCCCTCACCTGACCCGAGACACTTTCCCTTTGAGGCCACAATGAACTGTGTTGATTGTGACACCCCCAGCAGCTGAACCTATCAGACTTCTCGTTTTTCCAGCTCATTTGCATGCTTGGAATCTATTAGCTGAAAGGCCTTCAGACATATTCAAACAAATGCTTTATCTATATATTATGATTATGATTTTCTGAGGCAAGACATCAATGCCTCCCATTTTCTCGATAAGGGCTAACATTTTCTCCATGGGCTCCAAGCCTCAGAATGAGCCTGCTTCAAAATAAGAACATCTTATATAGCACCAGAAATATGTCCAGAGAGTATTCCCTGTGGGGGAAGGCATTTAACAGGGCTGGCTGGGAAATTACCCAAACTTTTATTCTGGATGGGAAATGTGGCCTTTTCTCACAGTTACCCTAGTTGAGTTTGATTGTGGTATTGAGAGGAGAGAAACTCACAGAGAAGTAGATCCTCCACGTCCCTGTTAAATGAAAATATAGTGAACGAGGAAGTTAATAATAGAGCTGAAACCAATATCCATGGTGAATATCATATCTAATGATTTTACCCACTTGAAATTGGGTATTGGTGAAGTTGATACAAACCACTATTTGTTCAGTCTTTGTATCCAATACAAGTATCCATTTCAGTCATATCGGTCTGACTATTTCAGTCATTTTGGTGTATTTTGGTATCCATCTGGTTATTTTGGTCACTTCAGTCTCTTCAGTATTTCATTTTGGCATTACAAAATTAAGTCACCAAAATGCCAAAACAGATAAATAAAATAACCAAAATATTGAAATACCGTAATAACCAAACCAAAATAACCGAAAATACCAAAGTGACTAAAATAACCGAATCAAGGCAACTGAATAAAATGACCAATACCAAAAGATTGAAATATTGGAATAAATGAACCCAGATAACCAAAATACCAAGGTGACCAAAATAACCAAATCAAAATAACTGAATATGTCAACATTATTTTCAAGGTGAATAATGGTTTAGATAATTTGGTGGGCTATGTGAAGACACAAATAAGACTCACAAATATGAAAACACCTAACCATTTCAACTTTAGTTATTAAGATAAGGAATATCCTCAGAGGGATAAGGACCTGTCTTTAATCATGACTGTTGAGTGGCAGATGCATTGTTGCTGATATATAAATAATCAATAATAACTGATAATTAATAATAATACTCAGGTAGAAGGCCACTCTCTTTATTTCCATGTCAAGATTCATGATGTCCTATCTTTATGCTTGTGCTACAAGCAGAGCCATGATACAAGGTGAATGGAAGTGGGGCCAATGTCCTTGTGGCGGGGGAGCTGCACCTAGGGCTGAAATGTCGTACCGCTGCGGCAGCATTTACCGGCGGAAAGTGCTCTTCCGCACCAAGCAGCACGGTTAGGAAGGAAGCAATTTTCGCGCCTTGCACTTGCGGCTTTCTGCTGCTCACTCATGGCTGCTGGGGAATCCCTGCACTCTAAACGGGACAGAGACAGTGACTAGTGCACAAGGAGGGATAACAAAGATCCCTCCCTCAAAGCTCAACTCTGGGTGCTGCCCTGGTTGTTGTCCCTCCTTGTGCACTAGTCTCTGTCCCACTTAGAGTGCAAGGATCCCCGGCCCCAGCAGTAGTGACTCCTGATGCTGTTGTTGGTATTTATTGAAATGACGTGACCATAGGCCATTGTCAGCATATACAAAGAATAAAAACAGAACAAAAAAACAATACAGTGCACACATTTATAAAGAGATGAGTATCTATTATACTCACAACATGGGAATTTACACCCTTGAACACCAGTAGTCCAAGGTGGGTTTCCTAACTTCTAAAATAAAGTGGCTAGAGCTCATCAAAGGTAAAAAAAATAAATATAAACAAGGTATGCTGATAAATATGGTACATCTGCAAAATACTTTGTAGCTTACTCACACAATCATAAGCCCAGGGTAGGATTCCCAATCTATGAGGAAAACTACTGGGACTCAACGGCAAAAGATGGGCAATTAAGGGTTTCAGATATTTTGCAATGAGCTATGATAATTTGTAAGAGCAGTGGAAGTTATCAGTAGGAATAACAAACTAGGGTGACTATAAATATAACTAGCCCCCATCATATTGAGGCATGTGGAAAAAAACCACAGTTTGCCATGCCCTTCCCAAAACTCATAAGGGCAACACTTGGCCCCTGCTGATGGCAGTTTTTTAGGAAGGTACACCATATAATACCATAATGTGTCAGTTGGAAATAGTACTTAACCCAGATTGCAACCTGGTCAGCTAAGACACACTTAAGATTTGCCTTGCCCTTCCCGGGGCGTATGGTGGCAGCACTTAACCCCTGCAAAAATTGTCTGGACTTAATACGGATCATATAGCCACATGAAACAATATAACTACCCTGTTAATAACAGTAGACATATAGACACATCCTGATGCTGATCCAGGGGATGGAGCGGGGGGGAGGAGTCCCATCTCTTCTGTGAATTCTCTTGTGCGTTAGGGTGCCAAGGACAAAATCTTCCCCTTTGTTGGGATGGCTCTCTGCCTCATTGTAGCTGTTTTGCACCGCCAGTTCTCTCTATGTGGCGATCACAAAGGGAAGAGGGAGGATCTGTCCATCCTTCTAACAGAGACAGCACTGAACAACCAACCTTCCCCCAGCTGAATGGAATCCCCCACCCCACCCCCCAAAGCAGGCTTCCCCCTGCCTGCTACCTCCCTCCCAGGGTGTAGATCCAACCTGCATGGAATGTCATTTTGTTAGAAAATTCCCCCGCCGCCTCTTTCTAGGCTTGGTACTCTTCCATTTGTAAGAATGGGAGGAGCTACTCGAAGGAGAACAGAAGGTTGCTACATTGTAAACAAGTCTCTTTGAGATGGCTCCAAACATTCTCACAAGCACCCACCCTTCCGACCCCAAGTGGAATTTTCTTCCTAGTTGCCTAGGGTTGGAAGGAACTGTGTTGGGTTTAGGTACCTTATATAGGGTGGGGGCGTGTGAATGTCACGTGGTTTTTTTTTAAGCTAGTGAGCTTGGTATATGCCGGTAAGAGAAGGGGGCGCAAGTGAGAATGGAAGGAGCCCCTATAAGAAGAACTTTGTTTACAGGGAAGCAACCTTCACTGTGAAGGAGGGGATGGGGGGGGGACTCTTCCCCTACCCATGTAGCAGCATTGTGGGGCTACAACTGAGCTGTTTAAAAAGGCGATGCCAGTGGTGCAAGAGACACTCCTCCGGGACTCAGGAGCAGGGCTTCTGGCTCCCGCGGATGCCGCATATGCCTGGGACCAGCCCTGATCGCTGCTGGCCCCCTCCCAGGGCAGGGTATGGGTGCAAATGTGCCCCCCACACCACAGTCTCTACGCCCCTGCAGCGGACTCTGAAGCAGGTAGTCAGAGTCACCCTAAGTTCATTCATTCAATGATATATTATTCAGCATCATGGTGCATCAGGGACTCACACTCAGTGGTGGAAGACAGCATAAAACTGCTTGTGTTCACAAACTGTAGACATGCTGCATCTGCAGATTCTCTGAATGGAATGGCGGCGTGGTAACAGTTGAAGCTGCTTCAGCCCTAGCTGCACCTAGAGGGCACCAGAGAGGTCTTGGGGAACTTAGCTCAGTCCCGCTGCACACGCTAACCCTTTACACAGTAGATACTGTGATTAGGTAAGAGAAGGGGGCGCAAGTGAGAATGGAAGGAGCCCCTATAAGAAGAACTTTGTTTACAGGGAAGCAACCTTCACTGTGAAGGAGGGGATGGGGGGGGGACTCTTCCCCTACCCATGTAGCAGCACTGTGGGGCTACAACTGAGCTGTTTAAAAAGGCGATGCCAGTGGTGCAAGAGAGACTCCTCTGTGGAGTCTAGCTACCGACCTGTCTCTAACCTTCCCTTTTTAGGGAAGGTTATTGAGCGGGCGGTGGCGCTCCAGCTCCAGGGTCATCTAGATAATATCGGGCTCCTTGACCCGTTTCAATCTGGGTTCCGCCCCGGCTATGGCACCGAGACGGCGTTGGTGGCCTTGGTGGACGACCTCCGCCGGGAGATGGATGCGGGATGTTCGACATTTCTCATCCTGCTC
>QEPC01013778.1:0-13186 GCA_003113815.1 Sphenodon punctatus | reverse complement strand
CCAGCCATCCCTTGACAACCAGGGAGACTGCGATGACCAGATAGAGTTAAGTCCACTAAGTGACAGAGCACATAATTACCAACTAGTAGAGTACAAAGCCGTTGCCTGACTCCAATTATAATGTGCAAGGGCATCTTCACAGTTGTGCTACTTAGCAACGCAAGGAAAAATGTGCTAAAGCCCTAACGAGGTGTGTGGGAGGGAGTTAACACCACAGTTTATCACATTGTTTCTTCCTACAGTGTGTCACCAAATGACAAGGGAGGGAAAGACTTGACCCTGCCCAACTCACCTCTGATTCAGTTCAAGAGGCTCTCTTTTTACAGAGCAAGTTACCTAAGAACAGCCTTAGGCATCTATCAAGAATGGGTGCAACCCACACAGGAAAAGGCTGGGGTTTTATCCCTTGCGTCCTCATGTTCACCAGACCCCATTTCTGAGCCACTGGCCAGCTGTGACATCGGGTGTTTTTACACACACATTTCTCCTACGTGTTTGCTGTTACATCCTGAACTTTCTGTGTGTCTAAATCACTCACCCAAATCTTAAACATCCGGCTCTTTGAACTTCTGCGTAGAACTTCTCCCAGAACTTTTGTGTGTGAAAACTTCTCCTGGTAAACTGCTTTGCTCCTGGCAGCTGTGGTCACTTGGTTTCCATGGCAGCCCCTCACGTCTACAGCTGCGGCTACTTTAGGCTGCCTCAGTGCCGGTTTGTGTGAAGACTGCATCCAGGAACTGCCTCAGGGCAGTGTGTGTGTGAAAAATGCATCCGGAACTTTTCTTGTGTACTTGTAAATCCAGAAGACTGAAAAATCCAGAACTTTAACGTGTGTGGTAAAATGGCCAGTCTCAGTCACTTCTCTCCTTTCTTCCAGGATCTTTCTCTGAGTCCTCATCTCTTCTTGGTATGAAGTTTAGAAAGTTTCCAAATCATTTGAAGTATTTTTTTTCAAACTCTTCCTCAGCAGGGGGGTAGGCCTGAAACAACAAATTGTCTCAATAGCTGTTTCCATGGGAAACAGGTCACCTGCCTTCAGTCACCTGACATGGAAACTTAATGGCTTTTCCGCTATTTTCTCCATTTGTCGTTATTTTTCATGAGTTGAACAGAGCTGTTATGAGGCCGATTCCAAGCACTGTGCACTCCCCGTGCACATCCCCAGGGCCTGTGGAGATGCTAAAGTGCCAGCTAAGTGCCAGGGAAGTGACAGAAATCACTGGGAAAGTGTCATAAAACTGTCATATAAGTCCTGGAAATTGACAAAAAGTGACAAAAATAATGGAAAATGATAAAAATGACTCCTTGCTGGGCTCCACCTATAAGGGGAAGAAGAGGAAGTGCTAGGTACTTCCTGATTCACTCCAGAGCTCCTGGAGCTGGTTCTGATTGGCCGAGGCTGAAGTCTCCATGGTAGAGCGGTAAGCACTGCCTGTGGACCAGCACTGGCATGGGTAGAGAATCCCTCTTCCGCAGGTGCTGCCAGCACGGTTAAAGGATCCCTCTTCCGCAGACGCAGGCATTGCCTAAAGACTGGCACTGCTGTGGGTGACTGTTGCATGTTTGGGGCTCTTAGGGACAGTGTAGATGTGCGGAGGCTCCTGGACATTTGTTTTGATTACTTCATGTTCACTCCAAAGAGGCCTGTGCACTTGCATGTAGGCCTCCAGAAGCCCCCAAGAGCCAGATGTTGCTGTCCACCCATGCCCCCACATTATGCCAGTAATCCACCCTCTCACCTTCACTCCCCACCCTGCGTCACCTCCCGCTGCCTATGGTGTTCCCCTCATTTGTCTCCCCAGGCAGCCCCACACCTAGCTGATTTTGAAACTACTGTCCTGTTCATATGCCAGCTGATTAGCTAGCAGGTTCAAAATCAGCTATTAATGTCAGGTGACATCTGGAGCCTCCTCTTCTTTCTCCCATCTTGAGCACTACTAGATAGATAGATAGATAGATAGATAGATAGATAGATAGATAGATAATTTACAGCCATTGGCCAAACAATAATACAAATGCAAAATACAAAAAGGACAAACTTTGTAAACCTTTGCAAAATTCCATTTTCCAAAATAACCTCTTTACAAGAGGGAAATCTAACCTTTCAGCAACTGAATGTTTTAATTTATACATACCAAAATATTTAACACAACAAATATTTATCATAAAGTTAACATTCCTCTGAATCAGCCCAAACTGATAAGAGTTCCCACTGCTGTTGCTCTCTATTCCTTATAGATTTTGTGCCACAAGAACACAGGAGGCTAAAGCTCTCTCTACTCCATAACTCAACCAGCCATCATTCTTGATGTAACCAAGCCAAGCGCGTGCACCTGGGACCGCGCATCTTCATGAACATTACACTCCTTGTCTCTCCCTCTTTTCCCCTTCCTTTGTCTCCCTCCTCCCCACATTTCTCAGATTATGATTATTATGATTATTATGATTATTATTAGCTTTTATATAGCTCCAGCGATGTACCTGGTGCTTTACAGAGAATAAAATAGACACAGTCCCTGCCTGAGAGCTTACAATCTAAAGACAGGGGCAGGGACTTGCCCTAGGGCAGGGGTCGTGTCTATTCAATTAATTTGTAAAGTGCCAGGTACATTGCTGGTGCTATAAAAATGCTTGCTAATAATAATAATAATAATAATAATAATAATAATTCATATTCTGAAGAATCAGAATAGTTCTTTGCAGATCGTCCACATTTTCCAATGATTCACTTAGAGGGACCGGATGCATTTCCCTCAAGTCCTTATGCAACGGGCATTTCCTTAGGAGGTGTGCAGTATCCTCAACCTCCCCAAGGGAATATGAACATAATATTTGAGAGTTGGGGATCTCAGCACATCTGCCTTCCTGACAGCACTGCCCAATTATTCAAAACACAGCCTGGTGATCGCCTCCCTATATTTAAAATACTTGATCTGTGCTAAATAAAGGGATGACCCCAATCAGTTTTAATGTATTTATAAAGTGTGGAGCACCTTCATACCCCTACTGTTGCAGTATCCTGTTGTTTGGATAGATCTTGAACATTACCAGCCCTGATTCTAATCTGTCTCATAGAGCTTGTACTCACTTTGAAACCTTGTTTTAGCCATGAACTCAACGGGTGATTTAAACAAGTCACTCACTCACAGGGTGAAAACAGAAGTGATGGCTGAGTGGCAGCAACCTGGCCTGGGCCGGGAAGCTGCAGCAGACACGGCCCAGGCCAGGCCAGGCCTCAGAACAGACACGCCTGCGGCTGGGGCCCCTGGAGGGTGGGAAGAACCAACAATGTGCAACCAACTGGCCCCAGCCCTAAATTGTTTCAGGCCCCCCATCATGGGGCCAATTCCAAGCCCCGCAGACTGACACGACATGCACACGTGTACGTGCATGCAGACTTCAGTGTGGCACCCATGGGGTTTGGGATTATGCCCCTTGGCAGGCAGCCGGGACAGTCAGCCATGCAGGACCCAACCCAGGCCATATCTACCAGTCCAAACAGACATGATAAACCCATTGTATTTGGCCTGGTCAGGTGGGCCTTAGTCCGGGCTGTGACTTCAGGGGTTTCCTGAGGTCAGAGCGTAGGCCAAAAAATATATGTTTTTTTCATTTATGTTATTAAACATGAAAAACATAAAAAATCAATAACCTAAAACAATTTTTTCTTTCTTTCCACACATTCCCAAAGTGCCTCTCTGACACTGTCCGTTCCCCAAACTTGTCGAGAATGCCCCAGGGTGGCAAAAATATCAGTGAGAGATTGGTATGCAGCAGCAGTAGAGAACAGAGCAAACACTGGCATGCAGTGGGTGCTGGACACTGAAGCAGCCAGGCACTTGGCAGAGGAAGAGACACTGGTTCCCTAAGCATGCCAAGGCTTCATGTTGAAGAGAAAGCCACTGGGAGGTAGAATGAGTGTGAGATTAGCATGCAACAGGCAGACACAGGACAGAGAAACTGGCAAGCAAAGGGCACTGGGCACTGAAGCAGCAGGAACTAGCAGTGGAGGAGATGGTGATGCCCCAAGTTTGGCAAGGCTTCTAGTTGAAGAGAAAGTCCCTGGGTGCCATAATTGGAGGGATGGGGGGGTAAGAGTTTGAGGGAAGGAGCTGTTGGACATCTGGGGAATTTGGGGGGAAGGAACTCCTGCTGGGACCATCTGGGGAGCCTGGGGGTTGGGAGTGGAGGGAATGGGGCCATGGGGAGGGTTTGGGAAGAGGCTGGGCTCCAACTGCACCTATGTTTGAATTTTGAACTTGGGGGGGCATAAGGGGTATGCTCAAGAGAAGGAGGGTCCAGATCAGGGATGGTGGGCCCCCTAGGAAAGCAGGGGCAATGCCCCTACTGGCCCCCCAGGCCTCCCGCAGCTGTCAGAGTCACATTGAATGTTCAGAGCCATCTTGAAGAACCTTGTTTTGAGAGGCAGAAACCTTCTGAAGGATTCTGCCTCTCTAAACAAAGTTCTTCGAGATGGCTCCTAACATTCTCACCAGTTGTGTGCACACTGGTGACGACTCACCCACCCACCCCTTGAAGGCTTCCTAAGGAAGGAAGCCTTCAGGGACCAAAGGGAAGCATTCTCCCTTTATGTGGTGTGGGCAGCAAGAAGCGCTGTCCATTCCACATAAAGGGACCCTGCAATGAAAGAGTGCCGCAGGGGGCACTGTTTCATTGCAGGGGCCGGGCAGGGCTAAACTTCATACCCAGACACCCAATAGAGGTGCCTATGAACTAAGAGCTGGGTCCCAGCCTGTGCAGGGGGCTGGGAGCTGCTGATGCATGTGCAGCTCTTAGCCTCTCTGAGTCCCTTCCTCCCTCCCTCCCTGGACACAGATCGGTGGCAGCACTGAGGAGAGGTCGGGAGCCGGCCCCACCATGGTGAGTAAATTGCGGGGGTGGGGGTGGGGGGGATCAGGGGGTACATGGGAGATGAGTATGGGCACACGGGGCGAGGGGGGAGTGGATGGCTACATGGGGAGAGTGTGGGTACATGGGGGAGAGCGGGGTACATGGGGCAAGTGTGGGCACACGGGTGGAGGGGGAGCGGGGGGTACATGGGGGCATCTGCGGGCACACGCTCTGCTGCGTGTGTGTGTGTGTGTGTGTGTGTGTGTGTGTGTGTGTGTGTGTGTGTTGGGGAGGAATTTTAAAGCTCCATGAATCACAATTTTAACAAAACAAAAAAACCACAGAAACCACATGCAAACTGTGTTTTGTTGCAATCCTTGATCTGGTGTAAAAACAGTGACTGGTGCGTTTCAATCTGTGGTTTTAAATGGGACCAATGATAATCTTGCATGGTCTTGTTGGGTCAATGACCTGACCCAACGGTGGAACTTACAAGAGGGTGCTCTCAGCTGATCTTAGAGGTGGCAGAGGCACATAAGGAGAGATGGAGCGACATATAACCTGTTGAGTACTTCTCTGACGCGACCTAGAGTTTCCACTATTGACGACAGGATTTGGGGCTTCATAGACCATTGGTCTGACCTAGTATGGCATTTCTTATGTTCTTATTTATGAAAACAAATAGCTGAATTTAGGCCGCTTTCCTATGAGCTGCTTTCACGCCACGGGAGCATGTGCTATTCAAATTTAGCGCAGCTCCCATCTCGTAGAAAAGGAGGAAGTGCGGCTCTCCCACTGGCAGGCTCGCATAATGGACAGGGTAGGATTTCAGTACCCTGTCTGTTGCACGAGACTGCCGGCGGAAGAACCATAATTCCTACTTTCCCACAACAGGGGAGCTGCGCTAGATTCTAATAGTGCATGCTCCCGTGGCGCAAAAACAGCTCGTGGGAAAGCAGCCTTATTTCCAATCTGCTAAGAATTAATTTCCAGTCAGCCAACGGTGAAAATTTTAACTATAGAAATGCTAGATCATACGGAATATACTACTGTGGAAGGTTTGACTACAAAGCAAAAAGCCAATTCAGAAAGCCTGAGGCTTTCTGTAACCAAACCAAACAAAATAACCCCCACCTTAGCAACATGATTAAACACACTAGTGCCATCAAAAAAGATGTATACCCATCACGACGGCTATAAGTGAGCTTCAAGGCCTGGACATGGTCTTTAATCTCAGCCGTGACACTGTGAACTCCGGTTCACCTGCAGTATTTATTTACAAGGCATTTTCTTGCTAAAAAATCCAGCTTCAGATCAGATTAATCAGCATTTATCAATGAGCAGGCAAGGCATCATTGCAGCAAGGAGCTAGGACAGAGTCAGACTATCCAGGGAATAGAAGCTTCTTTTTCATCCTTTGTGTGAATTCACTTCTTATCGTAAAGTGATGATCTAGTAGCTGAATAATCTAAAGACTTAGCATTTCCATAGCATGTACTTCCAAAGTATCATTCCACAGAGGAGGATTTGTCTTTTCTCATTACTTGGATCAGAGTGACTTCTGTGCAGAGCAAAATGTAAAACAGTAATACACTTGATACAGTTTACCCAGGTAATAAAAGCACGTTATTTGAAACCAGGCCAAAGATTTTAGAAATCTAACAGGTTAAAAGAGGCATGGGAGCCCCTGGCCTGTAAAACACCACCACACACACACACACACACACACACACCCCAATGCCTTCCAGTGGGCATTCCTGAACAGGAACAAGTGAATGTAGCAAAAACACCAGTAAGTTTCCACATTGCAGGAGAGGCTTCAAATAGGCTGTTTTCAATGAAAACAACATTTGCCATGAATTGTTATTTCTTCTCAATCCAAAGATTCCTGACCACCTGGAAGTTATAATTGGAACTGAAATGGGCAGCTCCTGTGCTCCTGTTGCAAGTCCTCCTCCATCCCCACCTGATGCAAGAGGCACCGCGAGTTTCTTTCATTGGCTGCTTTATTTCCCAGTCTATGTATCTCCCTGTTCATCACAGGGCTCCACCTAGTGGCAGTGGACTTCTGTCACAAACTTTGCTATTTCTTAATACCAACATAAACCTTGGTCCCAGAATCTCCTCCTAGGTCTTTTCTCTCAATCTGAAGGCACATCTCCTTATCCCCAAGCTTGCTCTCCAAGAGTTCCTGGTGGTCTGTCCATCTAGACACTCAGTCCAGCCTTAAATACCAAGGTCACCTGACCAGACCCAACTGACCATCTTCCCCAATTAGCCTTAACAGCCCATCTGGGCTGCTCATGTCCTTAACTGCGTTTGGTTCCCTGTGACCATCAGGGCAAGGAGGTTCCTGGAGTAGGTGCAGCAAAGAGAATCCAGCTCATCCTGCGACAGATACTCATGCTAATACCTGCAGTTTTGAGTACTGTGTTGGGTGCTCAACAGGTTGCTGGAGTACTACGGCCAATTTTTTTTTAAAAAAATTGCCATTTCAATGACCGGGACCAAGATCTCACAAGATCTTGGTGCTGTAAAGAGTTCTTGGGTGAGAAAATAAAATATTTTTTTAAAAAATCTTTGTGCATGCAAAAAATGTCCACCAGACTGGTTTGCACCTGCACCTGCAAAAAATGGCAGTTGCTCTTTACCAAAATGGTGTTGATGCTATTGTCGCCATTTTGGGCTATTGCGACGCACTCTACGTGGGGCTACCTATGGCGACAGTCCAGAGACTGCAGCTAGTGCAGAATGCTGTAGCTCATCTCCTTACAGGGATGGGTCACCATGAGCATATTACACCGGTGCTCCAGGCTCTGCACTGGCTGCCTATAGTCTTCCGGACCAGATTCAGGGTATTGGTTTTGACCTATAAAGCCCTATACGGCTTTGGCCCAACATACCTGCAGGACTGCCTCACTCTCCATGCTCTGGAGCGGCCTCTGCAGTGCGCTGGGGACACCCTTCTCAAGGTCCCCTGTGTGGTCCGGGGGGCCACTATGGAGAGAGCGTTCTCAGTGGCCGCACCTAGGCTATGGAACTCCCTCCTAGTGGAAGCCTGGTCGCCCCAAATCTCCCCTCTGCCCGTTGTATGTGAAAAACCTGGCTGTTCTGCCTGGCTTCTGGCAAGGGAGTTGAGGTGTAGGGTGGGACGGGGGGAGGGGCACGGTTTGGGTTTTGTGCCTTCCTATTTATTGTATTTTATAGTTTATTGAGCGTATATGTTTCACCATTGTAAGCCATCCAAGGCTGCTTGGAGCAGGAGGAGCAGGATATTAAGTAATTTTATCAATAAATATAAATAAATACATTTTGGTTAAGGGAGGAGGCCATTTTGCACAAAACACTCCAATTGCCAATTGTGCATACGCAATTTTTTTTTTTTTTTTTAAATCTCAACGAGAATTCAGAGAAAGTCCTGCTTCTCAATTCGTCTGAGACATACTGAGAACCAGAATTTTGATGAGATTTCTAACTTTTGCAAGATCTTGTTTCAACCATATTGAGTATCTAGAGGGCACCTAATTTCCCCAAAATACCTAATATTGCCCGTAGTTTGTTGTCCTTTTGCCGGTCCTGAAAAACCTGGCTGTTCTTCCAGGCCTTCGAAGGAGGGGAGGGGGGTGGCGTTGAAATTTTAGGGGGTTGTTGTTTTTAGAAGTATTTTTTATCTGTTTTATTAGTCTGTGTTTTATTGTTATTATTGTTACTTATATGTTGTAAGCTGCCCCAAGATGCCATAGGCATGAGGGGGGTGGCTAAGAAATATAAATAAATAATAAAATAATAATAATAAATTACTGAGTTATACATTTACAATTTTACCAATTGTTACTGGTAGGTAAAATGGTAAGTAAATCGGTACAGAAATCAGGACAGAAAGTCAAAGAATCAGTATCAGAAATTAAAACAAAATTGGTACCAGATGTCGGGAAGTTGGGACGAACAGCAGTAAATCGGTACATTGTTGGGTAGCCCATTGATCTCTAACTGGATGCCAATTAGTACTCAATGTTACTGGGTCAAGTTTCGTACCATAATTTTGATCAGTATAACTGGTTTTGCAGGTACTCATTTCAGCTCTAATAACTCCTTCCTGGTGGAGGCCCGGGTGGCCCCAGATTTCCCCTTCTTCCATCGTATCTGTAAAATCTGGCTGTTTCACCTGACTTTTGGTGAGGGAGATGGGGTGGGATGGGGGGAGAGGGAAGAGGGGCGGTTTGGTTTGTGCCTTCCTTTTTATTGTATATTATGGTTTTATTGTTTTTATATGCTTTAATATTGTAAGCCACCCTGGGCCACTTGGAGCAGGAGGGGTGGGGTATTAAATGATTTTATAATAATAATAATAATAATAATAATAATAATAATAAATATATAGCGCCTCCCTGACATGGCACTCGTACCACTTTAGTTGAGTAGATGTAGCTGGGTTATAAAACCATACAATGTGGCTGTTCTCTTCTCTTGCACGTTTGCTCTCTCACGCCTGCTAAAATCCCCACCCACTTACCCATAATTATTCATCCTTTATTTGTAATTAGAACTTATGTCCTCCCCACCCTCCAGTTCCTTACACTTAAATATGTTACCCTATCGATTGCACCTCAAGAGCCCGGCTCACCAGACACTTTTATGTGGTAGTTTCCAATGATTTACAATGACAAACGTTGTAACTAAGGAGTATCATTTTGCCTAGCTAATAGGACGTATGATACCAGTCAATAGCAGTAATGGCTTTGCTAATGGGCTGGGGCTCCTCGCTTCATGGGAATGGGTTGGTTCTTGCAAACTTACTGTCTTCAGGCCACATCTTTATGCAGATGTAAATCACATTCACTTCAATAGAGCTATAGCAATTTCTGTTTGTTGAGAATATGGCTCTGGCTCTCTGTCTTTGGGTGTTATTAGATATAACGACATTGCAAAGCCACTGTGTATTGAATTCAGCACTGACATCATTATGATTGGATATCGGGCTAAACAAACAAACCAGCAGACGTGTGATGGGTAAATTACTTGATAGCCTCCTCCCACCAGCCATGTGGCTGTTTCCCCACCCACACCCCCATTCCCTCAGCCACTCCAGAACCCCATAGAATGCTGGTTGTTAAGAGAGGGACCCCACTCCACATAGATTATACTTGCAAATACTTGTAAGGAATTCCAAGGGCAGGGCGAAGGGGACAAAGGGCCGAATGGTCCCTTCTGAGCATGCTCAGACCTTTCCAAGATGGCACCTGCAGTGTGCTGATGCTGCCAGCACCATCTTGGAAAGGTCTGGGCATGCTCAGAAGGGGCCATTGGAGCCTTCTAAGCATGTCCAGCCCCAGCTTTTTCTTCATTTTTAAAACTTACCCAGCCCAGGAGGAAATAACGCGTCGCTGGATGCCCTTTGGAGGGTGAGTACTTTACCCCTCAGCCCCTGCTAGGCCCCCACCCCTTTAAGCACCCCACCCCTGATTTCCCTCTAGGATCCCACTCCCCCTTCTCTGGCCCTCGCTGCCCTATTTTCTCCCTGGCCAACGGGGGCCAGGGAAGGGAGAGCAGGAGCCTAGCACCAGCCTTTGACCCTTCCCTGTACTTTTCCAAGAATTTTCCGAGTTCTGACGTTTCAGGGGCCATTCATAGAAACTTTGATACTCGGAAAATTGAGTCTATTACCTCGGTCCTTGGCGTTAAAACTGAGGACCATGTTTCAACACTACCCGAAATATCAAAATATAGAAATTCTGACACTGGTATACCAAAATGTACCAAAATTCCATCTCAATTTTGGGATAAAATTCTGGTATTATTTTGATTTTAGGGAGTAATTTGGGGTACTGGAAAAGCTAGTAATTGAAATTTTCATGATTGCATGCTTCGTGATTGAAGAATGACATTGTTTCAGCAAAATGTACACAGGTGCATAACTGTAAGTATGTAAGTCAGTCTTTAAGGGCGTTGTTGGATCTGGGATTGAGATTAGATCTCAGATTTAGATTTAGATTAGATTGAGATTAAATAAATTGCTTTTATATATAGATGAGCTCCGTGTTTCTTAGGGGTGTGAAATTAGATTTTATTTTCATAAAAATGAAAACAAAAATCTTGTTTTAGTTTTGATAAAAATTAAAAAATGATAACAAAATAACAAAAAAACACATTAATAAAATCTAAACGTCTCTATTCCAGATCTAAACAGCTAAATCTAAATGGCTAAATCTAAACATCTCTATTCCATTCTTGTCCTCCTTGACCTCTCTGCTGCCTTAAATACTGTTGACCACTCATTCTTGCTGGATTCCCTTCACTCTCTTGGCTTTTGCGGCTCTGTCCTTAACTGGTTCTCCTCCTACCTCTCTGACCGCTCCTTTAATGTGTCTCTCTCCAACTCCAACTCCTCCTCCTTTCCCCTCTCAGTTGATGTTCCTCAAAGCTCTGTTCTTGGCCCTCTCCTCTTCCCTATCTACACCTCATCCTTAGGCAAACTTATTGCCTCCCATGGCTTCCAATGCCACCTCTATGCTGATGACACTCAACTCTATCTCTCTTCTCCCTCTCTCTCTCCCTCTGTTCAAGCTCGTCTCATCAACTGTCTCTCTGACATCTCTACCTGGATGTCTCAACGTCAACTCAAACTCAACATGGCTAAAACTGAACTCCTTATCTTCCCCCCTCATCCTTCCTCTCCTTCCTCACTGTCAATAACTATTGATGGAGTCACCATCCTGCCTGTCCCCCAAGCCCGTAGCCTAGGCTTCATCTTTGACTCAGCCCTTTCTTTTAAACCCTACATTGACTCTGTTGCTAAATCCTGTCGCTTCTCCCTCCATAACATTGCTAAGATTCGCCCTTTTCTCTCTGTCTCGTCTGCCAAAACTCTTGTTCATGCTCTGGTCATCTCTCGCCTCGATTACTGTAACCTCCTTCTCACTGGCCTTCCCCGGTCTCACCTTTCTCCCCTCATCTCTGTCCAAAACTCTGCTGCCAGGGTCATCTACCTCGCCAGTCGCTTCGACCATGTGCAGCCCCTCCTCTCTTCGCTTCACTGGCTTCCCCTTCCTGAACGAATCCTGCCAAGCTCCTAGTCTTCACCTATAAAGCTCTTCATAACCTTGCTCCCCCCTACCTCTCTGTAGGGGTAGGCTCTGTAGGCTCCTCCATACTCCAGCTCGTGCACTTCGCTCCTCCTCTGTCCATTCTCTCACCCTTCTACGCCTTCCCTGCTCCCCTAACCGCCTTCATCCCTTCTCACTTGCTGCCCCCGCATGCCTGGAACTCCCTCCCTGTCCACATCCGCCTTGCCTCTGCCTTCATATCTTCAAATCTCTCAAGAGGAGCCTGGATGAGATTCTCGGGGGTGCGATTGTGGCCCTCTGGGCAGGAAGCTCTGCGATGAGGCACTTGACCTTGCACGGAAGCTGAAGGCGGGGCTGAGTACATGCTTTGACGAGCTCCTGCACCGAGAGGAGTATGTCGTGGCAACCACGCTGGACCCCAGGATCAAGGGCAGCATGGCACGTAAGACAGCACTCTGTGGCCTCCGGAAGGGTGTGCTGGTGCAGAAGGTCCGGCAGGCAGAGTGGGCCGAGCTGCATTGCAGGATGGGGCGGGATAAAAATCTATGAAATAAAATAAAAATAAAAGGATGCCCCTGGGGTGGTGGGAGTGGGAGCAGCGACCCCTTCCAACCATCTGGGTATAACTCTGCCCCCAGCCCTAGCGGTAGCAGTAGCACCAGCAGCAGGATGAGCAGCAGCAGCAGCAGCAGCAGGACCCCTACTAGTGCCAGCATCTCCTCCTGTGTGTAGTCCACTCTGGGGAGCATGGGGCCCAGCACAAAAGGGCAAGCAGCATGGATGAGGGCAGTGGGGAAGGTGGTGCCCACCCAGAGCTACCAAAGGGAGTATGATGGTGCCTCAGCAGCAGTGGAGACCTACCTGGAGAAGGAGCCATGCATTGATCCCAGCAGTGATCCCTTGGCTTACTAGGCCACCAAAACCAACATGTGGCCGGCCCTGTCCAAAGTGGCCAAGGGTATCCTGTCCTGCCCACCAACCAGCGCCCCAGCGAGAGGGTGTTCTCCATCGTGGGGGGACATTTGCGCCCTGCACTGCCTGAGACTGGGGGCCAAGTTGGTGGAGCAGTTGTGTTACTGAAGATGAAGCTTCTGCTGCTGGGATTCCCTGAGCTGCCCCTGGACAATGAGTGATGGTGCAGTGGCACACACCATCCCATGTCAGGGGCAGTCTTGAGACGGGGCTCCTCCTCCTCCATTTGAGCTAGAGCTACTGCTCCTGTGCTGCTGAGATGCTGTCCCTCCCTTCTAATGCCTGCCCCCCCTGCCCCC
>QEPC01013775.1:816451-832201 GCA_003113815.1 Sphenodon punctatus | reverse complement strand
CGGTTCAGTCATACCTCTGACCCATCATTCGTCCCAGCTCCCTGTCATTCCAGCTGCTGCTGGTGGTCTCAAATTCATCATTCAACCCAGCCCCCACCCATCATTAGATGCTCTGGTTGGCCTCCTACCTGTCATTCCATCCAGCTCCCCTCCCCATCTTTCTATTTCTTCATCCCCATAATTCCACCCTGCCCCCCCCTCATTCAGAACCCCTGGTGACCTACCCATTATTTCACTGAGTCCCTCATTACTCCAGTCACTACTACTGTCCTCCTACCTGTCACTCTACCCAGCCCCGTGTCATTCTAGCCCCTCCCAGTGGTCTCATATTCAACCCAACCCCTCCCTCCCATAATTCTAGATGTTCTGATTGACCTCCTACCTGTCATTCCACCCAGGTCCACTCTCCGTCTTTCAATTTCCTCACTTTTTTCCCCTCCTGGCTTGTTTTAGTCTCCCCACTAACCCACCTTCTTTTGGTATTTCAGATCCTCCTCTACTTCCTTTGTTTCAGCTAAGCATCTGCCATTTAATTGGTTTACTGCCCAATAAGAGCTACTGGCATTTCCAAAGCCACAATACTTCCAATTGGTATTCCTGTAGTCTCTATTGTTTCCAAACAACATTCCTTGTGCCTTGCCAGTTCATCTTCTGCGGAGTTTGCTTGGCAACCCAAGCAGCTAGCAATGAGCTTCCCTTTCAGTTTCAGCTCGATCATGTACATAGCATGCAATAAACATGCTATGGACAGGACCGAGAATCCATCCATACAGTAGGATATGGATGGACGTATCCATCCTGGTGTCCATTCAAGATCAGGGTACGATAAACTCCCCTGGCATCCAGTGTGGTGTAGTGGATAAGGTGCTGCACTTGGACCTCGGAAGCTAGGGTTTAAATCCCACCCTAGCCCATGAACTCTCTGGGTGGCCTTCGGCAAGTCACAACCTCTCCGTTTCTATTCCCCATCTGTAAAATGTGTGTGTGTTCTCCTCACTCTTGTTCATCTTAGATTGTAAGCCCACTGGGCAGGGACCTGTGTATGAAAATCTGTGATTGTAAAGCACTGCGTACACCTAGTAGCACTAAAGAAATTAAAAGTAGTAGTAGCATCCATCTAAGATAAGGGTGCAATCAACTCCCTTGGCATCCATCCAAGATTAGAGTGCAATCAATTGCCTGAAATATATGCTACTGAGGTCCATACAACAGTCGCCTTTACAAAAGCTTATATCTCTTCACTTTCAATTTAGTTTTAAACAAACAGCAACGCTGCTTTTCTCAATCTCCCCATTTGCCAAAATGGGCACTTTAGAACGTCAGAACTTCAAAACTATACAATGGATTTCAAAACATAAAAACACGAAATCCATTCAGGCCACACTTTAATTTTTTTAGCACAGCTAGATTTATTAACACAGTTCCCAGAACTAAGTCTCATCAACAAAAAAAACCCAAATAAACAAACAAAAACAGTCACATGGAGAAAATATCATTCTGCCTCCAGGACCAATACAAGGTGCTGGTTATTACCTATAAAGCCATATACGGCTTGGGCCCCATATATCTGCAGCATCGCCTAACTCCCTGTGCTCTGCCCTTCTTGAAGTCCCCCGGCTATCCCAGGGGGACATTCTCAGAGCCACAAGGCTGTGTAACTCCTTCCCGGCAGAGGCCCGGGTGGCCCTAGACCTCTCCTCTTTTCAACATCAATGCAAGACCTGACTGTTCCACCAGGCCTTTGGTGAGGGAGATGGGTGAGGGTGGGTTTTTCTTTTTATAATCACCTCTTTTCTCAGGAGAGATGTTTCCCCCCTCTTTATTCTCTTCTCCCCCCTTTTTATATGTTTTATGTTTATGTTACTTATGTATTTTTATATGTGTATTTTTATATATTGTAAGCTTCCCCTAACTGCCTTTGGCAGGAGGGGCGGGATCTCAATTTTTTAAATAAATAAATGTAACTTCCTTATTCTTCATCTAATTTGCCTGGAATTTGGACAGATTCTACCCATCACCCAAGTGATCCTCTCTATCAAATTTCATAGTGATATGAGAAATCATCTCAGTTTTATAATAATAGAATATTCATGATTTTAACATAGCAATTCAGTGGCTTCATACATAATTAAAACCTCTCATCATATTCTAAAAAAGATAAAAGAAAAACACTAAGACACAAACTTCTTGATCCAAAATATATTCAAGTTGTATGCTGACGAATTTCATTGTTCCTTAGGCAAGAATGTATGAACAAACAAACACCGTTTTGCTACGGTAGCTACTTAAGAGCTAAGCATTTTCATTCTTTATCCAGATGTAAAAAGCCTTTGGCAAGAGACTCAAAAGAAGACCCTCAGAGGAATCAACGTGAGAAAATCTGGCATGAAAATAAGAAACTACGACTGTACACCCTATCAAAATTCATGTCCAGTCTCAACCAAGATAGCCAATTCTCCACAATTTACACAAATCACTGCCTCAGAGGAACTGCAGTCAGTCTACTGTGAGAAAATGGTATTGAAAGAAGAAATATTACCATATCATAAAAACATGTCCGACACAAAAAGCTTTTACCGTATGAATTTATAACTGAGCCAATATTTTAGAAACGTAACTTGAGGTACATACCAAATATGAATCATACACTTCTCATGCACTACCTCTGAAAACAGAAATACACCTATAAACTGTGCTCTGAAACCTGAATGCCTATAGAAAATGAAATCACAGCAGTCAACCAACATTTATCTACACAGCTGTTCTTAAGGTCAGAAATCTAATTTTAAACTAGAAGGAATTTTGCATAATGAACTGACACCTAAAACTGAAGTAACTATCAGAACATTAATGAGATTTTCTCATATATGTAGGTATTTACAATATCAGCGTAAACTCTATTTAGCTTTTTGAAAAAAAGAAATAACATTCATAATATCACTGGAATGTAATTATCATAATTGGTTTCTGAAGTTCTCAAACAGCTCAGCTGCTCTGCTGTGTTTCACAACTCTATAAACATTACTTTGTACTCTTACACAAAGAATGCCATCATTCATGATTTTATACCACCAAAATGTAGATTCATTTGTGGTTTCAAAAGGTTTCTGTTTAAAGTCCCAGTCCTCTGAGAAGAATTAAATAGAACTCTTATACTTAATTGAGCAAGGAGTAATCATTAATCAGCATTAGGGCTGTTCAGAAGTTGAGTATTTGAATTTTTATTTTTAGTATTTGAATTTATTTGTATTTGTATCTTTACCTGTGTTCACTGCACTTTCTCCATTGTTGCCAATATGGAAAACATGGGGTGTTTTCAGACGTTACGTGGTCCCAAGTCACCACAGTGGATTCCCCGCAGCGGTGAACCGAGCAACCACCCCCCATGGTCAACAAAAGCCCCGAACAGATGTGACGGGAGCGGGACCATGGCTGGGAATCGGGCCGCCAGATTATGGCCTGGGGCAGCGCAACATATGTGATGCCGATTCCCAGCCGTGGTCAAAACACCCAGAAGGCACCAGGGAGGGGCAGGACACAGACATGGCTGGCTGAGGGCAAACAAAGCCAAAAGCGCCTAAAGGGAACGCCACACAAGGGAAACGGGAAGGGAGGGGGAAGAGGGAGAAGAGCCGGTGAGGTACAGCACACAACAGGCACAGAGACAACGAGGACACAGGGGAACACACAGTACAAACACATGCCTGGACGCACACAAACCCACACGGGAAAGGAAGGGAAGGGGGCACACAGCGGAACAGACAACACACACGGCACCACGGGCACAGGAGGGCGGGGAGGGGGGCACAGAACAGGTCAGAGGGGGGAAACTACCCAGGGGCAGGGCAGGACACAGGCAACAGCAGACAGAACCCCAACAACAGCACAGTCTAGATGGGCAACCCCCCTGCAACACAGGCAGTCCCAGAATGGGGAAACCCGGAAGGTCGGGGCACAAGCACAGCGGGAGGCCACATGGAACAGGGAGTGGTCTGGGAATAGTCCAGGAGGCACACATGCACCCCAAGAACCAGCGAGGGTGCCATGGAGGGGAGTCAGGAGAGCTGGGGCCGTGCAGCCAGTCCAATGTCACAACCCCCCCTCCCCAGAAGAAGCCGGAAGATGCAGTCCATGGGCCCCAGACACCTGAGGTCACACAGGCACACAAGGGGGGGCACAGGAGGAAGTGCAGGCATCCGAGGATGGTCAGCAGCACCCAGGGGAGCTGGGGGGCAGGTCGGAGAGCCGGACTCGGACACCGGAGATGGCAGTCACGGAGGGGAGCACTGGTTACAGGGGAACGCAGGGGGGGTCTAGAGGAGGCCTGGTGCCACAGGCAGGGGCAGCAGTACCCCGGGAAGTTGACAACACAGCAGCACAGCCAGGACATCAAGGAGGGAACAGGCAGCGGACCATGGCACCAGGGCGGAAGTGGGAGTTCACAGTGGGGCTGGCAACTGGGGACCAGAAGGCACAGAGAGACTCACAGCCAGCTGCAGGGGGCCACGTGGGGGCCAGGGGCCGGGTGGCCCTCCAGGTGAACGAAGTGTGGCCAATGGAGCATGCCCCGGCAGTAGCCCATGGACATGTGGTGGGCGACCAGGTAGTGCGGCTCAAATGGATCCTGCATGGAGAGCCCCAACTGCACATCAGAACGGGACCACAAACCAGAGAGATCTACCAGCTCCACTGCGGTGGGCTCAGATAAGCAGAAGTCAGCAGCGGGGGGCCACAGAAGGTGACCCAGCTCCAACAGCCAGTGATGCACCACCCCATGAGAGCGCTGGTACCCACGGGCCCCGTGAACGCAGCCAAAGTAGGACACGTCCAGGGCAGGGCCCCCCTCCCCCAGGCAGACCATGTAGGCAGCCAGGCTGCACACAGACAGGGCAGACACGATCTCCACTGCAGACCAACCCACATGCGAGCACCTCATCTCTGGAATGTGCCCATCGGGAAAGGGAAGCAGCCCCAGCATCTCAGCATGTAGCTGGAAATCCCAGGCGCTTGCCTCATAGCCAAAGTAACGGAGGTGAGAGCTGAGGCTCGCATAGGCACCCAACAGACTGTCCAGGCAGCTCAGGAGCAATTGCATGGCTGGGGCCATGGTCTCGCAGAAGGTCCACGTATGGGGGGCCCCATGGTGGCCGGGAGCCCAGTGGAAGCACAGCCATCCATGGTTCAGCAAGTCAGGCAGAATGACACCACAGACAGGGGGCCCCGCAATCCCTGGAGTGGTGGGAGGGGAACCGGGGCAGCCCTAAGGCCAGGCGATAAGGCCACTGGCCGCAACAAGGCATGGCAACAGAGCGAGGCGTGGGGTGCAGACCCAGCACAGCTTCAGAAACTGAGCACAGAACAGCTGACATTAATCAAGCCTGTAAGGACACAATGTTGCCAACACAGAGAGGTGGGAGGTGATGACCACAGGAATGCAGCTGCAGACAGCATGCCTGGGCGCACGCTGGTCTGTGTGCAAGGCCCTGGGAAGGGACAGCAGGTGCGCCCAATGGACCGCCCCCCACACCTCAGTCCATCCACCCTGCAGGAGGAGGCTGGGCCCACCGGGGGGGCCACCCCGGGCTGACACAGGTGTCCCCACCCAGTTGCTGGGTCACGACCCGGGGGTGGGGCACCATGTGCCCCAGTCCATAACGGGGTTGGCTGCACTCCACCTGGGGCAGCCGGTAACACGGAGCAGGACAGATTGGGCGCCTGCAGGATGCACCTAGTGCTCTATGCCGAGTGGTACCACTTGCACACTGATCAGCTGCGCATCCTGACCGCAGAGGGGCACCTGGGTGCCCGCTTTCTGGTTTGCATGGTCTGGTGTGCCACACAGGCCCGGAGAGCCCACCATGACCACAGGTGCTCCCTGGTCCAACTCAGGGCTCAGTGGTTGACTGAGGCAGACCGGCAGGCCCAGATCCCTGGCCGGAGCAGGGCCGCTGTGCTCTACGAGGTGGCCAGTTGGCTCCAATGGTGGAGGGAGACCATGTGGCATACCGCCCTGCTCGCAATGCCCATTGCCCGGTGGGTTTGTGTCACAGAGTGGGCACAGGGGTGGTGGTCCCGGGCACTAGCTCAGTGGGACAAGGCCTCCTGGAGGGTGCACTTTTGGATAGACAAGCTCACTCTACTGCACCTTGAAGAGCTGCTCACATCCTGGCTGGAGCGACAGCACACCCCCATGAGGATCCCCATCCACATGGTCTAGCAGGTGGCCATTGGGGTCTGGGCCCTCGCAACAACTGACTCCTGCCAGTCTGTCTCACATCACTTGGGTGTCTGGGTGAGCACCGTAGCCTGTATCCTCTGGGATGTATGCAAGGCTGTGGAGGACGTGCTCCTGGACCGGGCGATCCAGCTGGTGGACCAGGTGGCCATGATGGCCGGCTTCACGGCTGGAGGGTTCCCCGACTGCATGGGTGCTGTGGACGGCATCTACATAGAGATCCTCTGCCCCTTAGCTGGGGAGGCCGCAGAGTATGTTAACAGGCATGGGTACCACTCCCTGCAGCTGCAGGCTGTCGTGGACCACCAGGGGTGGTTCATTGACATCTTCATGGGCAACTCCGGGTGCAGCCATGATGCCCGGATCATGATCATCTCCCCCTTCAATGCCCGGATGTACCGCAGACTTTGCGGACATGGGGATGACCCGGATCAAGGGGGTGCTCATGCCCCCCTGTATTCTGGGGACCCAGCCTATCCCCTCACCTAGTGGCTGATGAAGGTGTTCCCGGTTGCCAGGACCATGGTGCAGGCACTGTACAATTCCCGCCTGTGTGCAAGCAGGACCGTGGCTGAGTGGGCCTTCGGAGCTCTCAAGCAGCGCTGGAGGAGCCTCAGTGGCCGGCTGGACTACATGGTGGAGACCTCGGCCCTGGTGATAGGTGCCTGCTGTGTGCTGCACAACGTTGACGAGACTGATGGGGCAGCCCTGGAATACCCCGTGCCTCCTCATTCTCCCAGACGAGTGCCTCTGTACGTGAACCCGGACAACCCCTGGGAGTAAAGTTACACCAAGCACATCCATGCCACCCTGACCAGGCATGTCAGCCAGGAGGCCGAGGTGTGAGGGCACTTGACCCCGACCCCCCCACCCTGGGGCCCCCGGACGCTCCCTGGACGGTCCCCTCTGTGGCCAATGACCAGCCCCCACCCTGGGGTCCATGAATGGATCACAGGCAGCAGTAGTTTTGCCCACCCATTTATTCATCCACCCAAGTACATGTGCCCCCACGCCACCACCACCACTTACCATCTGGGGCTTGTGCTTGCATTACTGCTGTGGCTGCCGCTCCTGCTGGGGGTGTCATGACTGGAGGGTCCCGTGGAGCACCTGTGGGAGAAAGGGGCGTGAGTAGAGATTGTTGGGATAACTTTTCCCTGCCCGCCCCCCCCCGTGCTGAACACCAGAAGGCGCATAAAGGGAGACCCAGTGGCTGCACCGCCGTCCGCGAGCCGCCGGCCACGAGCCGAAGGGCTGAGGCCAAAGGGCGCGGCCCTTTGGGGTCCTTCGGGGCCTGGAGGGGGGAGGGGGGGAGATTATGGATGATATTGTAGAGGGAAAGGGGGTTTTGTGTGCAGGTGGGATAGTATGGACAGAGGTAGGAAAGGAGTTAAGTGATTGGGAAGAGTTAGGTGTCTGGGGGATATCGAGTGGTGGGATGACATCTGAGTTGTGTTCCCCTGATGTGAGAGGGTTGGAGATAGTACGGTGTTTGTTTGAGGTAGGAGGGAATGAGTGGGTAGAGGAGGGGATTTATCTGGGTTCTGTGGGGGAGATTGTGGAGTGGCTGGTAGGTTAGATGCAGGCATATGTTTAATGGAGTGTTGAGTTTATACTGGGTCCCTGCATGGATTACCAGAGCATGTTATGTGGATTTATGTTTAATATATTAGCTATTGATTACTGGGGAATACCAGAATATGTTATGCTGATTTATGTTTATATTGTATTAGTTTATTAACCATTGGGGATTACCTAGAATATGTGAGGCTGATTTATGTTATAATATATTAGTTTATTGATTATTGGGGATTAGTAGTTTATTGTGGGGAATGTAGGGGAGGGTGGGTACTGTAGTAGAGAGGAAGATGGAGTGAGCTGATTCCCCTCGGTGAGAGAGGGGTGGAGCCAGCCTATACCCTGGTGAGAGTGGGGTATTTGATGGAGGGGACCTTTTCCCTGATTGTGGGGATGGTCAGAGAAGGATTGGTTGTATTGGTTGTGTTTATTGTATGCGTGATTTATGGTATTGTTTATGTTGGGTCCCCTGCATGGGAATAGATCCCCAGCAAATGTGGTTGTTGATTTGTTGTTCGCCGCCTCGAGTCTTTGGAGAGAGGCTGGATATAAATAAACTATGACTATGACCACCACCCACCACGCTCGTGCAGTCTCCCCCCTCAGACCGCCCTCCTCCATCTCCCCATCCCTCCCCATTCCCCTTGTCTCTGGGGCCGCCCCCTTGGCCAGCCTGAGGGTGCCACAGAGCTCTGGGAGCTCCCCTCCCCCCCACTATTCATGTCCCCAATGCTGTCCTGGGAGGCCTCGGTGTCCTGAGGGGCCAGCAGTGGTGGGAGGGTGGGAGTAACCGGGACTGCAGGGGCTCCCCTGGGCGGCTGCTCCCTCCAGAGGCCTACAGAAACCAGGAGGTGGATGTGCGGCCCCAGCTGCTGTGGGGGCGGCTGGGCTGGGTAAGTTGGGGAGGCACTGGGGGCACCGAGGGGCCTGGCATGGGGGCCTGGGCAGGCAAGGTGCCCAGCGGGGTGGCTGCCATCATGTATGCATTCATGGTGCCAGCGTGCAGGAGCAGGGAGGTCCCGATGTCGTGGGACCTATCCATTTTTGCAGAATGCTTCTGCACCATCCCCTTGATGGCCTGTTCCAGCCACCCAAATACCTCTACCTGCCTGCTGTGGTTTTGGCACTCCCGTCTCCGTTCCAGGCGCACCTCCGCCTGGAGTCTCCGGTCCCTTGCCTCTGCCTATTGCAGGTAGTGCTCTATGGCTGCCTCCATGTGGTCCACAGCCGCTATCAACCGCTCCCCCTGTTCAGTGGTGGTACGGACTATGTCCTCCACCTGGTCCTTCCTCCGGCGCTGTATCTGTGCCCAGTTCTCCCTCATTCGTTGTGCTGGGGTCATGGGCCGGGTTATTATTATTATTATTAACAAACATTTATATAGCACCAGCAGTGTACCTGACACTTTACAAAGTAATAAAATAGACAGGGTCCCTGCCCCTAGGGCTTACAATCTGAGAGACAGGAGCTGGGGGAGAGACTTAGGAAGGGGAACAGAGGGAGAGACAAGGGGTCTAACATTCATGAAGATGCGAGGTCTCAAGTGCACGTACTTGGCTTGGTTACGATGAGAATGACAGCAGGCAGGTCCATGTTGCAAGGATAAGGGTAAACCGATCGTAGGTATAGGAATAGTGGCTCAGCAGGATAAAGAGTCAGACAGAGCAGAGCGAAAGAGGTGAGTTTTAAGGAGAGATTTGAAGGTATGAAGGGAGGGGGCAAGGCGGATGTGGACAGGGAGGGAGTTCCAGGCATGGGGGGCAGCAAGTGAGAAGGGACGAAGGCGCTTAGGGGAGCAGGGAAGGCGTGGAAGGGTGAGAGAAGGGACAGAGGAGGAGCGAAGTGCACGGGCTGGAGTATGGAGGGCGATAAGTGCAAAGAGGTAGGGGGGAGCAAGGTTGTGAAGAGCTGCGGCCCCTCTGGCTGCCCTGTAGGGTACAGGGAGGTTGGTGGTTAGGCGTCCATCCCAGTTGCCCCCTGGCTGGGGGCACGCCTGAGGGTCGCGCCCCCTGGGTTGGTGCCCCCCGGTGTGACCCAGTTCCCCCTACAGGTCTCCCCAGGGGCCCCCCTCCTCATTGGTGTGCCTCGTGCGGGCCCTCCGGCAACTGCCGAAACTGTTCTCCACTGGCCTCCTCGCCCACCTGTCTCTGCCGCTGGGGTGTGCCGTGCCCTTTGGGGGTAGGCGTGGTTGGCAGAGGGATGTAGGTTTGGCCATGCAGCCCCCTGGGCCTCCGTTCTGTGGTCTGGGGTGTGGGATATGGATGGGGCCTGCCCCTGCCCATGGCCCCCTTCCCTCCCTCGCCCCAGGTCACTCCCCCCTCCCATCTGCCTGCTTACCCTCGATGTCTGTCTCTGATCCCTCCGAGGCTGGCCCCTCCATGTTACTGGGGTCCCCCTGCGACCACTGGCTGAGGGTGACCAGTGTGCCAGCCTCGGAGTCTCCCAGTCTGGACAGGGGGTGGGGGCTCTACGGGCTGCTCTCGGGGGGGGGCTGCCAGTCCCCAAGGTCCCAGGGTGCTACTCCTGGGGGTCTGGGGCCCTGGAGCCGGTGCCGCCTTGTGGGGTGGCGAGGGGAGGGGGTACCTCAGCCCATTCCCTGCCCTGGACCACAGCGCTCCCCACGAGGCGCGGGGCGACTATGGAGCCCTTCATGTGGAGTATGCAGTCCAGGGCATCATAGTAGGGGGTGGTCTAGGCTTCGTGCCTGGACCGCCAGTTGTTGTCCCATATGGCCTTGTACCCCCTCTTAAGTTGCTTGGCCTTTGACCAGCACTGTGTCACGGTCCTGCGATTAGGGCTGACGCAGCAGGAGCTTTTACCATGCTGCAATTCCATTCCTAAACCTCGGCATCTAACGTTGCTCCCCACAGAATTCTGCCTGGTACCTCCGCGATTTTGCATTTGCCGCTACAAGAATCTGCAGATGTGGCATTTATGCGTTTCACTGTTTTTCTGATTGGCACCGTTATCTCATACAATCAGCAATCTTTTTCCACTGTCCTCCAATTTAATATATGAGAGAGACAGTCATGAGCGCTTATCGCGGTTCCGCGAACTAGCGCTGCTGCACTGCTCCGCATGTGTGTGCTGTCTGCTGTGTGCTGTGCTGCTGACTTCTGGTGTTGTGTCTCTCTGTGCCGCAATCACTGCCCATTCTTCTCAATACATACATGCATGCCCATGTTCTGTGTGGGAGTTCAAGGAACAATGTTTTTATGTAATGGCAAATTGATCTTTTCGGTGAACGTAAATTGACCTCCAAACTAAAGTTTTTTGAGCAAAACTCCTGCTGGGAGTTTAAAGTGACCTGTGTATTGGCTGACCGAGTCATTTTTACATGATAGGACCAACTCAGAAAGTTGAAGGACTGAAGTTGATCCATGCAGAAGAGTTTCTTACAATTCACATTCCGCACTTCCTCAGTCTAGAAGAAGTGAGCTGAACAGCAGAGCTCTGTTGGCATAGTTGTTACGGTTCCAGCTTGCTATACAATTTGTAGCTGTCATTCTGCGGTTTCAAATCCCCACTGTTCAGTGTAACTTTAATTTTTTTTCTTACTTTTACATTAGTGTTATTGTTTGTTTTGATAATCATAAAATTATTGCTGTGTATGGCATACTTTGTATTCCAAAAAAAATATGCTTATTTATTACATTAACCGAAGAAGACTGAGTAGCGTAGCTGAGCCAGGCGGCGCGATGAGTCATCATGAGTGCTATGATGCAGCTGCACCCCTTGCGCTGCCGGCATTATGCTCACTCTCAGTTGCCGATGCCATCACTGACTGCCCTGCCCCCACCTGTCCTTACGTTCCCAGCCCACCTTCCCTCCCACTGACACCAGAGTTCTGTGTGGGTGTTTTCAGATGTGACGGGGCCGGTTGGCCCCGTCACGAAAATAATAAAGTCATCCCCCACCAGGACGACCCCGTCACGCCCTAACAGATGTGCCGGGGTCTTCCTGGTGGGGAATTGGGGAGGGGCCACGCAGCACAACGTGCAGCCTCACAGCCCCGCCCCTCCATGCTCCTCGCTGCCCACTCTCTGGGGAGACGGGCGGGTGGGAGGGCCAATGCGGCCTCAGCATCTGGCCGAATCTGCCACGGCCCAGAATCCCGCCGGTGCTTCCGGGCCATGGTGACCGACCAGATGTTACTTTTCTTTGATCCCCACTGGGGATCACTTTCACCACACTTCCCAGGGAAATGGTGCAGCTAGCCTGAGAAGCGTGGTTGAAACTGACCCCATGTGGGGATTGAGTGTGGCGAACATCTGGCGGCTGCCAAACAGACGTGCGAGTCACAGTGACCACCGGTGGGTATTCACCGTGGTTCACTGTGATCTCGTAACGTCTGAAAATACCCACAGACGCGCTGGTGGGCGGCAACCAGCAACAGACATGGAGAGGGGGTCCACTCCTGGCCAGCCGAGTCCTGGCTGGGGGTGGGGGGATGCTTTCTTTTTTCACTCACTGACTGACCCATCCACAGTCACAACACACCTGTTAATTGTTTTAATAAATGAACATGAATACATGACATTCATCTGCATATCACAGAACCGCCGGCCGCCACACCTAACTCTTTGTTATGTTAACAGTTAATACTAAACAGCTAACTGCAGAAAGTAGAGTTGGGTTGGGAGTCTTGGGACTGGAGGGACGGGAGTGAACGTTACATGAAACATATATACTAATACAAAATTGACTAAAAATAAATAGTACTATATAAAGCAATTATTGTTTTAAAAATCTGTTTAAAACCTGTAGAAAAATATAAAATTGTAACAAAATAAATATAATATAGTCTCAACTTTTACAAATATTTTTCAATTTAAATTTTTTTAAAAAGAGTTCTCTCCCACTTCCCTCGTTAATCAGGGATCAAAATTATGAAGGGCTCCTGCTCGACCACGGGCGCATCCTGTCTTGCAGCAGACACCAGCCTTTCAAGAACTCGCCCCATCAGGGCTCGCAGGAGTGCAATAAATGAAAGAAGTCTGTTGGCATAGTTGTTAAGGTCCCTGCTTGGTATACAATTTGTACTTCTCATTCCACAGGTTCAAATCCCTGCTGCTCTAAACTTTAAATGTTTTCCCCTTGTACATTAGTGTTATTGTTCCTTTAATCATACAATTATTGCTGTGTTGTGTTCTCATTGCATTCTTTCCATGCTAAAAAATATGCTTTGCTTATACAGTAACCAATATTCACATTGCCGGGGACAAAGCACACAGCGTCGCTGCTAGGCAACGAGCTACAATGCCAGCCAAGGAGGGAGGTTTAAACTGGGTGGGCAGGGCACACAGCACAGCACACCACAGGGACATGGCATGATAGAGCCAGGCGGGAGGGAGAGGTGAGACGATGGCGAGAGAGGAATGGAGGAGGAGGCGGCGGTGGGCTCAGCATTGTCATCACTGACAGCCTTGAGTCTGACCCCCGCCTAGGCAGGGTAGCGCGGATGCGCTTAGCGGCACCGATCCCACAGCCTTCACATACAGTGACACCGTTTCTGACTCCGGCCTGCGCCCGGGCATGTGCGGGCACTGGAACAGCTGCATTCCTGCTGTCTGTCTGTCATCACCTCTCCCACCACTCTGTGTTGGCTGCCGGTTGGGTTGGGTGTCCTCCTCCTCTGCTCATGTCCCTGGTCTGTGTGTTGATTGTTGAATGCCCTCCTGTGTGTGCTCTGCTAGTTTCAGCGAGGCTAGCACCTGCATTTTCCACATCCCACGCCTCGAGTCGCTTGTTCTCAATTCATTACAGTGTTGCGGCTGCCGGCCAATGGACTTATCTACTGTCCTTGGAGCTCCCCCATCCCCTCCTGTCCCAAAAGGGCTTGCAGAGTGGAGCCTCAGCCCCCCATTCATTGCAGAAGTATCAGCCAGGCGCTTTCTGCTGCTGGAGACCATGGCTGGATGCTGCTCTTCCCCAGGGCTCGCGGGCATAGCAACCCATAGCTGGAGCTTCCATGAGACAATGGCCCTGTGTGATTTTTGGCATTCCCTGGCAGTGAAATTGCTTGCCAACTGCCCAGACAGCCGCACAGGTGCCTATGCAAGTCTGAGTTCCAGGCTCCGCTACATTGGATATGAGTTGAGCACCCGCAACTGCCAGTTGCATGTGGAAACACTGGGCCTCTGTCCCTTTCCCGATGGTTGCATCCTGGAGATGATGTGCTCGCATGTGGTGTGGTCCGTGGCAGAGACTGTGTCCGCTCTGTATGTGTGCAGTATGTCCTCCTTCACAGCCTGTCTGGCGGAGGGGGGCCCTTCCCTGGCCATATCCTTCTTTGGCTGTGTCCATGGGGCCCGTGGGTACCAGCGGTCACGTGGTGCAGCCTATCACCACCTGTTGGAGCTGGGTCACCTTCCATGGCCCCCAGCTGCTGACTATGTCTTACCGGAGCCCACCGCAGCGGAGCTGATGGCACTGGCTGGTGCGTGCTCTCGATCCGATGTGCAGGTGGGGCTGGCAATGCCGAATCCCTTTGAGGTGTACTACCTGGTCGCACACTCCATGTCTGAGCTGGGATACCATCAGGGCATGCTGAAGTGGCCCCACTACGTGCACCTGGTGGGCCACCCGGCCCCTGGCCCCTTCTTGTCCCCCTGCAGCTGGCTGTGCCTGTGAGGCCCCCTGTGCCTTCCGTGCCCTTGGTGAGGCTGGCCCAGCTGTGTGCTCCCGCCTCTGCCCTGTCGCCGTGGGTCGCTGCCTGCCTCCTCCATGATGTCCACTCCTCCATGGCTTCCTCCAGTTCTTCCTTACTACAGCTGTGATTCCTCCTGTACCCATGCCGATGCCACCCCCCACCAACCACCCGTGGGTGACTCTGTGACCGTGGGTCCTTATCATGTTTCCCCCCCCAAGACAAGACTGAGAGTTATTTGATTTCAAACTTATTTGATTACTGCACTGCACTCCAGTGCAGTGCAGTAGGCTGGTTGAACTTGGGAGGGAGGAAGGACTCGGGATGGAAGTGCATGGAGGGAGATCAATGTAACACAATGAAAGGACGATTATATTATTATTATTGCTTTTCATAAGGTATGTTGTTACTGTCTGTATCCCAGTGTAACCACACAAATCCAGCTTCTTCTTATCTAAACCATGCTGCCATTCAAGAACCGTTCAATAAATAATAATTAGTATTTATTTGTTTCAGTCTGTTTTCAAACTTGCCATCCAGGGCTGCATGCCACTAGACAACTTTCCCCTCACCCCTAGTCAAGACTGTTTTACAAACAACTTGAAGTTGAACTTGCCAGCCATCCAGTGGTGCAGTACCAGTTATTAGGAGGGAGGGGAGTTGAGTGGACTGAAGTTGAATGTTATTGTTGTGAAGTCTCTGAGTGCCCTGCCCCCACCTCAAAGAGTTAGGAGGAAACTGTTTGTTCACTACTAGTAGCCGGGTAGCTAGCCAACCGTCCCCTCTCCCACCCTTCAGGCAAGCCTGAGCTGAGTGAATGACTCAGAGACACATAAGACTCAGCCTAAAAAGGCTGTCCCAGGGGAGTAGCCCAGCTTCAGTGTATGTTATTTTAACAACACATCTCTGACTTTGAGTGTGTGGGGGAAGGTATGTTTCAGAATGAGGAATGACTCTCAGTCATTCCTGTGAGTGGAATGGGCCTGCATAAGTGTGGTGTGTGGAATGGATTTCAAAGTCCTCGCCACCCACCCACCTAAGGTGGGCAGTCCTCCAGAGACCACTTCCTAAATCCATCTCAAAGCTCAACACAACATGTCGGGTTTTTTTTAGTTTTAGCTTGCTGTAATGGAATGTCAATGTTACACTCATTGCTTAGTTTCTTGTCTTCCTGGCTACCCCTAGTTTAGCTGGAATCCAAAGACCAGTCCTCTCTCAGCCCCCCAAAGTGAGTAAGGATTGAGAACTGCTACTGCTCTTCTAAGATGATCTAATGTGTCATTAAAAG
>QEPC01013775.1:799252-816351 GCA_003113815.1 Sphenodon punctatus | reverse complement strand
GCCAAGCCTGTTTTACAACTTGCAAAGTCATCCAGTGAGCTGCAGTAAGTGTAGGGAGTTGAGACTGGGCTGGGACTGGGATTGTACTGGGAGTGTGAGTGAACAGAATTTCACAGCACCTAGTTCCTAAAGCCTGACTGTGGTGCAGGGTGAACCTTAGAAACCGAGAATTGGCCCTGAAATTAGAAGCACAAAATCTGCCCCCATTGCACACATCCCTGCACAAAGGTAGAAATTACAATTGACTCCCTGTCCTTTTTTCCACCGCCACCCCAGCCAAGAGAGTGATTTGATTTCAAACTTGCGCATCAATGCAGTACTTTGGTGGAACTTGGGCCCCACCGCAAACTTTGACTTTGCCCCCACCTCCAAGTATAGGTCCAAGTATGGAAAGTAGTACAATTGTCTCCCCATCCCCTCCCCCCACCAGCTGAGAGACTGATTAGATTTCAAACTTGCGCTCCACTGCAGTAGGTTGGTTGGGAGGGACTGGGCAGGACTGAGTGAACACATGAACTCCTCTGCCCCAATCTCAAAGAGTTAGGACATTTAAAGCCATACATTTAAAGCCATTTAAAGCCAGAATTCTGATGGCATAGTTGTTAAGGTTCCTGCTTGCTCTCTAATTTGAAGCTGTCATACCGCAGGTTCAAATCCCCACTGTCTGTGTCACTTTAATTTTTTATTTTTTTGTGGGCCCGAATCAATATCAATGTAAGAGATGGATTGGATTGGAGGCAAATAGTTCAAATGAAATAACTATTATCATTCAAATTAAACAATATCATTTGGCTTCCATTCTGTAGATGCGCTGGGGTGCGGCAAGTCGGCAACCAGAACCAGCAGGGAGAGGGGTGTGTGGTGGTGAGCCCATGCCCACCTGGCTGGTCTTTCTGGCTGTGACGGGCGTCTGTCTGCTCACGAGTCCTGGCTGGGGGGCAGGGGAAACTTTCTCTTTTCAACTCCCCGACTGACCCATCTGCAACAACCATCCCATGCTCCCACTCACACCAGATACCCAGAGACGGCTTAAAGCTGTCACATTAGCTGGATGGACCCACCCCACCTCGGCCACACGGGTCATATCATTAGCAACGGACGCACACCAAGAAGAACAGTCCTTCCCTGTGACTGGCAACTGACAGCCACAGGCATTTAACACAGGGAGGCGGGCTTTATTTCATGTTGGCCATGTGCTGAGTGTTTTCATGTCAAATCTATCTCAATTCTAACTTGACAGAATGGCTTTTGCAGGGTTTGCTGCAATCCTTGATGGCCTTATTAGAATTGGTAAGTTAAACAAAAGGGTTTTTTATGTGATCTCTCACAGTCTTGCATGCTTTACATTAGTAGGGCTTTTGTCTTTACTAGTAGTATCTTCAATTCCCATACTAAATCATATGACAAATGGTCACTGCCGGATTTACACCATGTGTTCCCTTATGCCAATTTGTGTATGAGTCATTCCGTGGAGGCCATGACTGCACAGCTTCCACCATGCCTTGGGAACCAACAAACAGAAATGGAAAAAGCAACAAAGAAAAAGAGGCAAAACCTAGCAGGAGTGAAAAAAACAATACTTATTGTATAACCCAGTCTGCAGTGCTATTTCGAAATGGCCTGCACAACGCCATGCTACTCCAAGTTCCAATTTGCTTGTGAGTCATTCCATGGAGGCCATGACTGCACAACATCCTTGTGGCCATGCAGTGCCTTTTCAAAATGGCCTGCACAACGCCATGGTACTCCAATTTGCTTGTGAGTCATTCTGTGGAGGCCATGACTGCACAAATCATAACACAAAAAAAGCTTACTGCATTAGTGCTCTTGTATTCCTTCAGAAATTTCGTCTCCTTCATTATAACCTTTTCGCTGTCAATTGATTGCCTCTCTGGTGCACTTAATTATATCCTCATCTGTTGTTGCTCCAATTAAATCCTTTGTAATCTTGGGAAGGAATTCCCTGTTCATTTTTATTAATGCTAGGTGCTCCAGATTGAGACTGCTAAAACTAGTTCTTTTATTTCCCCAACTTGCGCCCGCACAGCTAAATAAACGTTCAGATGGGACACTGCTTGGAGGACAGCCAAGGAGTGTGATTGCCAAATTGTATAGTGCTGGCCAAGTGCCACTTCTGTCAGCCCAATAAATGAGTGGATCACTATTCATGCCATCCACAGGGGCAGACGACACGTACTGGTCGTACATGTATTTGGCTGCAGATAATGAGTTTGGCCAGTGCACCTTATCAACTCTTCTTTTACTTTTATTGGGATTCGGTACCATGAATCCATACTTCTGAAAAGTTTCCCAGACAGAAGATGCGTCATGCT
This sequence comes from Sphenodon punctatus, assembly GCA_003113815.1. Classification (NCBI taxonomy): domain Eukaryota; kingdom Metazoa; phylum Chordata; class Lepidosauria; order Sphenodontia; family Sphenodontidae; genus Sphenodon; species Sphenodon punctatus. Next base: position 814,018 of record QEPC01013775.1, on the reverse strand, counting down.
GTACGGTGTGATCTTCTGAACTGCTATCTGTGTCATTCTCCTGTGCATCGTCATCACTGTCTTCTCAAAGCCCTTCAATCATGTGCCTGGCAATGTCATGGAATGCAGCTGCAGTGGCTTCTTCACCACCCAACACCTTCGTAATGTTCTTGAAACATGGGTCCAGAGCAGTCACCATCCGGTACAACGTCTCTCCACCAATCTTCTGAAACTGGGTACTGTTGGCGATCATGTTCTGTAAGGAAATTCTCAGGCTTTCAGTCTTCTGTCCATCATCCTGTAGTGCTAGAGAATTGGTGATGTCTTCGACTTGTGTCCTCAATAATACAAGCGAGGCCAAGCTCTGGCTGAGTGTTGCATCAGCCCTGCTCACGAACGGACATGACTTGAAATGTCATGACGGACATGACTTCAAAGAGCGCCAGCAGGAGAGTTTCTATTGTATCCCAGTGTGTGATATTTATTTATTTGAGGATTGTGCATTATGAGTGGTGTACAATGGATCATCAAGATCGTTGTCGTCAATGTCTTCATTAAATTCCAAATCATCCGCGGTAACATCAGTATCGTTGTTATCACAGTCATGATGAGAAATGTCTGTGGCACGCACAGTGGTGTTGTCATGCACACTCACCCCCGGCTCGCTTTCCAGAGCGCATTCTTCTTCTTCCACATCGATAGCTGAAGTACACAATTGGATCCGGGTGTTGTCGCTGTGTGCCCTCACTGGCTCCTGCATGCATTTTTGAGACTGCTCGGATGTGCTTTCAAGTTGAAGCTCAAAAATCTCGTCAATGCGCTGCCACAATTCAACATCTTTGTTGGAGTCCATGGATGATTCTCCTACAGTGGAGGGTGAGTCTGCATCAAGAAAACGCATCAGTGCATCCTGCACTGAGCCATAGAAACTGATTAACGCACGTTTAGTCGGCGGCGGTGCCCAATGTTTAGAACTGCCAGGCTGTGACAATGGTATTTTTGCTAGCAGCGTCTGTGACAATTCCACACCATCAGACTACTGTTGGGCATCTGGTAGCAACTGAAGAGGAGCCTGTGAGTGTTTGGCCATTGCCTGAGGTTTTGAACTGCCCGGCTGCGGCAATGCCATTTTGGCAGGTGAAATATGCATTGCAATCTGCGGCTGGGACAATTCCTTAATGGCAGAATGCTGTGGGGCTTCTTGTGGAAACACAAGAGGAGGCTGCGAGATTACTGGGTCAGAAGCAACAGCAGGAGCATCCACACCAGATTCTGGGACTTGTGGTGTTCGAGGAGACACTGTGTCCTGTACCCTTTTCTTTCCATTACGAAGTGACAAGACATTGCTCGGGGTCGTCCTACTGCTGCGAGTTGTAGTGCGCTGTCCAGAAGAGGAATTATCACGTTTCCGCTTAGCCGATTCTGCTGGCATCTCTATAGCCTATGGAAACAAAACCTGAAAAAAGTGTGTCCGAATAAGTCAATAAGGAATTTGTAATGGACAAAATATACACACGTAAATGTTAGATAACTCATTGTGTTACATCAATAATGAGTTTGAAAAAATCCAATCACAGTACATTGGCTACTATAGCAGACCTAATGTTATCATAGAACATTGACATGCCAGATTGTGAAAGGTGTACGCCGTCAACCAAAAACATATCACTACAGGCGGCTATAATGTTCCTGTGCCAGACAGAAACCATACCAATATCCTTAAGGAAAGCACCAACACACTTATTAACATTTCTTACACATTTATTAATAGCACGCATGTTTGTGCTATATCGGTTGCAACTGCAAATGATCATGTCCGAGAAGACAAGCTTACAACCAGGAAAAAGAAGGCTGATTGCCATTAAATCGTTTCTCATTTCCTCCAGCAGCTCACCCCCTTTGAGCATGCCAATATCGTTACCACCAGAGTGGATTACGATGCACGAAGGCAGGTCAGAAAGGGATGAAATGAATTGCCTTTCCTTCTTTAAAGACGGCAATACATTGGACCATCGTTTCCCCCCCCCTTCTGATCCATCTCACGGTAACATTGCATAAATTAAAATTGATGTCCGCGTGTTCTGTGCTGCAGAATTGCTCGAGTCTTGTGATGTACGAATCACCAATGATCCAAATGTTCTGCATCATTACTTAATAGAACACGCCAAGCAATTACTTATCAGTAGGCTGTCGTTTACAAAATGTATTTAAGAATTGTCTTAAATGAACTCACCTAAAGTCTGTGGCGGAGCGAAAGATGTGTTTTTTCCTGCAGGCTGTCTGCAGAATGTATCAGGGGAGTTGATCTGCACAGTAAATGGAAATTGAGGATGTTAGCGCATGTGTATTATTTTTAGTTTACATATTTTTTAAATATGTATTTTCTCTCCCAAAGGATGGATATGTTTTCATCTGTTTTTTGGTATAAGTACAATTGTTTTTCACTATAATAACTACATGTTAACTATATTTCACTATACTATTAGTACCTTAGTATAGTATATTAGTATTGTACAGTACAATATACTAAATCATTGAACTATAATATATATATTATATAGTATTATTGTACTATATAATATATATAGTCTTATTGTACAGTACAATATATCTGTTGTAGTGTATACAAGTGTATAATGTATTGATATAGTATACAATATACAAATATACAACATACAATATACAATATACAAATATACAATATATATATATACAAATATATGTACAAATATACAAATTTACAATATAGTATATCAAATATATATATATATATATGTTTATATATGAGTGTGTGTGTCATCGTACATGTGCAATAATATTGTATAAATATTTCTATCAGTATACAATTGTAGAAATACATAATGTAATATGTTAGTATATATATTATTATATATATGATATATGCTGTTGTGAGAATTTAAATAATAATATTTATTATTATTATATTATACTATGATATTATACATATTCTATGTTGTAAGTAATATTATAATATATATAATATTACAAAACAGTACTGCATTATGTATTGTAAATGATCATTGCATAATATTAAATATTGAATATTATGCAATGATATATATATAATATTATAGATATACGATATATAATATATATTATATGAAAATAAGACACTAGATGTCAATATGTTATTATGTATATAATTTATTATAATACATTGCTATACTATGGTGATATATTACGTATAATATACCTATATTAAAGTATATGAACTAAATGTTAATGATATTAACAATATTTTATATTTTCCTTGTTGTTTTCATTACTGTGTCTACAGCGGCATACTCCATTAAATTTTTTTACAATATTAAAAACACCTACTCTGGTTCACCTGCCCAGCTGTTTACCCTCACACTGAGAAAGAAATGCACTTCATGGACTTCAAGGAACCTAAAGCAGTGATTTCAAATCCTGCTATGATTGTCAAGGCCAAATATACAAGGCAGCAACTGCGAGGCAGGGGTGACGGAGGATTTTTTTTAAAAAAATGTTTAAAGTCAATCTCAATTGAGAACATGGAGGGGGCGGGGGGGATAGCCGGTGGCATTGCTACAGCCGCCAGTGATCATGGCTAGATAAGGGAATCAGGACCGGGAGCCCTTGGAGGACAGGGCAGGGGGGCTCCTTGTGGGGGGATCACTAGATATAGACCCCGGAGGGGGGATAGCCACCAGGTAGTTGCAGTAACCACCGTGCTGGTGGGGACCGTGTATAAGGGAATTGGGATGGGAGCACGTGGAGGACAGGGCAGGGGGGCTCCTGGCGGAGGAGTCACTAGATTGAGACCACGGGGGGGGATAGCCACCCAGTAGCTGCAATAGCCGCCGTGCTGGTTCCTGGCAGGGGGATCACTAGACAGAGACCCAGGGGGGGTCTCTATCTAGTGATCCCCTGCCAGATAGCTGCGGTAGCCAGCGTGATGGCTCCTGGTGGGGGGATCACTAGATAGAGACCGGGGGGGGGATAGCTGCCTGGTAGCTGCGGTAGCTGCCGGGTAGGGAAATAGACAGCAGCAGCAGCATAAGTGAACACATGCACGACACACTAAAAGGGTGGCAAAAGATGTGTACAATTGTAACAAAAACATTAATAAAAAAATTAAAAGTTCACTTTTGCTGGATAACATTAACAAGAAAAATGATAAGTTCAAGCACTTACACAAAAGCTTCTTTATGTTCAATGATGTGCTGATGAAGGAAGTAAGGGAATAGAACTCTCTCCTCGAGTCGCGATGCAGTGTTTTGTCACGGAGTGCAGCAAATCGGAGTGTGTTTACCAACACAGACACCTGGTGCAACTCCAACAGTCACTCACTCTCGTGATTTGGGATCAAGAGAAAGAATAAATTGACAAACAGACCTATTTATACTGAATGGTGAAGGCGGGACATGTCTCTCTGAGAAAGAATTAGTCAATAAAATTGGCCAGGCGGGTGTCTGTCAACACAGTTCTGAGAGTTTGATCTCATTGCGCCAGGTTTCGCGGTACCAAGTATTTCAGGGTGGCGGAAACATGCTGCAATGACGTGATCAATGGAAAGGGGAGTTGGTGCCGCATCCTCTTCAAATCTGCAGAGCTGCCACTTTCCATTGTGCAGCCAAAATACCGTGACACCATTAGCGGAAAGCCGTTCCCGCAGCCTCAGAAAGCTGTGTCTACCAAACCGTGACATGATGCACGGAAGAGGGGTTTCTGTTGGTATTTGCTGCCGATGTGGAATTTTGCTACAGCCCTACCTGTGATGCCCCGCCACCTCCATTTCCCGCACGATCTCCCAGAACACATGCTCATTGCGCTGTTTGAGTGCGAGCTCCAGTTGATGCTCCAGGGTCCCCCAGATGCGGATGAAGTCCTGGGTCTCCCTGTGCCCCCATTGCCCACCTCTGTGGTAGGGCCTCCTCCCCTTAGGATCCTCCGGTGCCTCTTCCTCCTCCTCCTGTCCCCCTCCCCCTCCTCCGCCAGGTGTGTGCCCATCTCCTCGGGGGGCTCAGGCTCCCAGGTCCACTTCCATGTCTGTGGGACAGAGGGTGTGTGTGTGTTGGTTGCTGTTCTGCCCCTGTCCTGTGGCCCACTCCCTCCCCCCTCCTTCTGCCCGGGCAGCTGCCCACCCCCCATGGTGCCACTGTGCTGCTGGGTCTGCTCCCCTTGGGTCTCCTTACCCATTTCCAGGGTGCCTCCTCCCCTGGCCCGGTCGTTGCCCTCGGGTCAGCCTGTCTCAGCTGTTCCTGCTGCTGCTGCTTCTGCTACTGCTCGCCCTCCACCCCCTCCATATGCAGCACAACCACCTCCTCTGCCTGCGCCTCCTACCTCCTCCTGCCTTGCTCTCTCTCCCACCGCTCTCCTCTCCCTTCCGCATCGCTCCATCCCACCACATTTTCCTGCTGCTGTGTGCCCTTTAAATCTCCATCCCCGGCCGGTGTTGTTGCTGGTTGCTTGGCAGTGATGCTGCATGCTTTGTCCCCTGCTGGGAATCATTTTGTTTGATTCCGTCTGGTGGTTGCTGTTCAGACGTTACTTTTTTTTGCTTCCCATTGGGAATCACTTTGACTACGCTTTTGGCAATAGTCCAGGCCGGAGGTCCGGAATTGTGACTGATATTGACCCCAGGTGGGTATTGACTGTGGTGAACATCTGGCACCCGCGTAACAGATGTTCAGGGTGCTCTGGCCCCGCCGCGGAATTGATCATGGTTCACTGTGGTTGACTCTGATCTCATAACGTCTGAAAATACCCATATTGAATACAGGTCCCTGGGTATGGGTTATTTTGTTGCAGAAGTGCAATGAGACTCTGCCAGTTTGACAGACCTATGAGGAAAGAAAAATGAAGTCAAAACATCTGCTAAGTCTGCTATCAATTTATAAAGGAAAGCACCGGTTTGGTGGAGGGTAGAGACAAAGCTGCAGCTGCTTTAGGCTGCCTTGGGGCAGTGTTTGTGTGAAGAATTCATCCAGGACCTGCCTCAGGGAAGTGTGTGTGTGTGTGTGTGTGTGAAGAATGCATCCGGAACTTACTTGTGGACTTGTAAACCCAGAAGAGTGAAAGACCAGCACTTTAAGGTGTGTGTAAAAATGCCCAATGTTAGCCTGGAGAGGGCAGAAAAGGGGATAGGTCTGGTTTATTTATTTATTTATTTATTTTTATTTTAAACATTTATTAGTCACCCCATACGCCTACGGCATCCCAGGGCAACGTACAACTCAGTACTCTATACTATTACTTTATTATATTGTATAACCCAAAGGGTTTTTACAATCTTATATATACTCCAATTCTAATCATAAACATCATCATACTAATATAAAACAAGAATTTTCCCTATTTTTAAAATATCAAAGCTTTATAAACTGCAATATATAAAAGCCATTCCTAATAGATTTCTGACAATACTTGATTGTCCAGCTGTTTACCCCTCAGGGACATTGCATACATACAAAAGGTTGCGACTGCTCGAGATAACATTGAATCCTTGGCATGTAAACATTTCTGGAAAACCACTTCCTGGGGTAAGTAAAACGCTACCGGTGTATATGACCATAGATATCTTTTACGCAGAGCATTGTATAGTGGGCAACAAAACAAAACGTGATACAAATCTTCGATCTGGTTTTGTGCGCACATTTGACAGTATCTTTGAGTTCGTTCGATACCTCGATATCTCCCATCAGTTACAGCTGATGGAAATAGTTGAAATCTAAATAATGTATATGCACGCCTAAGTTGTGGATTATCCCAATTAAATAGATAGGAGTCTGCCAATTTATCAGGTATCAACCAATCATATCCTGGGGCTATTTTTTGGTCCCAGATTAAACCGGCTGTTCTCTGAAGCTCCTGATCTAAGACCTTTCTTTTGATTAATTGCTTTGCTGTCAAAAGATCTAATTCACAAAGAAATTTCTGTGAGAATCCTAGGTTCTGCACCACTTCCTCTATCTTAACCTTCCACTTGGACTGATGTTGGTCAGTGCCCAAAATTTTCCTGAGTGGTGCCATATCCTGGGCCCAAACTACTCCTTTTAACCAGAAATTCATTATACAAATTAATGCTCGCACCTTTATAGAGGGTACAAGAGTTTCTACTCGCAGTAGGGTGACTGGGGTACCTATCAGAACACCCAGAATAAATCTTAAGAACTTATTTTGTGGGGCCTCCATTTTGTTTAACAATTCTAGCCCCCAGATAGGTACTGCATACAAAAATTCTCCAACAATTCTCGACAAATATAATCTCAAGACCGGAGCAACTTGTTGCCCACCCCTTTTGTTAGTCTTATTCACTTGCTTTTTATTATAGTTAAAATGATATCACCAATTTCCTCCCGCCGCAAAAAGAACTCCTAAATACTTGAAGGTTTTAACCTGTTCCAATACCACCCCATCCATACACCATCTGTACGGCGTTCTTTTTGGCCGTTTATCTGCCAAAAACACTTTAGTTTTAGCATAATTCACCTCCAGCATTTCCTGTTTGCAATAGCAACTAAATCTTTCCAGTGTTTGTCTGAAACCTACTTTCATTGTAGACATTAAAACTGCGTCATCCGCATATAATAAAATCATAATACTTCTCTGACGAAGTTTTGGGGGATGAGTAGAATCCTCTCGCATATATGTAACCACATCATTAAAATATATATTAAATAAGGTAGGAGCCAGAATACATCCCTGTCGCATCCCCTTATTTATAGGGAGTGCCTTTGAGAAGGGCAAGTTCTTGGATACTCTTATTTTTAGTATGTTCTTACTATGTAACTTTACTACAAGCAAAAGGAGCCGGTGATCCAAAGAAGTACCCCGCAGCTTATGCCAGAGCCTGTCTCTGCTAACTGAATTAAAAGCCGTGCGCAGATCTACGAAACACAAATATAACCTCTGGCATCTTTCCTTCCAACAAGGCCCATACCCAGTATATTTATCAATTAAATGCGACAAGATATTAACCTGATCTACAGTTGAGGAGACTTTCTGAAAACCTGCCTGTTCCTGCTCTAGGAAATCCACCATCTCCAACCATAGCTGCAATCTTAGCAACAGGTGCTTCGCATACAATTTACCTATCAATGATAACAGGCTTATTGGCCTATAATTAGAGGGTACTGAGGGATCACCCTTCTTATACACAGGCACTACCAAACTAAGGAGCCAATTTGTAGGGATCCGGCCTGTTTCATTAATGACAGTAAATACCCGAGCTAGAAGAATTGCCCATTTCTCAGCCTGTGATTTTAAAATCTCTGCTGAGATAAAATCAGCACCCGAGGCCTTTCCTGTTTTCAGCTGTGCAATCAATTCCTTAACCTCTTCCAATCTAACTGGATCCCATTGAGGAAATTTATTCATTGAGGCGGTTTCAATTTTAATAATATTAAATGTCTCCTCTGGGCCCCTAAAGAGCGTTTCAAAATGCGACTCCCATTGGGCCATTGTAATATAGCCTGCAGACTGTTGATAATTTCCAGTTCCCCTGTCTCTAACCAGGGACCAAAATTGCCGTAACTTTCTATTTTGTGCAGCTTCATTAAGAGTTTTCCATTGTGCTGCCCTAAAGGCCCTCTTTTTCCTATGCAAGGTCTGTCTATACATAGCCCTGTCATCTAAATACCATGCTCTATTTTCTATGGTGGGATACTTATGAAATCTCTTTGCCTGCCTCCTTAGATGTACAACTCAGTAAAAACATTCATTAAAATAAAAACAATTTTTAAAAACAACACACAATTTAAAACCTCAAGACGGGGTTAGGAAAAAGAAATAAAAATAGAAATAATGGTAGGGAAGAACTAAAAACCCTAACCCCCCTCCCCAAAAGGCCTGGGCGAACAGTCAGGTTTTACAAGCCCGCCGGAATGTTAAAAGGCTTGGGGCCAGGTGAGCTTCCTCCAGGAGGGAATTCCAAAGACACAGCCCGGCCACCGAGAATGCCCTCTCCATTATTATTATTATTATTATTATTATTATTAACAAACATTTATATAGCACCAGAAGTGTACCTGGAACTTTACAAAGTAATAAAATAGACAAGGTCCCTGCCCCTAAGGCTTACAATCTGAGAGACAGGAGCTGGGGGAGAGACATAGGAAGGGAAACAGAGGAAGAGACAAGGGGTCTAACATTCATGAAGATGCGAGGTCTCAAGTGCACGTACTTGGCTTGGTTACGATGAGAATGACAGCAGGCAGGTCCATGTGGCACGGATAAGGGTAAACAGACCGTAGGTATAGGAAATAGTGGCTCAGCAGGATAAAGAGTCAGACAGAGCAGAGTGGGCATTACAACCTTGTAATGGGCATAAACATTCAGTCTGGTTATAGAAACCTGAAACAGTCATTATATAATAGGAACTTTAAAAATATGTTATCTTGTTTAACTAAATTTGTTCCTCTAATGGCTAGTTTTCAGGCAATGGCCTGTGGCAGAGGGGGGTAGGGGGTATGAGGGGTGGGGTGGGATGGTCTCCCCTGCTGCCAGGGTGGAACGGCTGGAGGGGAGCCGAGGCTAGGGGGCCGCACCAGGGGGGGGCATGGCCATTGGGGTCGTGATGGGACGGGGGAGATATGGGTCAAAATGGGGTGATATGAGACCAGTGAAATGGGATAGGTGCCTATTGTAGGTCCCGCTCACTCACCCCTTAATGGCTGGATGGAGGAATCAAGATCAGAGGACCCCCGACCCTTCGCTGCTACTGTTGAATGTGAAATCGGTGCCTAAGGCGAATAAAGCAACAACTATCCAGGAATTAGTCTTGGATTGTGCCGCCGATCTCATGGGCATTACAGAAACTTGACTGGACCTTGATTCAGGGCCTATTCTGGCTCAGGCTGACCTTGTTCCAGCTGGGTATTCCATGCAGTATCAGCAATGGTCAGAGGGATGGGGAGGTGGTGTAGCTATGATTTTTAGAGAGAGATGGTCCGTTAGGAGATATCTGGTGCAAACCATGGTAGAGATTGAGGCTCTGAACCTGGTATTCAATTTGGCAGGGAACAGTCTTGGGGTGCTGCTCATATACCATGTACCTACCTGTCCAACAGCTTCTCTACATGCTCTGGCAGAGGTGGTGGTGGAGGTGATGTTGCGGTCCCCAGAGGCATTAATCTGGGGGGACTTCAACATTCACACTGACCCCGACCTCGGGGGTGGGGGGTGGAGCATGAGTTCATGGCAACCATGGCAACCATGACCCTGTCCCAAACGGTCAGCTGCCCGACACATCGGGGGGGGGGGCATACTCTTGATCTCATGTTTTGCACCAGCCTTGAGGTGGGGGGGGTCTGCTATTGGGGGAGATATCAGCAGTGCCCTTGTCATGGTCGGATCATTATCTCCTACAGACCTCTCTCTTAGCACATGTCTGCCCCCGTAAGGGTTTGGAGCCAATTTGAATTGTTCTCCCCCCGGAGGCTAATGGAACTGGAAAGGTTCCGGTTGGCTCTCGGGGAGGTACCCTCTGACCTCGACGACCATCTCATAGATGGCCTTGTCACACTATGGAACACTCTGCTGACTGAGGCCATTGATCAGATGGCTCCTAGACGTCCACTGCCCAGGTGACAGGACCGCAGGCCCCTGTGGTTTTCAGATGAGCTGTGAGTGCTGAAGCGAGAAGGGCGGCGTTTGGAGCAATGGTGGCGTCGTTATCATACTGAAGCCAACAGACTGCGGCATAGAGCCAGTTTACAAGCATATGCTGAGGTGATGAGGGCAGCAGATAAAGCTTTTTTTGCTGCTCTCATAGCATCTGCAAAATCTCGCTCAGCGGAGCATTTCTGGGTGGTGCAGGGGCTGGTCAGTCCAGCCTCCCTCCAACCTGGAGTGGAGTCATCTATAGCATGCAGTGATAGGTTTGTGAATTATTTTGTGGATAAAATTACTTGTATTCATCGTGATTTCGATGCTACACTTATTACACTAAGGGAACCTGAGATTATGGAAGTCACACCTTGTCCGGTTTTATGGGATCAATTTCACTCAGTGACACCCGCTGATGTGGTCAGAACTCTTGGGGATGTTAGGGCCACATCTTGTGAATTAGATCCGGTCCCGTCTTGTCTAATTAAATCTTGCAAGGAGACAATGGGACCATTGCTAGCGGGGGTGGTCAATGCCTGCCTCCCTTCGGGAGGGCAGAGTGTTGGACTATCTCAAGGAAGCAGTGGTGTGGCCTCTGCTAAAGAAACCATCGCTTGATGTTGACTCCCTTACCAGCTATCGACCTGTCTCTAACCTTCCCTTTTTAGGGATGGGATATTAAATCTTTTAATAAAATAATAAAATTAATAAAATATTTTGAGGAACAGAAAGTTAGAGATTTCTTTTTCCCTCTTCCTATGTATTCATTTTAAAGAATAACTCTTTAACATGAACTTAATGGCATTCTTTCAGAGGCAGAGCCTAGGCTCTCTGATCCTTTGAGTTCATCAGCCATTTTACTACTGTGCTGTGTCTGACTAGATGAAAGTTTTAGATGGAAAATCTATAGAGGAAAAGGGTCTGAGTTTAGGTATTTGCTGGGTTGATTAATGGAAGGCATAAAGAATTAATCTAGCCACTAGATGGGTGTTCTGCTAATTGCATAAATCGCTTCATATTGACTCTCCACTCAGCTATTGTCCCATCTCTAATTGCCTCTTTTTAGGGAAAGTTATTGAATAGATAGTTGCCTTGCAGCTTCAGGCACATCTCAATGCTATCAGATTTTTGGACCTTTGTCAATCCTGCTTGGGTATAGTACTGAGACTGCACTGGTGGTCCTGGTCAACAGTCTTGACCTGGAGATGGACCATGGAAATTGTACTCTGTCTATTGAACTTGTTGGATTTTTCAGCAGCTTTTTATACAACTGATTATGAGGTGTTATTGAGATGTCTGCAGGGCCTGACAGGGATTTGTGGGGCTGCTCTTGAGTGGTTTTATTTATTCTTGTTGAGAAGGTCCCAGTGGGTGATCATGGATGAGCTCATCCTCTCGGGATATTCCCAGGGAGGAATGCTGTGAAGTCCTGTAGGATTCCATCTAGTCTACCCTCTTGTTTAATGTGTGTGTATCTGAGGCCGTTGGGTGAGAATGTCTGTAGATTTGGGGTGTGGTGCAATCAGTATGCTGATGACACTCAACTCTCTCTTTTTCACCGAACTCGGTTCCTGCAGTCTTGGGACTTACCCAGTATTTGGCTGCCATTGGGACTGGGTAAGATGAGCCAAGTGCAACTAAATCCAGACAAGACTGAAGTGATGATGGTTGGCCGGTCCTGTAATGGGGGTGGGGGATTCAGGACATCCATTATTGATGGTGTCCAGCCCCCTCTGGTTACTGGTGTCCAGCCCCCTCTGGTTACTGAAGTTCACAAAGTTGGGGTGTTCTTGAATTGCTAGATGCACCTGGAATGTCAGGTTATGAAGGTGGTCATGTGCACTTAATATCAATTCCACCTGGTTAGGAGGCTTCACTGCTTTCTTTCACATTCAGAACTTGCCACCATTATCCATGCTTTCATTACCTCAAGGCTAGTCTATTACAATGTGCTCCACATGGGGCTGCCCTTGAAGACTATTTGGAGACTTCAGCTAGTGTCAAATGTTTTGACAGGGGTAGGTCACTGGGAGTACATTACACCCATGCTGTAGAGTTTGTACTAGCTACTAGTGTTCTTGGCACAATTCAGGGTACTGGTTTTGATCTACAAACCCTAAATGGCTCGGGCTCTACATATCTGAAGGACCACTTATTCCCCCATGTTTCCTTGTGTTCCCCAAGGTCACTCAGGGATATTCTCTTGCAAGTTCCATCATTACACCATATTTGTATCATGTAAGGATTTCAGAGAGGTGTTTTAAGTGGTTGCTCCTCTGGAGGTCCTCCATAGCCTGAATCTGAGCATTTTCTGAAGGCACTTATTTATTTAATAAAGTATTTGGTGGCCGGGAATAGGATTTGGGGATCTGATCTTAATTGTTTTTTAAGTATTTATATTCAATTGAGTTTAAAAGTGTATCTATATTTTATATTTGTTTTGTTTTACATTCTTAGCTGCCCTTTATGGAAGGGCAGAAAACAAATAAAGTCAATAAATAAATAAGTCTAGTTGAGTGACTACACTCCATATAACAAACCCAAGACCATACTATAACAGGGGTGGGTAACCTTTTCCAACCCAGGGGCCACTTTGAAAATTAGTAGATGCTCCAAGGACTGCACAGAAGTTAGAAGTGGGAGTGCTTAAAGAGTACACTCAGGAAGGGGAGGATCAAGATCATGGATCTATGCCAAGAATCTATTCCATGTCCTTGTGTATTGTACATGCCCTTATCTCTACTCCCATGCCCTGAGTTCAGTTTTTCAGTGCTTGGAGATAGGAACTGGATCCAGGGAACCAATCCAGGAACTGGAAAGAGTCCACATAAAAACTAGCTGTGGGCCACATTTAGCCCCTGGGCCTGAGGTTCCTCACCCCAGCACTATACTGTAGTTAAAGATCCAGAACAATAAGAACAATAGAGGTCAACCAAGTTGTTAAAAATGGTAATGAACTATGGGAATGCCCATTCAATGACTTTCAAAGCAATTTACAAGGGTTCCGACATTTCAGTTCACAAGAAAAGCAAGATACTGTAATGAGAAGATAAGTGTACAGTGCTACAGGTGTTGAGGATATGGCTTAATTAGTGTCATATACATTAAATCATCAATCCAAGGTGGTATAGATGGTTTCCCCCAAAATAGTGGTGATGGTTTTAGGGCAAATATACATCTTCTTTAGCTAGAAGGAATAACTAGAAACCAGCAAGGAACATAAAACAAGAAAATGTGTTCCAAGACTTCCGTCACTAACGTCAATGGGATTCGAGCCATTAACTTAAATTGATGGAAGATGAACACTCAATCTTGATTTAGGAGGGATGCTGACCAGTTTCTTCCCGTGCTGTTTCTCACGTTAACCTGGAGCTGAAATGCGAACTTAATTTACTAAATGTGGTTAATACTCACCTTTTGGGGTACCACATCGGGTACCCAACAGGTTACCCAGGTACCTGAAAACCCCCAAAGTTGGTAACTTTCAGTACTGATTTTTTTATTTTCCGATTACCAGTCACTGGTAAATTGGGAAATTGGGACAGAATTTTTAAAAACTCAGGACTGGAAGGTGCCTTTCCAGGACCAGAAGTCAACGTTCCTGGACACTGGGTACCCAAAACAGGTCACAATCGAGTACCCATTGGTACCCAATGTTGTCAGGTAGGTTTAGCCACCAGAAATTATACAGGTATACCCATTTTTGCAGGTATACCCGAATTGCATACCCCTAATAAATATCAGGGAGTGAGGCCTAGAAACAGAGGTGGCTGGCGGGTTTGGAGGCTGGAGGGGCAGTAAGGCTGGCTGGCGAGCCTAGGAGCGGAGCCAGGGCAATGGTAGGCGGAGCCAGGGCAATGGTAGGCGGAGCCAGGGCAACAGTAGGCAGCATAACCCAGCAGCAAGGAGTTCCCAGGGTTAACATACAAAACACAGTTTGCATGCACATCAAGCTTAAAATAAATAATTTATAAACCCAAAACACAGACGCTCATCCTTGTAAAGCACCCAAGTCACAGCTTGAGTCCAGTAGTTCATGATACTGAGGAGGACTGACAATGCCATGCATTCTACATAACCATGCAAGATTATCATTGGTCCCATTTAAAATCACAGATTGAAACCCACCAGTCACCATTTTTACACCAGATCAAGGATTGCAACAAAACACAGTTTGCATGTGGTTTCTGTGTG
>QEPC01013775.1:780339-797367 GCA_003113815.1 Sphenodon punctatus | reverse complement strand
GCCTGCGCTCACCCCCATGTACCCCCTGCTCCCCTTTCCCCCCATGTGCCCCCACTCTCCCCCCCACCATCACCACCCTGGGCCCTGAAATTTACTTACCATGGTGGGGCCGGCTCCTGACCTATCCTCAGTGCCACTGCCGATCTGCATCCAGGGAGGGAGGGAGGAAAGGACTCGGGGAAGCTAAGAGCTGCACGCGTGTCAGGTGCTCCCAGTCCCCTGCACAGGCTGGGACTCAGCCTGTGCAGGGGGCTGGGAGCTGCTGATGCATTTGCAGCTCTTAGTTCATACCAAGGGTACCTCTATTGGGCACCCGTGTATGAAGTTTAGCCCTGCCAGGCCCCTGCAATGAAAGAGTTCCCCGTGCGGCACTCTTTTATTGCAGGGTCCCTTTGTGTGGAATGGACGGCGTTTGTAGCTGCCCACTCCGCATAAAGGGAGAACGCTTCCCCCTTTGTCCCTGAAGGCTTCCTGAAGCCTTCAGAGGACGGGTGTGAGTAGTCACCAGTTTTGTGCGCGTGCGCGCACAGTGCCGCACACACAACCGGTGGGAATGTTCGGAGCCATTTCAGAAGGTTTCTGCCTCTCTAAACAAAGTTCTTCGAGTTGGCTCCAAACATTCACTGCAATGCTGACGCGGCCAATTTTTTTTTTTTAAAAAAGCCTCTGCCAGCTGGGGGACTCCTGGGGGGGCAGGAGGGGCATTGCCCACTGCCCCTGCCTAGAAACCATCTCTAAGTGGCTCGTTTTTGTGCGTTCTCATTTTATCTTGAACTAGCAGAAATAGTTTAAAGAAGTGGGTCTCTGTTCTTCTTTGCCTATAGTTTCAACTTATTTATTTATTCAATTTTTATCCCGCCCTTCCCTCGGAGACTCAGGGCAGTGTACAGAAATATATATAATCCATAAACATGAAGCATATAAAAGCAATTAAAGGAAATCCTAAATATCACCCACCAATCCTCTCCCTAACCCCACTATCCCATCCCACCCAACTTTATCCCAGCCCACCAAATGTCTTGTCAAACAAAATGGTCTTACACCTCTTCTGAAAGGTTAGTAGGCTTGAGTTTAGGCAGCTCTCCAAGGAGAGAGCATTCCATAAATGTGGATCAGCCAGCGAGAACATCTCTCTGCATGCCCTCATACAAAGTTCATGGGCAGATGGTACCTGCAGGAAGGCACTGCCGGTCAACCTCAGAGGTCACAACAGAACATAAGGAAAGAGACAGTCATTCAAATACCTGGAACCCAAGTCATTTAGAGCTTTATAGGTCAAAACCAGCACCTTGAATTGTGCCTGAAAAGCTAATGTCACAAAGGTGGTTGACTCTTTCAATTTTCAAACATCACTTTGGGAGTTATAATGCAAAAGTAAAAACAGAGTGGTTAACACAATTGATCAAGGGCCTTCACAGAAGTTCAGATAAGCAAAACAGACCATATTTACTCAAGGGAGACACAGATACTCCTTGGAAATCCAATAAGTCCCTACTATTTGGCTGCTCTAATATTCAGTTTGCTCTGAGCTTTTCACCTAGCCTAGACACTCAGAACTGCTTCCTCAATGAGAAGGAAAGGTTAACCGTGCAGAAGCCTCAAACAAAATGTTTGCCTTAAGAAGTGCCTCACCAGCACATTATTTAGAAACATCAGTTCAGTTGAGCCCATGGAAGAGCCTTCACATTTATACATGCCACAGGGAATCACCACAGCTTTTACTATAAGTGACTATTCTCATCATATACTATTGAGACATAACAAAAGCTTATTAGGCAGAAAAGAAGCATCAGTCAAAAAGGACAGAGGGTGAGATTCAGCTGTAGGGTAACTCCATTTAAATCAGTGGAGTTGTGTCTAAGTTAAGTTTACCTTACATTGTACAATTCCTCTTAATTTTAATTACATCTCTCCTAGTCTTTTTGAAATGATTACATTTACACTAGAGCTGGTAAAAAATACTCTTGAACTCTCAAATTCTTTAAATCTCTTTTAAAAATGACCTTTAAATGTCCTTTCCAGCCATAAAAATTTATGATGCTATAGGGTTCAAAATAAATTTTAAAATTACATTTTCAAATTTTTTCCTGAATTTCATTCCTACAAATATTTCAAAATGGAATTTATGATATCTGAATGTTGAAATATCAAAATATAATGTTCCAAAACTCAAAGTTTAGAATTTTCAAATGTTTCTATTTCAGTGCTCACATGGAATACAGAATGCTGAGATAAGGAATAATTTTAAAGTTGAAACAATTACACAATCTTTCTGCATGAATGTGTATCCAATTAAATGGGAAATGTCAACAATTCCAAACCTCACAATTCCAAATGTCAATTCTCTTTGAAAATTCCAAAACATTTTGTGGGCATTCAAAATTCTTTCAACAGAATTTCATTTTGCTATGAAATTTCAAGCTCATTCAAATTTAAACTTTTGCTTGAACATCAGACAACATACTGTACAAAGTCTGGATGTTTTTGGAGGTTTAATTGAATTGAAAGATTCTGTTATTAGCTGGCTGAAGTGTTGCTGATTAGAAAATGTTATAGATTGCAGAAATAAGAGGCTAGATATTTTCATGCAAATTCAGACTTTGGCCCTTTTCACACAAGACACCCCTCCCCCTTGCCCATGCAGATCTGCTACATGGGTATGGGGGAGGGATGTCCATGTGACCACCGCAGCTGGTGGGTGGAGGTGTGTGCACACTCCTGTGTGCCATCCATCTACACCTATCCCCAATACACAGAGCAACCAGCGACAACAGCAGTTGCTCCATGCATGGAGATGGGTTGAGGTGGGGGAAGATGGGTTTGCGGTTTGTGCATGTCATTTTCATTATTACAATAATGATAACAAAAACTGTTGTTTCATTTTCATTACTGCAATAATGAAACAACAACCAAGAATAACAATAACAATAATGAACACAACAACCGAGAATACCGATATGATAACAAAAATGAAAATGATAATTATAACAACAATGTCATTATCATTGACATTATTAGTGCTGTGGCAGTTGGGTTTTGGAGGGAAAATATGGAGAGGGAGGAGGGAGCAGACATTTTGGAACCCTAAACAGGGTTGAACTCTTGAACTGTGCCTGTGTTTGGAGGGACAAACTGCTCAGCAGTATCTGATGGATGTATCGCTGGTCAATGAGCAGAATAAGCAGGCCCCAGCAATCGCATGGCACTCTGTGATTGCTCATGCCTGTTGCCTCCCAAAACCAATGGGGGGGGGCTGTTGGGGAGGGCACTGCAACCCTTTATGATGGGAGGGCCAGGCTTTTACTCTCCATTCTGTGAGAGCTCTGCTTGTCAGGTTGTGTTTACAGAACTATGGTGCTTCAACACAAAAAAATCCTCCCTAGTTCTCATTCTATTACCAATACCTTTCGTTCCTTATACCCTGCATGTTACCTTCTCCCTTTCCCTACCCTTCTCTCCCTTCTACATTACATATAGTTAGGTAGTATAGATTAGATTATTATTATTATTATTATTATTATTTTATTATTAAGAAACATTTATATAGCACCAGCAGTGTACCTGGCACTTTACAAAGTAGCAAAATAGACACGGTCCCTGCCCTAGGGCTTACAATCTGAGACACAGGAGCTGGGGAGAGACATAGGAAGGGGAACAGAGGGAGACACAAGAGGTCTAACATTCATTAATATGCGAGGTCTCAGGTGCACGTACTTGGCTTGGTTATGTTAAGAATAACAGCAGGCAGGTCCATGTGGAAAAGATAAGGGTACACAGACCATAGATATAGGATATAGTGGATCAACAGGATAAAGGATCAAACAGAGCAGAGCAAAAGACGTGAGTTTTAAGGAGAGATTTGAAGGTATGAAGGGAGGGGGCAAGGCGGATGTGGACAGGGAGGGAGTTCCAGGCATGGGGGGCAGCAAGGGAGAAGGGATGAAGGTGCTTAGGGGAGCAGGGAAGGCGTGGAAGGGTGAGAGAAGGGACAGAGGAGGAGCGAAGTGCATGGGCTGGAGTATTGAGGGAGATAAGTGCAGAGAGGTAGGGGGGAGCAAGGTTATGAATAGCTTTATAGGTGAAGACTAGGAGCTTGTGCAGGATTCGTTCAGGAAGGGGAAGCCTGTGAAGCGAAGAGAGGAGGGGCTGCACATGGTCAAAACGACGGGTGAGGTGGATGACCCTGGCATCAGAGTTTTGGACGGAGATAAGGAGAGAAAGGTGAGACCAGGGAAGGCCAGAGAGAAGGAGGTTACAGTAATCGAGGTGAGAGATGACAAGAGCATGAACAAGAGTTTTGACAGATGAGACAGAGAAAAGGGCAAATCTTAGCAATGTTATGGAGGGAGAAGCGACATGATTTGGCAACAGAGTCAATGTAGGGTTTAAAAGAAAGGGGTGAGTCAAAAATGAAGCCTAGGCTACGGGCTTGAGGGAAAGGCAGGATGATGACTCCATCAATAGTTATTGACAGTGAGGATGGAGAGGAAGGATGAGGGGGGAAGAAAAGGAGTTCAGTTTTAGATAGATAGATAATTGATTAGATAATAGATATTTTTCCTTTTCCCTGTCTCCCTTAGATTTAGATAGATATTAGTTGTGCTCAGGGATCAATAACAATACCAATACCAAAAATAAAATCTTTGTTTGAAACGGTACCGATAACGATAATGATAACAATACCGATGATATCGATAAAGATATCTATACTGATACTGAAAACGATAACAAAAATTATAACGAAAATGACATTGTCATTAATAACGATAACAAAAACATTTTTGAATAATGAAAACAAAAACGAAGAATGAAAATGCATGGGGTCCTGGTGCACACCCCTAGTTTGCACCCATGTAACAGCTGCCCCCCATTACCCCCCTCCGGCATCCACCTATGCCCTCCCCCCAAGCGCCAATGTTGTCAGAAACACAACAGTGGACTCTTGTGGATTTGCACCTGGGTAAATGAGATATGGAACTGGCATGTTCAATTTAGTTTAAAGGACTAGTGCAAGAAGAATATCTACAGGATGAACAAACAAGGATCCTTGCCTATGTCAAACTGAGATCTCTGATCCAGAAAATTCTAGAGAAAAGCCTTAAGCTGATATTTTATTTCAAGGGTTAAATAAAAGGGTTCAAGGGTTTTATTCTGCTGGGCTTTTGGTGAGGGAGATGAGTAGGGTGGGTGGGGGGTGGGGTAGGGTTTTATGCTACCCCCTTTTTGATTTGTTTTATTTTTTTTATATGTGTATTTATGGTTGTAGCAGGGAGCAGTCCTGTGAGGTTGCTGCCCCCTTAAGAAGGGGGCTGCGTGGGCCAGCCAGAGGGCTGAACTTGCATAGGGGCATGGTAGACTCAACCCATAGCTTGGGACCAACCTCAGCTGGAAACAGGCTGAGAGACCCTGTGAAAGAGTGGGCAGGACACTGGCCCTTTAAGGTTGAGAAAAGGAAGCCTGGCCACGCCCACTCTGCGTGTATATAAGGAGAGGTAAGACTGGCTGAAGAGACAGTCTCCACCTGAGAGCCAAAGGAGCAACATCTCCCTGACAAAGCCATACCATTCTACGTTCTCCAGGGTGCTGAAGAGGAGAACCAGGTACTGGGAGAGGCTGTGCCCAGGAGGGAGTCTTCTGCCTGGGGAAGGCTTGGCCAGAGCCTGGGACTTTGAGGCTTGACTGGATGGATTTTGGGGGTTGATGTTCTAGGTTGCTCCTGCACTGTGGAGAGACTGACCTAGGCCTGCAGGGTGGAGGCAGATGAGTCGGCAGCCCCAGGGAGTGTGGATACTATGTCCAATAAAGACTGTTGACTGATACTCTCTGGACTGCCTGTGTTGGGTCCAATAGGAGTGTACCCCCTTCCTCAGGGTGGGGATTCAGCTGAAGCTCAGGCTGAATAGGCATGGCAGAGGGGTGACCTAATTCCCCAAACACACCCCAGCACCCCCATGTGGCCCTGGGAAGACCCCCTGCTACAATGGTGGTTTAGTGATATTTTAAATTATATTGTAAGCCACCTCGAGCTGCATGTGCAGGAGAGGCGGGTTAAAATCCTGTAAATAAATAAATAAATAAATAAATAAATTCATAGTTATTAAAACTTAAAGCTACAATTCTGAATCCTTATTTCAAAGTACGGAGTTTGATGTCAGTGGCTTATGCTATTAATATGCATAAAATCAACACTTTTATGAGGGAATCAGAAATAAGTTCTCAAGATACTCATACTCTGATAAATGCAGTTTAGGTCTGATGGTGGTCAGCAACACACATGACCTGGAATGTGAAAAGTGAAATAAATCTTCTTCCTCTTGTAGACAGATGTTTTTAGCAAAATGATGACTTTGTGTATAATGTGTGTAGTGTTAGGCCCTTTTCACGCGAGAACCCCCCCCCCCATGTCCACATAGATTTACTGCATGGGCATAGAGGGGGCACCCATGTGACCACTTCAGTCGGTGGGTGGGGATGCATGTGCATGCACATGCCCGCGCTCCACCCACCTCCACCCATTACCCACACACGGAACAACCTGTGACAACAGCAGTTGCTCCATGCATGGAGATGGGTGTGTGTCTCTGTAACGGCTGCTCCCACACCACCCCTGCACTGCAGCACACACCCATTTCCCCCCCTCCCCGCCCATGTTAAAATGGCCTTAGATCCACATCTTTTAATCTGTGGGTGTTAAGAGGGTGTTATCATAATCATCTATTCTGACTCAGTCCAGTAACGCACTTTAGATAGCTTATTGTTCTCATGAGCAAGGGGGCTAAAAGGAGTATTTGTACCACCTGGCAGAAGAAGAGTTCAAGCATATTAGTTATTCCAGAGTAACTAACACTAATTGAAGCAGCTCACATGAAAGTGTTAGGATCCAGGCCATGATTAGAGGCGGAGTAGAGCAAGGATGCAGTAGAGCCAGGACATCAGGAAAATCCAACACCAGGTCCATTGGAAAGGCATAGTCCTGAGGAAGGGGTCAGTATCCAGGGACTCTGTTCCTTTCTGAACCAAGCACCTACCACTAGTGCTGGTGCTCATGTGCAAGTCAGCACTACCAGATTTCCGGGGCTCACATGCATGCACAGTAGTTTGGATGATTCCTGAGCAGTTGCTCCTGAGTGCCCGAGAGCTGGTCGGCTCCAGTGAAGATGTGCAAAAGCTCAGCTGAGCCCCCATAGCATGTGCAGTAGTCCTGCTGGCTTCCTGGCCCACTCGCACATGTGCCAGAGCCAGCCAGCTCCCTGGCACTTGCACACATGCATGGGAACTCAGCCAGTTCCTGCTGCAAGGAGGCTGGGTGTGTGGCTCAATTCTCCCACACAGGGGATGGTCCAGCATGTACGAGAGAAAGAATAGTGGGAAGGGGAAATGGCCTCGGGGGGTGGTGGTGGAAGAGTTGGGGTGGGGGGACAGGGAAGAGACAGCCATCCTCCATGGATGGAATGGGTGCAGTGGGCAGAGTGATGGTGCTCCAGTCCCTATTTCACCCCCAGCTTACAAAACCGGAGGATGCACAAGACAAGGTACCATTTCGTTGTAGCCAGCGAGTGATAGCAAATCTCCATTGAATTTCCTTTCCCTGTCTTCTCTTTTTACTTGCTTCCAATGCTGCAGTAACTTTATTTTCTGCTTGAGCCTCTTGGTCATTGATATAATCTTTCCAATATCTGTCTGTCTCCTCATTTTGCTTTTCCTGCTGGGAATCTTTCCATTTGGTTTCTTCTTCATCAATCATCCTCATCATTACTACTACTGTTACCATTGCTGAAACAACATCGAAGTGGGGCAGCAGTAGGGATGGGTGAACAGATCGCGGTTCGGGTTCGGCTGTTCGGTTCGGCTGCGTTCGGTTCGTCCGTTCGGTTCGTTCGTTCGTTCAGTTTGGATTCGTTTGATTCGTTCGTTCGGTTCATTCGTTCGGTTCGTTCGCCGAGTTCGGGTTTGGCTGTTCGGTTCGTTCGTCCAAACAGGCTGTTCGGTTAGGCCATTCGGCTGTTCGGTTCGGCCGTTCGGCCATTCGGGAAATGTTGTTATGGTTTGTTTGTTTTTTTATATGATTTTTTGGTTTTTTATTGGGTTTTCTTTTGTTCTTTATTTGATTTTTTTGGTTTTTATATGGGGTTTTCTTATTTTTTTTATCTAATATTATATATATCTGTCTACACTAAATCTAACCACTATTAACTATTCTAAATGCTATGAAGTAAATGGATTATCTAATAAGTACACAGACCTACTCCTATAAACACTAAAACTAAATCACTAACGCTATCTCTATCACTAAGGTAACTCCTACAACTGTCTTCATCTATCTATCTATCCCCCCCATCCCATATCCATATCCATATATATATATGTATCCATATATATATATGGATATGGATATATATGGATATATATACATCCATATATCCATATATATGGATATATATATGGATATATATGGATATATATACATCCAATATATATGGGATGGGGGGGAAATTTCACAAATAGAAGAGGAGTCTGTAGTGAAATACATACATTACATACTCAATGAGTCTGTACAGTGCATAACACAAGGTTTCAGTTTATGGTTTAAGTTTCATTTCATTACAAAAGTGAAATGAAACTTAAAGCAATCTAAAAATCCTACTCAACACCTGCTGTTCAGGAACAGTGACTAGCTCAGAAGGTGTTGGGAAGTGGGGAGGCAGATAATTAGTTTCGTTTCTTGCAAGCCTCTCCACCCCTGGTGCCTGGAAGTCTGCTCCTCAGTGACTGACACCTCCCTGTAATGTTTGACCTTCCAGTGAACCTTTTTTTGCCACCCGAACTCATCCGAAAGCGATCCGAACTGACAGAACTGTTCGGCCATTTCGCCGTTCGGTGTTCGGTTTGTTTGGTATGTTCGCATTCGGGTTCGAGTTCGGTCCTCCGAACAGTTCGAGTTCGGGCCGAACTCCAAAATTCCGAACCACGTTCGCCCATCCCTAGGCAGCAGGGTCCTTGGGTTGTGTGACTGAGGAGGCTGAGGGGAGGGAAATGTGTGAGACAATTACCCAGATTTCCCTCCCCTTTCTATTTTCTCTCATTTTATTTTGATTATTCATCTTCTTTTATTTTGTTCTTTGAGGCTTTCAGCACTGTCTAATATTAATAATTTCTACTATGAATATATTTATAATTACTGCAGCAACTTTATTTTCTGCTTCATCCTCATGGTAATTGATAGAATCTTTCCCATCTCTCTCTCTGTCCTTCCCATTTTGCTTTTTCTGCTTGGAATCTTTTGATTTGGTATCATCATCATCATCATCATCATCATTTGTACCATTGCTGTTTAAAAGACTTAGAGTAAAAAACACACATGACTGTGGCCCGGTTTGGCCTGGAACCCATCAGCATGTGTGTTTACATGCCACCAGATGTAAGCCCAGGACTGGTAGGCGGCTACATCCATGGAAAATCTCTGAGGACGCAGCCCAGGCTAACGGTCACATACACAGGCCAATGTGGGCTATTAAGTGTGTTCTGCCTCCCCACCCCCATCTCTGCCTCAGGGCAGGGGCTGCCATGGTTGCCTGTCATGGCAGGGGACAGGATTCTGGGAGCAGGGCAGAGGCAGGGCTGGATGCCCGCATGTTTTTTTTTAGCTCCCTGTCCTACCAGAGGTGGTGGGATGGCTTTCCAGCAGTCAGCCCATTAGTTTGGTGGCCCTCCCTGATCCAGGCCATGTCAGTTGCATTTGCCTGCCGCAGGCCAGACCGGGGAGCTGCCACACTGCCTGCACATCTGTTTTTAGCCATGAACTACCAATACACTGTCAGTCGCTGCACCTGTCTCTCTGCCTCACCCGCTGTCAGTCTGTTCGTGGGTGTCTTGACCTCTCCCACTGTCAACAGAACAGGAACAATTCCCCCTCCTTTCAACCCAATGCTCAATGCCAGAGGAGTGCTAGCTCCCTCTGTACATCTCTCCAGAGCAGAGGGATGGTTTTACCATCATTGTCCAGTTTGTAGCACAAAGCTAGCCAGTTACCATACAGACACATTGGGTGTTTTTAGATGGACACGGAGCCTGGCTGACCCCAGAGGTGGTCCGGGGCACACGCTTATATCCTTCCACTTCCAGCCGCACCTGGGCCCATAGCAGACAGACCAGCAGGTTTCCAGGGATGCAGGCTGCATGCGTGGTGCTCCTCCCCACAGCATAGAGTTATGGGCGTTCACTCAACGCTCTAGGCTGGCATCTGCAATTCCATGGTGCTGAATGGGGCAAGGGCTGGCGGGGCATGGACCTGCAACCTGCAGACAGACAGCAGCTCCACGTTCAGCTGTTGCCCTGGGTTTGGCAATGCACTCTGGAATATTCTGGAGTGCTGGTGACACAGCTGCCCTAGCGCAGCTGCAGCCTGCTCCACTTTGAATATCTGGATGTGTTGCTTTACACAGACTGGTCAAACTGGGGGTGGAGTGGGCTGGTACAGGCAGAACTGGAGCTGCCGTCAATCTGTTTACACTCTTTATTACACAGCACAGAGACTGTAAATCCAGAATTGTCATTTATAGGAAACTGCTGGTTTGCCGATTAAAAGCTTTATTTGCAGGTTATCTATCATTCCTCATGTGTTATTTAGCATTTAATATGTAAAGTACATTCCATTCATTATCTGCAGTAAATTTCTATGAAACACAAAAACCCAAAAAACCCCACAAGAACACAAAAAGGCACAAAACTTACCTCCATCCACATCCCAAATATTTATAGGACTATTGGGTCTTGATCCACTTAGATCACTGGCAAATATAACAAGTTACAGCAGTTATAAAAATAGTACTCTATAAATCATGCATGTATTGTAAGTCAAGTCCTTTTTACTATTTACTTATGTTATACATGCTGCAACTTCAAACTTGTAACATTCTTGCGAACTTGTTTTTCCATACTTGAACAGCAAGTACGCAATTGTTGGACTGATGTATGTCTGGTTTTATCCCCAATTAAAGTGGAAGTGAATCAAGCATCAAAAAGTGTTAATAGTAAGCTGACACCAAGATAAGATGTAAGCTAGCTGGCATTTGCAATTATGACAGCAGTTGTGTTTTGTCTTCATTCCATTATGATAGCTATTTTTCCAAGACTGATCTAATAAGAAAGTAATAAATTAAATATAATTTATCCTTCAGTTTTCAAAACATTTTAAAATCTCTAAAGTATCACTGTTCTGTTATTTTCACCAGTCAGAGGAAGTGTTGATAGCCAAACCCTATGTCTGTATGATTCTAAGACCTATTTATTAAAAAAGTTCTTTCATCGCTAATAAACTGAAATATGACAAGTTTTCCCCAATGTTAAATTGGTAGTTCAGTTCTATTTTTTAATTTGCAAAAAATAATCACTGTCAAGTGAAAGACAATTTCTCCACGTAAAAAGATCTATTGACATAGTCCAAGTTTCTGAAATGTTAGGAAATTTGTTTGCCAGCATTCAGAAAGAAGGACTTTTTGCTTAAAGTAAGTGTTCAGACAAAGATCATGTTAGGATGGTGACATACCTTTCAGATTAAGCAGAGTCATACTCGACCCAAATCCTCAGTAATGCAGTCAGTAAATAAACTGTATTAGAATAAGTCTAATCACTGAGTTCTTACTTTTGATTTGTCTGACAAAGGACCCTGTGAGATCCGAAAGCTTGCATCTCCCCTAAATGAAGCATAGTCCAATGAAAGATATCACTGTTTCTATTTGCCTATTTTTGGGACCAACACAGCAACCATAATTTCATCACTCCAAACAGACACCTATGTAGACATCTACTCAGAAACACAATCACCCTTTTCACACAGAACCTCTAACACTGATAAAATGGGTGTTACATTTTATTATACAAGTTGCAGGGCACACAGAGCACACCTACAGCCCTGCAACATGTATAATAAAATAACAACAATTTTATCAGCGTTAGCGTCTGGGGTAAAAGGTCTATTCTTTAGGAATGGGACACTGGGGAGGATACTGGATACCGGAATCGGATCTCCCTGGTATCGGATTTCCTGGTATTGGATTTACCGGTATCGGCATACCGGACTTTTAACATTGACCGCTTTACCCTTTTTTTTACATTGCAGCCATTCACTTCAATGGCCGCGATATAAAAAACCCCTATAAAGCGGCTAATGTTAAAAATCCAGTATGCCAATAGCAGTGATTATCAGATTAATCAGATATACCTGATTATCGGGTGTATCAGATTTATCCGATACTGATATTCCCATCCTTACTATTCATGCAACTGTAGTGGCACCTCAGGTCTATCCACCACCAAGGATCCCAGGTACGCTGGTTCAGGATTTGCAGATCCTGACTACAAGCTATACATTCCAGTGCCCAAGGGTCTTCCAAGCTTCTGCTGCTGGCTTCTTTGTTTTTAGATTTTTAAAAATTACTAATATTAGTAAGAAAATACTTTTATCACTCTGTGAGCTGCTAAAAAGTAGCACAATTTTTCCAAAAAAAGAGTCTTCATATTTTTTTTTCCAAAATTTTTTCCAAAAAAAGAGGATGTTGGGGCGATACCCACACCAGAACTACTTTTTGTTGGTGAAGAATCTGAGGAATTTTCTGAAATTAGTATCACACCAGAAGAGGTTTTATTGCATATTGATAACTTAAACACTAGCAAGTCACCTGGACCTGATGGTACTGAAAGAACTCAAATTTGAAATTGATGAACTACTATCAGTAATATGGAATTTATTGCTAAAAATCTACACTGTGCCAGAGGACTGGAGATTAGCAAATGTAACCCCAATTTTTAAGAAGGGCTCCAGAAGTGAATCTAGAAACTATAGACTGGTAAGCCTGCCATCAGCACAGAGTAAACTGGTGGAGACCATTGTTAAAAACAGAATTATCAGGCATATTTACAAGCATGATTTGATAGGTAAAAATCAGCATGGCTTTAGCAAAGGGAAGTCATGCCTCATTAACCTATTCAATTTTTATGAGATTGTTAACAAGCATGTGGATAGGGGTGATTCAGTTGTTAGGGGTGGAACATCGGGCAAAAAACCAGTTACCGGTTTTACCGGTTACGGTTTACAAAAAACCAGATTACCAGATTAAAACCGGTTTACCGGTACTGGATTTATTGCATTGATTTCAATGGGGAACTGTCCCCATTGAAATCAATGGGGAGGAAAAACAATACCTCCCCCCTCCCCCTCCCAGGCTGTGCGGGTGGAAGGGGAGGACCCCCCCACCCACCCTGCCCAGCCTGGATAAAAAATTTTTTTTTTACCCTAAATCTCTACTAGTGCAGGCTCAAGGCCGCCACTGGCAACCCTGAGCCTGCACCAGCAGGTACTAGGGTGATCCCTGGGGTGGGGGGTGGTTTAACACACACCCCACCCCAGGGATCATCCTACCTCCCCACCCAGGGATCGCCTACCTTTCGCGCTCCAGGCGGCAGCAGCAGAGGCGGCGGCGGCAGCACGGCAGTCTGGCGGCTTCAGCGCTGGCTGGTGGCTTCAGAACTTTCTAGGCCTTCCGGGGAAACCAAGAAGTTCCCCGGAAGGCCTAGTAAGTGCTGAAGCCACCAGCCAGCGCTGAACCATTGGACTGCCGTGCTGCTGCCTCTGCCTCTGCTGCTGCCGCCCGGAACACCAAAGGTAGGCGATCCCTGGGTGGGGAGGTAGGGTGATCCCTGAGGTTGGGGGGGTGTTAAACCACCCCCCACCCCAGGGATCACCCTAGTACCACAGTACCTACCTGCTGGTGTGGGCTCTGGGTCACCGGCAGTGGCCCAGAGCCCGCACTAGCAGGGACTTTGGGGATTATTATTTTTTTAAATCCAGGCTGGGCAGGGTGGGTGGGTTGATATAGTATATTTGGATTTTCAAAAAGCTTTTGACAAAGTCTGTCACCAAAGGCTCCTGAGCAAACCAAGTAGTCATCAAATAAGAGGAAGAGTCTTGTAATGGATTGATAACTGGTAAAAAGTCAGGAAAAAATGGGTAATTTAAGACATTACGAGACCACAGTGAACCACAGTGAATCTCCTGTGGTGGCTGTTTGTCCCTTAACGTCTGTTGTGAGTTCCGCCAGATGTTCACCCCAGTGAATCTCCGGTGGGAATCACAATGATCATGATTCTGGACCTCTGGCTGATTAGCTGGACCACGATTCAGACTGGGCCAAAAGTAACGTCTGTTAAGTTGGCCCATCCTGGATCATGGGATTGGGCGCCACGCTTGGATTGGCCGTTGCACCCGCCCATCTCCTGGAGGGCAGGCGGCCAGGGGACTGCGGGGGGGGGGACTGTGCGGCCACACGTTATGCTGCACAGCCCCACCCCCTCCCCGATCCCCATCCAGAATCAGGCCGGCACATCTAAAGGATGGATCCCAGTCCGAGGTTCAGCGTGGAGGGCCCGTCACGTCTGAAATTACCCAAACAGTACGAATAAATGGTCATTTTTTTCAAGTTGGAGAGACGTAAAAAGTTTGGTGCCTCAGGGGTCAGTACTGGGACCGGTATTGTTTAACATATTCATTAATGATCTGGAAAAAGGGTAAAGAGTGAGGTGACTAAATTATTCAAGATAGTTAAGACCCAGGCAGACTGTGAAGAACTAAAGATGGATCTTGCATGACTATGTGAATGGACAATAAAACAGCAAAAAAATTCAACATTGAGAAGTGCAAGGTAATGCACATAGGGAAAAATAATCCTTGCTTTATGTACACGATGCTAGGTTCTGATCTGGGTTTAACCACACAGGACAAGGATCTTGGAGTTACCGTGGATAGTTCTTTGAAGACATCAGCTCAGTATGCGACAGCAGTTAAAAAGGCAAACTGAATGCTAGGCATTATTACAAAAGGAATAGAAAATAAAAGGGAAAATATCATAATGCCGTTGTATATACCAAGGTTTTTACAGTCCCACCTTGAATACTGTGTGCAGTTCTGGTCGCTCCATCTCAGGAAAGATACAATAGAATTGGGAAAAGTTCAGAGAAGGGCAAAAAGGATGATAGAAGGGATGAATCAACCTCCATATGAGGAGAGGCTCAACAGGTTAGGGCTGTTTAGCATGGAGAAGTGGTGATTAAGGGGGTATATGACAGAAGTTTGTAAAATCATGAGTGGTGTGGAAAAAATAAATAGGGAACTATTTGTCCTTTCTCACAATAAGAGAACAAAGACACTCACTGAAGTTAAATGGTGGCAGATTTAAAACAAAGAAAAGGAAGTACTTTTTCACTCAGCAGACAATATAGTTGTGTAACTCATTGTCAGAGGCGACTGTGTAAGCCAATACCATAACTATTTTAAAACGAAAACTAGATACTGTAGCAGGCCACTGTCGGAGAAGGATGCTGGGCTCAATGGACCATGGGTCTGACCCAGCATGACACTTCTTATGTACATCATCACCAGCTACAACTGGAAAAGACTCTATAATCTATCCTTTAACTCCTGTCCATGCCCTGATGACCTCCTCTGTAGTGACGACTGAATAAACCATCACCTAAGCAATCATCTAGATGTAAATGTGAATTTACATGCTGAGAGGCATTGAACATGCTGCTGGTAAACTAATGGAAAGGCAGCAATGAGTCACAAATGAAGTCAACAACCAAAGAAACATCCAACTTTGCCCTTAGTTCAAAATTCATCATGCACATATACCCCATGCCACACTATCCTCAAAATCATGTCCAGGCCAAGAATCCTCCACATGCCATACATATTTCTTCTAAACATTCCATAAAATTGGAAAACCACATCCAAGTTATTATCTGGGAAATAACTTATGGGTAGGGCTATAAGAATAGCCACAGCAATGTGTAATAACCAAACTATACAATGTATGCATCATATAAAAATATTGCTGACACCATGTCTGTGTTGCTCAGTGCTTTGCTACATGGAAGACATAATATGTGAAAGTATGCAAAATTTATTTATTTATTTATTGATTCATTCATTAATTCATTTAATTGGTCTTTTACCCCGCGCGCCCTCCTGCTCACAGAGCAGCTCGGGGCAGCTTGCAATTGACACAGACCATAATTATAAAACACTATCATATAAAACATCCACAAACAATATAAAATTCATTAAAAATACTAAACACATACTAAAAGGGCAAAAGAACCCCCCCAACCTATCTGCTCCAAACGCCCGGTGGAACAGCCAAGTCTTACACTGTCTTCGGAAAGAGGGGAGGTCTGGGGCCAGGTGGGCCTCCATTGGGAGGGAGTTCCACAGTCTAGGTGCGGCCACTGAGAACACCCTCCCAATCCTTGCCACCCAGGAAACCCAGGGGACTTTGAGTTGGGCATCCCCAGCTAACCGCAGTCCGCAGGGGTTGCAATACGATCAGGGGCCTGAGAGGGTCCCACAGGTAAGAAGGGCCCAGGCCGTTTAGGGCTTTAAAGATCATTACCAGCACCTTGAATTGGGCCTGGAAGACAATAGACAGCCAGTGCAGAGAACGAAGCACAGGTGTAATGTGTTCGCGGCGACCCATCCCCGTTAATTTTATTTATTTATTTATTTATTTAAATTTTATATCCCGCCCCTCCTGCCCTCAGGGCAGCCCGGGGTGGCAAACAACATTCAATAAAAATATATTAAAAAATTAAACAATTTAAAATTGCAATATGTGGGGGGAAAACCCACCACCCACCCCACCCCTACCCCTCGCCAAAAGCCTGATGGAACAGCCAGGTCTTACATACACGCCAAAACAGCAGGAGAGTGGGAGCTAACCGAGCCTCCTCCTGGAGCAAATTCCACAGCACAGGGGCAGCCAACGAAAAAGATCTGACATCGGTGGCCACCCACCTCGCCCAGGGAACCTCCATAAAGGCTCCCACGGATGATCTCAAGGGTCGCATGGGCACATGGGGAGTGAGGCAGTCCCACAGATAAGCAGGTCCCAGGCCGTGAAGGGCTTTAAATGTTAAAACCAGCACCTTGAACCTGGCCCGATACTTTATAGGCAGCCAGTGCAGAGCCCGGAGCAC
>QEPC01013775.1:766545-779624 GCA_003113815.1 Sphenodon punctatus | reverse complement strand
AAAGATCTAGCAAGACCAGTAAGGTCTGACAACCCTGGTCCAATGCCAGACGGAGATCGTCAACCAAGGCCACCAATGCCGTCTCCGTACCATACCCAGGCCAAAACCCAGACTGGGAGGGATCAAGGAAACCAGTGCGGTCCAGAAGTTCCTGGAACTGCCATGCCACAGCCCCCTCAATAACCTTAAGAGATGGGGTGCAGCATTCTGCACCAGCGGCAACCTCTGGACCATCTCCAAGGGCAACCCCACGTGGAGTGCGTTACAGTAGTCTAGTCTATATACTATGAAAATCTTGATACTGTGGTAATTCTGGGTGGTATAATCCCTCCCTCTCAATTCCAGTGCCAAAGAGACAGACCATTGATCATTGTGGGTGCTTCAAACATGATTGCTACTGCTGTCACCACGGACTTCAACCGCCACCACAAACAAACATTACGGCACCACAAACAAATGTTACAGCAGCTGGGTTGGGGAGATGCATGGATGTGCATCTGCCTCCCTCATGCTGCATGGAGCGGTCCACCACTACCACCTTGGCTGACGGGCAGACATGTTGGCCAGTGATGGCCATCTTGGCACCTGGCACCTGCCACCACCCTGGACAGTGGTAGGTAAAGTAGCTGTACACACATTACAGTGCACTTTAAAACTGGTTGGGCAGCTGTTCCCTGGGAAGTGTTGGCACTTAGCCTGGACTGTGAGTTGGGGATTTCCCCAACAATGCATATATTTTAGAATATACATCTGGTGGTGGTTTCTGATGTGATGGTAGTCCGCATTTCCATACAGGACAAAGCGTGAAAATGCGGGCTAACATCATCTGAAAACACCCATAATAATAATAATTCATAATAATTATTATTAAGCATTTATATAGCATCAGCAATGCACCTGGCACTTTACAATTGTAAGGAAGAGACACAGACCCTGCTTCAGAAGGCTTAGGGTAATTTCAGATGTTACGAGATCACAGTGAACCACACTCAACCCCACGGCGGGGCCAAAGAGCCCTGAATGTTTGATCAGCGTTCGCCAGATGTTCACCACAGACAATCACCAATAGGGGACAAAACCAACCACCCTTCCGGAAGTCAGGACCGGGCCATCCACCAGCCGGAAGCAACCACCAGCCAGAAGCAACCAAAATGATCCCCAGTCAGGGCAAAAGCACACAGTGTCACTGCCAGGCAATGAGCAACAACACAGACCAGGGAGGGAGATTTAAAGGGCACACAGCAGCAGGGGAAAGTGGCAGGATGGAGCAAGGTGGAAAGGTGAGGAGAGCGGAGGGCGAACAAGCAAGGGAGGAGGAGGAGGAGGTGGTGGTGCTGGAGATGGAGGTGGTGGCGGAGGAGCAGCAGCCGGGGCAGACTGCCCTAGAGGGGACAACCGGCCAGGGGACGGACCCCAGAAATGGGTAAGGAGAGTGAGGGGGGCCCGCACAGCCTGTCTCTTATACACATCTAGATGTGTATAAGAAAGCGGAGGAGGAGGAGCAGGAGGACAAACGCAGGAGGCGGCCATAACATTGAGGGGGGTAATGGGACCACAAAGAGACCCAGAACTTTATATGGATCTGGGGGTCCCTGGAGCACCAGGTGGAACTTGCAGTAAATATGCGGAATGAGCATGTGTACAACACGATAGTGCAGGACATGGAAGCAGCGGCTCACCACAGGACAGTGGCCCAATGCCGCTCCAAGGTGAAGGAGATCAAGAAGGGGAACAAGGCGATAAAGGAAAATAACCAGCGGTCCAGACATGGAGCACGGACCTCCCCCTACTAGGACACCCTGGACCGCATACTACACATGAAGGGCTCCATAGTCACCTCACGGCTCATGGGGAGCGCAGTGGTCCAGGGCAGGGAACAGGCCAACGTACCCCCACCCCTGGAAGCCCTGCACAAAGGCACCAGCTCTGGGGGCCAAGTCCCGCAAAAGGAATGCCCCGGGACCTCAGCACAGGGAGCCCACACTCCCAGTCCAACGCAGGAGGATCCAAGGCCAGCACACTGATCACCCTCAGGCAGTGAACATAGGGCTCTGAGACCTACATTGAGGATAGACAAGTGGCTAGGAGGGGGAACAGACCATAGGGGATGGGCCCATGGGTGGAGGGGGCACAGGGTGCGGGCCCATTCCTGTGGCCCCCAGAAACCCCAGACCACAGGTGCATGGCTGTTGGGTGCGTGGCTGTTGGGTGGGCCCCCTGAGCGCACCTGTGCTCCTGGCACGGGGGGTTGTGCCCTGGGTCCTCATTCACCTGGGCATGCAGTCCGCAGCTGCTTGCCTTTTGTGATCACCTCCCTGCTATCAGTGTTAGCTTCCTGTTGTCATCACCTCCCTGCTATCAGTATTGGCTGCACTTCCTGTGCACTCAGTTCCTGCAGCTGTGTTGGGTCAGCACACCACATCTCGCTCATTAGCCATCCCATGTTGCAGCCTGTGGCCTTATTGCATGTCCTTGGAGCTCCCCAGCTTCCTTCCCCATCCCACCTGGGACTGGGAGGCCCATCTTCCCTTGCTCTTCGTACCCACTGCTTGCTGGACCATGGCCAGCAATATTTCCCCAGGGCTCCCACACCCCGCAACGCCTGGCGCCCCCCATAGCTGGACCTTCCATGAGATCATGGCCCTGTGTGACCTGTGGCATTCCCAGACCATGCAACTGCTCCTGTGCTGCCCAGATACCCTCTCAGGTGCCTATGTGAGTATGAGCTTTGGCCTTCGCTACTTTGGCTATGAGGCCAGTGCTCACGAGTGCCAGCTTCATGTGGAGGTGCTGGGGCTCCGTCCCTTTCCCGATGGGTGCATTCTAGAGATGCGGTGCTTGCATGTGGGGTGGTCCACAGTGGAGACCGTGTCAGCCCTCTCGGTGTGCAACCTAGTAGCCTACATGACCTGTCTGGCGGGGGGGGGCTGCCCTAGCTGTTTCCTTCTTTGTCTGCTTCCACGGGGCCCATGGGTACCAGCATTCACATGGGGCGGCGTATCACCACCTGTTGAAGCTTGGGCACCTTCCATGGCCCCTTGCTGCTGACTATGGCTTGTTGGAGACCACTGGAGTGCAGCTGGTGGAGCTGGCTGGTGTGTGGTCTTGTGCGGATGGTCAGGTGTGGTTCACTGTGCAGAATCTGTTCACAGCCTACTACCTCATTGCCCACCACATGTCTGCACTGGGCTACCATTGGGGCATACTTCAGTGGCCCCACTACATGCATCTGGTGGGCCACCCCACCCCGGGCCCCTCTGTGACCCCCTGAAGCTGGCTGTGAGCCCTCCTGTGTCCTTGGAGCCCTGGATGCCAGCCATGCGGCGTGCTCCCGCCTCCCCCATGCCGCCTTGGGTAACTTTCCGCTCGTTCCATGCTGTACTGGGTTCTCTGTTGTTCCGGCTGGTTCCATGGGTTCCATGGCCCTTGCCCGTGTCTCTGGTCCTGCTCCTCGAGCAACCCCTGGCCCTCACTGCCTGTGGTGTTACCCTCTGTGACCGGCCCCTCCTGTGGCTGTGTCCTGCTCTCTGAGTCAGCTACCGGCTCTCCGGGTGTTGTCATCCCTTGTCTGGCCGCCCGCTCACCTGTGCCCATGGCCCAGATCCCCCCCCCGTGTGCCTCTATGACTGTGCAGGTCTGGGGCCCCCAGACTGCACCTCCAAGTGACCTCCAGCGAGGGGGTTGCCTGTTCAGTGCATCTGTTCCAGCTCGCCTCTATGCCCGTCTGCACCTTTGCACCAGCGTGGGTAATCCCTGCCTGCCTCTTGGACCTGCCTCAGACTGCTCCGGTGCCGTTCCCTACATTTTTACCCTCCCCCTGTGACATTGCTCTGTCCCTTTGGGAACTCTTATGCCTTGGGCTGCCTGTGTTGCTGTTGGTGGCCCTTGCTGACCATGCTGTTGGTGGGGTCCTGGTTGCCATTCCCTATGTCCCACTGTATCCCTGGGCCAGTCCCCTCTGCTTCCATAGCCCAGGGCTCTCCCCCACCCCTTTGTCCATTGTGCTGTGTGTGTGGGACTTCCCGGTGTGCTCCCCCCCTTCCTTCCTTTCCCGTTCGGGTGTGTTTGCACCCAAGCATGTGCTTGTGTTTTGTGTTCTGCTGTGTCCTCGGTTTCCCTGTGCCTGTTATGTGTGCTGTGTCATCCGCTCTTCTCTCTCCTCCCCCTCCCTTCCTGTTTCCCTTGTGTGGGCTTTCCCTTTAGGTGCTTTTGGCTTCCTTTGCCCTCAGTCGGCCATGTCTGCCTCCCGCCCCTCCCCAGTGTCTTCTGGGTGTTCTGACCATGACCCGGAATCAGCGTAACATCTGTTGTGTTGCCCTGGGCCGTGGTTTGGCTGTCCAGTTCCCTGCTGTGGTCCCATTCCTGTCATGTCTTTTCAGGGCTGTCTTGGACCATGGGGGGGGGGGAGTTAGCTGGCTCACCACCATTGGGAATCCACTGTGGTGACCCAGGAGTGTGTAACGTCTGAAATTACCCCTAAAATTTAAGATAGACAAGGCGGGGGGGGGGGCAAAGGTGGTGGGGACAGAGGAAAAGACAAGGATGCATACATTAACTTGTGAGGTCTCAGGTGCATGTAATGTATTAGTCAAGTTGTCTCTATTAGAATCATGTACACCCTAGTACAGCACCTAGTCCAGATACAGACCAGAGTGCTGTACAGAGCATTCAGCACTGTTACCAAGATTTTCCCAAGATCTTGGTAACAGTTCTCGCAAAATTTCCACAAGAAACATTGATTCTCGTTTCAGCTGTAAATTTGAACCTCAGTGGCTATTTTGTCCATTCTGTTGTTTCAACTGGCACTTATGCAACAGATGATACAAATGGTCTGGCACCATATTTGATGAATAAATAACAAGAAAATTGTGCCACAGTAACTTTGCCATTGCAATTTGTAGGCAGTGCATAATAACTTCATATGCATCGGGATGCTGCTTGGCTGTGTGTGAACTTGCCTGTATGTTCACAGGGTTGCTTTAAAATCTGGCTTATCTCTCATTTGAAGGTTTCGTCGTAGTCTTGCCGTATTTTGGGGAATATCCCTTGGCCACTAATATCGCTTTGTGGCGCGTGATTTCCCCTTCTGCATTATGCTTGGTCTTGAAGCCCCATTTGCATCCAATGGCCTTTGTGAGTGTCCATGTTTTATTTTCATTAAGAGACTCAATTTCTTCCTTGGCAGCATCTCTCCATTTGTGCGCCTCACTGGTTTGCATTTTTTGAATGTCTTGCCATGTTGAGGGTTCCTGTGGTTCCTCCACTTTTGCCACGTAGGAGAATCTCGCTGCTGGCACTCCTTTGTTGTGTCTTTCAGAACGTCTCACTTCTGGTTCTGGTTCTGCTTCAGCTTCAGTTTCAGTATCGGCATCAGTGTTATCTTCTGGTTCCAGTTCTGGTTCTGCTTCAGTTTCAGCATCAGCATCAGTGTTGGTGTCAGTGCCCCCTTCTGGTTCAGGTTGATTGAACATGGTCAAATCAAATGAAACTTCAGCTTCCTCTTTTATCTGCAGTTCTGCAGTCTTTTTCTGTCTTGATGAACTTGGCCTCATTAGGTCTGGCATTTGATCAGTGCTTCCCTTTTCATTTTCATCAAAATAGACCACACTGCTTATCTTCACATTTCCAGTGTCAGTGTCCATTACTCTGTATCCCTTGCATCCTTGTGCATAGCCAACAAGTATCCCTTCTTCACATCTGGTGTTAAGTTTGGTCCTTTTGGCCTTTGGGATATAAGCATAGGCTTTAGAGCCAAACACTCTAATGTGCCCCACACTGGGCTTGTTCCCATGCCATAGTTCATAAGGTGTTGCTTTTGCACCTTTGGTTGGGAGCCTGTTCTGCAGGTATGTGGCAGTCATTACTGCTTCCCCCCAGTATTTGTTTGGCAGATTCGCATCCAAAAGCATACATCTCGCCATCTCTATGAGAGAGCGATTTTTTCTTTCTGCTACTCCATTTTGTTCTGGTGTATGCGGGATGGTTGTCTGGTGTTCAATTCCTTTTTGCTTCAAAAATTCTTTCATCTGTTTTGAAACATATTCACCTCCATTATCTGACCTTAGGATCTGAGGTGATCTTCCAAACTTATTGCTGGCTCTTGCAACATATTCCTTAAATTTCTCCAGCACCTGACTTTTCTCTTTAATCAAGTAAGTGAACGTGAACTTGGAAAAATCATCTATGAAAGTCAATGCATACTGGTTTCCTGCAATTGTTTTTGTCTTCATAGGACCACAGATATCACTATGAATGAGCTGTAGGGGGTGCTGTGTGGCTTCCTCCTTGCTCTGATGAAAGGAGGGCCTAGTTCCCTTTCCTTTTACACAGCAAACACATCTCTCATCTTTAGTTGCACATGAGTTCATTTTAAAATGTTTAACTAGGTCTGGAAGTGCATGCAACACATCTGCATTTCTATGGCCCATCCTTCTGTGCCATTTGCTTTCACAGTTCTTATGTCTGCAATCTTTTGCAGCATTTGCATACTGATCCTGTTGCAAGCAATCTACCTTGAATAGGCCATTTGAATCCAGCATTCCTCGCATAAAAAGCTCCTTTTCCTTTGAAATTCTGCAATATTTCCCTTCAAAATGCACTGCAAAACCTTTCTGTACAGCATACTTGACACTTATAAAATTATGATCCAATTCTGGGACATATAGAGCTTCTTCAATGGTAACTTTCATTTCCTCACCGTTTCCCAGATGACATATGAGTTTAGCCCTGCCTCTTCCTTGACAATAAACTTTCTCTCCATTAGCCAATCTTATAGGAGTTCTATAAGTCCTATCCAGATCAATAAATCTGTCTTTGTCCTTTATAAGATTTTTAGTTGCTCCAGAATCAACAAAGAAATCATGTGAAGCAGTCTCACATTCTATTCCTTCCACATTTTTAAGTTGAGATGCTTTTTCCTCAACCAGGCTGAAAGCCCTATCATGGCTCCCTTTGTTCTTTGCAGAGAAGCTGGGAACTTCTTGCTTGGTGCATTGATATGCGAGATGCGTGGTTTCCCCGCAATTGAAGCAACGCTTAACTCTTGCAGATCCTTTTGAATTTGCAAAAGGCTTCTTGTTCTCAGCTGCCTTGCAGGCAAGCTGTGAGGAAAAGTTTGGCTGTTCATTAGTTTGAGCCATATTAAATTCCTCAAGTTTCTGAATAACAACATCCAAAGATAGGTTATCCTGCATTTCTATTATCTGACAGACTGTTTGAAAAGTTGGTGGTAAAGAGTTCAGCAGAAATGCCACTATCAATTCATCTGGTAAATTCAGCTTTTGATTTTCCAGTCTCCTGACTAGTTCAAGCAGGCCATTAACATGAGCTGAAAAATCTTCACTCTCATCCATTCTCATATTACAAAGTCTTTTAAGCATTTGTATCTTTGATATATTTGACTTCCCTTGATACAGTCTCTGTAAAATTTCCCACATATCTTTTGCAGTTAACTTGTCACGTATGTGCACATGTAAACGCTGACTCACCGACATTGAGATGATTGCCATAGCTTTGTCATTTTTCTCATCCCAGAGTTCTTGTGCTGCCCCTGCATCTGTAGGTCTGTTGGACTCCAGCATTTTCCTTAGGCCTTGTCCTCCCAGTGCCATCCTTGCATTATGACTCCAAGCTTCATAGTTTGTTGCTCCAGTGAGCCTCTCTGGAATGGAGACCTTCAGCATAGAATCCATGGTCACAGAGACTAAAATCTTTCTTTTCTTTTCTGCCTTTAAGATTAATGCTAGCACTCAATTTTACTCACTCTGCGCTGCCTTTTGGGTGTCTGGGCCCATAACCCTGTTGGAAATGCAAGGACTGTGAGATCATTGCATCCATTTGCCCAATGCAGAGTTTACAGAGGAGTGTGAGTAGCTAATCATCAATAAGCAGGCAGGAAGCATACTTAAGCTTAAGTAGCTTTATTAGGAAATACATGTAGGATAGGAAAGGCCTACATCTATGCTAAGTCCTAAGACTAGGTGTGTTCAAGAGGGAGGAAGGAAGCTCTCTGAGACACAAAGAGATGAGAAATCTCCTGGGGGAGGAGATTGACCAATCAGGTCCTGACAGGAGTAGGACAGAAAGAATGGGGGAAGGGTTCCCTGATCTGTCTGTCTACTCCTGGTGTTTCTAGCAAACAAACAGGATGAGGTGCTTAGGGGGGATGCAACCAAAGGAATGTATTTCCAACAGTTGGTGCCCTGGCTGGAGCGACTGCGCACCCCCTTGCGCACCCCCATACCCATGGTCCAGCACGTGGCCATAGCTGTCTGGGCATAGCTGTCCCCTCCCCCCGGGGCTGCCACGGGACACTGCCAATTCCCGGGACCTGGCCCATCTGCACGAGTGGCTCACAACACCAGCTTTCCTAGCACCTCTGCTCACCCACGGCCTTGTGGGGGTCTCCCCTCTACAGGCCCCACCTGTCACCATGTCTCACCCAAGGTGATCCCCTGGCCCCTCCAGTTACCGTTAAGCAGTCAATAAAGTAGTTGGTTGTGTACACCCATGCGTTTATTGAACGTTCTGTGCCCCCTGTCCCTCCACCACCACCACCACTGCTGCTCCATGGACCGTCCTACTGACCCCCCATTACCCCCCGACCCTGCTGCTTCCTGAGCCATCCCCTTAGTTGCCTTGTGGGAGCCATGGAGCTCTGGGAGCTCTCCTCACCCCTGCTGTCAGTCTCACCAACTGTGTCCTGGGATACCTCTGGGTCAAGACTGGCCTGTGCAGTGGGATGGGGGTGGCGGCAGTGGTGGTAGTGCTGGAGGGCCGCCCCCCTGGGTGGCTGCTGCCTCTGGAGGCTGTGTGGGACCAGGAGGCAGATGCGCAGGCCCTGTGTCCGTGCCAGCGGCTGGGGTGGTGTTGGTGGCAGTGGGGGCACTGTGGGGGGCACCTGAGGTGCTGGAGCCGGTCTGGTGCCGGGCAGAGTGGCTGCCATGATGTAGGCACTCATGGTCCCTGCATGCAGCAGCAGTGAGGTGCCTATGTCCAGGGACCTGTCCATCTTCCTTGTGTGCTCTGCTCCCACCCTAATAATGGCTTCGTGTAGCTGTCCCAATGCCTCCATCTGCCTGGTGTGCTCCCGGTGCTCCCACCTCTGTTCCAGGCACATTTATGCCACCATCTGGCAGTCCTTGGCATCCACCTCTTGCAGGCCCCTCTCCATGGCTGCCTCCATGCGGTCTATGGCAGCAATCATCCTCTCCCCCTGATCCATGCTGGTCCATATGATCTCCTCAACCAGATCCTCCCTTCATACCCGTGCTCTGTGCTCCTGCATCCGCTGTGCCAGGGGCACGGGTTCAACTGGAGGGGAGCTGCTGGTTGCCCTGTTGGGGAGCTGATTGGAGACTGTTAGTTGGACTCGGTCACATTCCACCTGTCCTAGAAGGGTGCTGGGGGTGGTTGTTGTCCCCCAGTCTCGTGGCAGGCGCGGTCCTCCCCCTTGATGCCCCCCTGTGGCCCGCCCATCTCCCCTCACACCACCACCCCAATGACCCCCTGTGCCCCACCCATCCCCCTCCCACCCAACCCCTGCCATGATACCTCACCTTGGTCCTCCAGCTGCTGCTGCAGCTGTTCCCTAGTGTCCCCATCACCTGGTGGTCCTGTGTGCCAGGGCATGTGTGCACCTGTTGGGGAACGGATGTTCCCCGGTCCCCATCCCACCATCCCACCCGCCCCACTCGCTGGCACCGGTTGTTGTATTTTATGGCCTTGTACCCCCTCTTGAGCTCTTTGACCTTGGAGAAGCATTGGGCCATGGTCCTCTGGTGCCCCACCGCCTCCATATCCCACACGATCTCCGTGAACACATGCTCATTCCTGTTGTTCACGGTGAGCTTCACCTGGTGCTCCAGGGACCCCCAGATCCAGATGAAGTCCTGGGTCTCCTTGTGCGCCCATTGCCCCCCTCGCTGGTACCAGTGTCTCCTGTATGTGCCCTCCTCCTGATGCTCCTCCTCCTCCACTTCCCCTCCGCCAGTCTCCACCGGGGGGGGTCTAACTCCCGGGCCCATTTCTGGGTCTGTGGGTCATAAAGGGGGGGGTTAGGTGCCTCTGTCCTTCCAACCCGTGGCCTACCTCCCTGCCCCCTCCCACGGGCACCCCCCTTTCATGTCCTTCTGCCACTGTGAGGGCCCCCCCTTGCTCTCCTTACCCGTTTCCAGGGTGCATTCATCCCCTGTCCGGTTGTCCCCTCTGGGGTGGCCTGCCCTGGCTGCCACTGCTCGTCCACCACCTCCTCCTCCTCCCTTCCTTGCTTGCCCTCCGCTCTCCTCGCCCTTCTACCTTGCTCCATCCCACCACATTCCCCTGCTGTTGTGTGCCCTTTAAATTTCCCTCCCCGGTCCATGTGTTGCTCATTGCCTGGCAGCGATGCTGTGTGCTTTTGCCACATCTGGGGATCATTTTTTTTTATCCTGCCTGATGGTTGCCATTCAGTCGTTACTTTTGGCAGTTTCCCGGTGGGAATCATCCCGACCTCCAGAACCGTGGTTGGCTTTGGCCCCTATGGGTGATTGACTGTGGTGAACATCTGGATGCTGCTGATCAGATGTTCAGGGGTCTTTGGCCCCGCCGTGGGATATGCTGTGGTTCACTGTGGTTCACTGTGATCTCGTAATGTCTGAAATTACCTTAAGTTAGTGCTAGGTCACTCCATCTCCACTTCCTTTTCCTCCTCTCAGAAGCAGAGTCACCACAGACAGCAGGACAGAGCTCTCTGTGTGTATTCCTGTCATTTCTGACTTTGGGCATCTTGAGTGGCCTAGAGACAGCTAAGCCTGGTACTTACGCCCAGCTGGAGAAGTCTGATGTTCCCTAACGCCCATCTCCATCCTGCCCAACATGAAGACTCACCTTTTGCAGTATTTTAATCACATGCTGCCAAGAAATCACTAATAATAGTATTTTAATAATTTTGTACTGTTATGTACATAGGAGGTTTTATTGTTTTATATGTTTTATAACTTTTGACAACCTATTTGGTTATATACAATAAAGATTTTGAGATTTTGAGACTCAAAAGTCCTGATATTATCAGCTGGGTGGGTATACTACACACACCTTAAAATTCAAGTTACCATGGGTCAGATTCTACTTATCCAGAGCAAGAAACAATACATCCTCAAAGACCTAGGGCTAG
Organism: Sphenodon punctatus; assembly: GCA_003113815.1. NCBI lineage: Eukaryota > Metazoa > Chordata > Lepidosauria > Sphenodontia > Sphenodontidae > Sphenodon > Sphenodon punctatus. Next base: position 768,472 of record QEPC01013775.1, on the reverse strand, counting down.
GGAAAACAAATGAATTCCACTTATACAGAAATTCAAATTCTGCAAGTTCTCCTTAAGTTGATTCCACTGTAATTCTCAACTGGTTTCTTCGAAGAATCTACAATATCAATAACTAATTAATCTATAATCTGTACAAACTCTTCTACAATCAAGTCTTTTATCTTCTTCTCATGTAGCGATGTTAACACCTACAAAGCTGCAGGTCTTTGCCAAATGGAGAAACAGCATTATTCTCCACACTTCATTTGCTTTCTCTGCAGCTGTCTTGAGGAGGAGGAAACATCCAAAAGATTGTTTTAATTGATGTTTTTCTGCAAAGCTACCTTGTGAATCCAATAGAGCTGGAGGAAATAATTGCTTTCTCTTTGAATTGAAATAATTTCCTTACACCATGTAATACACTATTCAACTTTCAGAAATTGGGTTGGTACGAGAAGAGGCACAGAAATTTCATTGTTGCTATACAAGAAGGTTCCGACTGGTTTTGCTCAATTCTCTGGTTATATTTAATTCACATTTGTCATGTTGAGAGCGTAATATAAGTCCTCTCATGGACTAATATCCCATCATGTTATTAGAACATAGGAGACTCTTCATCTTAGAAACATAACAAAAAAGTTTCATAGCTTTCCACAGAAATCTAACCTATATGTATTTAAATGACCAAGATAAATTTAAATCACATTTGTTAAACTAAAAACAAACAATTACATTTATCCCAGTTGCAATGTAATGCACAACAATTTTTTCCTTTATCCTGCTCACTCTTTCACCTTATTTAAACCATTCATTTCTGATGGGCTACATATCATCAGAGTGAAGTGCTGCCAATCCAGCTATTAATGCCACACTGCCTCCTATCAATCACTTTGTTGCTATTTGCTACCAGTGAAGAAATGGTTCTAACTGAGCTGGTAGCTAGTGCCATTGCTGACTATGTGGTATCTCCAAAGTGTTCCTCTGAGGTTTACCATTATTTTCTAGCTTATTCATATTTGATCTCAAACTGAAAATTGAAAAGGATTTTCAAAATCTACTTCAGAGTGAAGGAAAGGAGGAAGCTTTAGATTGCACTGCTGTGGAAACCATAACTGATGCATTGGTTTAGGCCCAGGCTATATTTGAGTCCTGCTCCTGGAACCTTGCCTTGATGGCTATTTACACTGAGATACCATCGGGGATCCTGCCACGTCCTTGGTCAGCAGGCGTTTGGGACTTTGTTGTGGACTTTGACCACTTGTATGTGAGAGCCGGGGGCAGGGGAACTTCCAGGATCAGAGATTGCGGTAAAAGGCATTGCAGGAAACACCGCTCCTGTGTGTGTGTATGAGGGGTGGAGGTTAGCCCATTTCTAGTGCAGTTTCCATCACACATTGCAGAGTTAAAAAATCCATCCCTGCAATGCATAATGGAAATTGCACTAGAAATGGGTTAAACACGCCCCCCGAGCTACAGTTCCTGGGGTGCCTCCTATCGCGATCTCAGATCCCAGAAGTTCCCCCACCTCCCACCCTCATGTGCAAGCATGGGTATTTTCAGACGTTACAAGATCACGCTGAACCACAGTGAACCCCGCTCAACCCCGCGGCGGGGCCAAAGAGCCCTGAACGTCTGTTTAGCGGCCGCCAGATGTTCACCACGCTCAATACCCACGCAGGGTCAAATTCAACCACGCTTCCCGGGCTCCCCGCACCAATTCCCGTGGACGCGTGGTCAAGGAGATCCCCACCCGGGATCAACCAAACGTAACGTCTGGATGGCAAACACCACCCGGGATCAAAGGAAATGACCCCCAGGCGTGGGCAATGCACGTAACAGCACTACCAGGCAATCGGCATCAACACACTCATCGGGGGGAGATTTAAAGGGGAAAAGGCAGCTGGCGAACGTGGCAGGATGGAGCGAGGAGGGAGGAGGAGGAAGAGAG
>QEPC01013775.1:710184-738834 GCA_003113815.1 Sphenodon punctatus | reverse complement strand
CCACCGGCCAACACCCATCTCCACCCAGAGGAACTGGGTGAAGGCATCATGTGTGCACAGGGCCCATGGTGATTGGCTGCAGTGGTGCCCTGCAACATGTCTAATAAAATGTAACACCCATTTTATGGGTGTTAGAGTGTCTGTGTAAAAACGGCCTTTATGAGTAACTTCCTAGTCATCAAGTCTGAACCTATCAATTCAAGAGCCTAGGCAACACAGGAAACTACCAGAACATAGCAAGCAACCAGTGAGACAAACACAAAGTAAGTGAACACAAAAAAAGGATGTGTTAACATCTTCTAGAATGGGGAGTGGGAAAGAGTGAATTAATTACCTCCCTTCCATGTATATCATCCTCCCCAGACTAGCAACCTCACTCCCCAATTTAATCCCATACTTTTGTTGAGGCAAGTAACTCCCCATTCGTTCTCATTTTTGAAATATATCCCCTCCCCTAACACACACAGCCTGGGTTAGAAAGTACTTACCTACTCAGAAGTGCTCATAAGAACAAGCGCCAACATCGTTATTCAGAAAAACTCAATAACAAATTAGAAGTATCTCCTGTTGATGTTGGGATTTGATATCACCCTTGGACAGTTCTCAAATACTCTATTACTCCCCTTAAATAAAAAAGTGTTTCCAGACATAGGGGAAATGTGGCAGGGATTGTAAACTATATTGATGACAAGACTGCTGATTAAGGGAGCGGATTTTCAGAAGCAAAGTCCTGCTCAGTGACAGGAGCACCAGTTCTGCTATAAGTCATTGAAACAGGCTGTTTTAAATCACCTTTGTCTGAAAATGCTGTATCAGTGGTGGGAATTCTTTCCTTCCCAGGGACCAATTACAGCATTTATGGTGTGCATTTTAGGATTCCCCATAATCCTGTTTGGATTTTCAGCATTTCCATACATTTTACTTGTGACCTATGCTGCCTGTGTATTTCAGATATTGTAATGTTTGTCTGAATTGCACCTTAAGTAAGGTACTGGAAATCTCTGTAATCTGGGCTAGCTGTTATAGTCCTTCTGTTTTCTCTGCTATGGTACTCCTGCCATTGAACCCATTGCTTGCTGGTGGTTATTGGAGACAGATCCCTGCTCAGTGTGCTTACAATCTAAGAAGGACACAGGTGAGGGGAACACAGGGAAAGGCAGACACATGCATATCCCCATTTTTTACAGAAGGTGAACTGAGGCTGTACAATTCCATATTGATTTCAAAATTATGGCTGGCCCAACCTACAGTTGGCTTGGCCCTACCCACCATCGGTCCCACAAGCCTTGAAACCCACCAGCTGCCACTGGATGAGGAGGAAGGAACTGAAACATATATCTTGAAGGGGTGAGTTCTACACTAAGGGACCCATGCCTCTTGAAGCTCTGACAATGGTAACGTTCTCTGCCTTTGATCCGCCACCACACCATGCCATGCCACCACTTAACCATCCCCAAAACTCCGCCCTCCACAAGAAACAACACTGAGGAGAGGTTTGAAGCTCCATGGAGAAGCCGTGGCTTTACCCGGTGGCGCCCAGCATGCTATTCTCGCCGGCTTCTTGCCATGCCATCACATTTCCACAGTCAGGGAGAGGTTTGGAGCTCCAGGGAGACACCGTGGATCTTGTTAGCACTATTGAGCGTGCTCTTCTCACCAGCTTCTTGCCAGCTTTGCTCTTCAGTTTGGGGGAAATCTCGAAAAACGTGGGAAAATCATAGAAGTCATGAGAAGATCTAAAAAGTCATGGAGGGAGGCAAAAGTCACTAAAAACATGACTTTTGTCATGACCGTGACCAATTCTTAGCCCTATTTATAGTTAATGCTAAACCTATGTGGCTCAGGAGAGTCGCGTAGGCAAAGGAGATAAGTTCTCTGTAGACAGCATTTCAAAAGTAACAAAAACTAGAACTTTCCTCCTCAGCACTGACTTAGGGTACTCATAAACTTAGCCAGTGTGTGAAACGTGCTTGGTCCCCCAGAAGTAAGATGTCTCTCTAACAAGGGAAATTCAGAAAGATTCTCTGGAGGCCTTCTCATACAGGCAGGCTGGGACTGGAATCTGGTAAATATGAAACACAGCCAGAAATGAAAGCATATCATTTTCTTGAAATTTTTGACTTAGACAAAACCTAAGCTATGAATGTTGTTTAATGAATGTCTTTTGTATCATACTGTTCAACTTGTAACTGAACTTGTTCTCTTTTTGATCCATTTGATGCTGCTTTTTTATATATTCTTTTGTCTTGTGTTCCTTCTTATAAATATATTGCCATTACTTTACTTACTAAGAAGGTCTTACCCACAATGGGCATTTTTACACACATGTTAAAGTTCCGGATGTTTCAATCTTCTGGGTTTACAACCCACAAGTAAGTTCCGGATGCATTTTTCACACAAACACTGCCCTGAGGCAGTTCCTGGATGCATTCTTCACACAAACACTGCCCTGAGGCAGCCTAAAGTAGCCAAAGATGTAAACGTGACAGGCTGTCATGGAAACCCAAGTGACCACAGCTGCCTGGATCAAAGCATTTTACTAGGAGAACCTTTTACACACAAAATGTCTTGGAGAAGTTTCACGCAGAAATTCAAAGATCTGGATGTTTAAGATCTGGGTGAGTGATTTAGACACAGGTGGTGGGTCTCCTAGGGTGGCAGGGACAATGCCCCTCCTGGCCCCCCAGGACTCCCCCAGACAGCAGTAGCTTTTCTTTTTTTTTTAAATTGACTGCGTTGACAACACGGTGAATGTGCAGAGCCATCTCAAAAAACTTTGTTTAGGGAGGCAGAAACCTTATGAGGGTTTCTACCTCTCTAAACAAAGTTCTTTTGAGATGGCTCCGCACATTCTCACTGGTTGTGTGTGCGTGCGCACACACAACCGGTGACTCAAACCCTGAAGGCTTCCTAAGGGGGTGAGGGGGCACATGGGGGGTTAGTGCTGGCACATGGGGGTGGGGGAGCGGGGGTACATGGGAGGTGAGTGTGGGCACACATGGGGAGCGGGGGCTACATGGGGGTGAGTGTGGGCACACGGGGGAGGGGAGAGGGAGTGGGTTAGAGTAGGGGGGCTGGGAGCCAGGGCTCCTGGGTTCCCTGGGAGGGGAGTGGGGGGCTAGTGGGTTAAAGCAAGGGGGCTGGGAACCAGGGATCCTGAGTTCCATGGGAGGGGAGTGGGGGCTAGTGGGTTAGAGCAGGTGGTGCTGGGAGCCAGGTCTCCTGGGTTCTCGGGGAGGGGAGTGGGGGTTAGTGGGTTAGTGCATGGGGACTGTGTGTGGTAAAATGGAGGTTTGGAAATCATGAGAGAGATGTTACTGCAAGTCATGCGATTTCAGTTGTGTTCAAAATGCTGGAAATGGGATGTGCATGGTAAAATTGGACTCATGCTGTGAGTGGGGCGCTTTACAAGGATGGGTCCATGTGTTTTGGATTTATAAATTATTTATTTTAAGCTTGATGTGCATGTATAGACTGTGTTTTCTTCCATCCGATGTTAAACTTGGGAACTCCTTGCTGCTGGGTCATGCCAGTGTTATGCCAGTGTTTTGGGTGTTTTCCTGTGATTTGGGTTTATAAATTATTTATTTTAAGCTTGATGTGCATGTAGACTGTGTTTTCTTCTATCCAATGTTAACCCTGGGAACTCCTTGCTGCTGGGTTATGCCAGTGTTATGCCAGTGTTTTGGGTGTTTCCCTGTGTTTTGGGTTTATAAATTATTTATTTTAAGCTTGATGTGCATGTAGACTGTGTTTTCTTCTATCCAATGTTAACCCTGGGAACTCCTTGCTGCTGGGTTATGCCAGTGTTATGCCAGTGTTTTGGGTGTTTCCCTGTGTTTTGGGTTTACAAATTATTTATTTTAAGCTTGATGTGCATGTAGACTGTGTTTTCTTCCATCCAATGTTAACCCTGGGAACTCCTTGCTGCTGGGTTATGCCAGTGTTATGCCAGTGTTTTGGGTGTTTCCCTGTGTTTTGGGTTTACAAATTATTTATTTTAAGCTTGATGTGCATGTAGACTGTGTTCTCGTCCATTCGATGTTAACCCTGGGAACTCCTCACTGCTGGGTTATACCAGGCCACTGGCCTACCGTCCCCCTGGCTCCACCTACCATTCCCGTGGCTCTGCCCCTAGGCCCACCAGCCCGCCTGTGGCTTCGCTGTGAGCGGGCCGGCCCAGCCTTACTGCCCCAGTACCCCTTCAACATCAAAACCCACCAGCCGCCCCTGGATTTAGACACACAGCAAGTTCAGGATGTAACAGCAAGCATCCAAGAGAAATGGGTGTGCAAAAATAGCCATAGTAAGGTGTAATCTCAATGAAATCCACAAATTGGAAATAGTTACCCTATATTCAGGCCAGACTATGTTTGGCTTGGACCACTAAGTACTTTTCCATTTGGCGAAATGGAGGCACTTTGCAACACTGGGGCTTGCGGACCTTGTTATTAGCTTGTAACATGCACCATTAGCAGATGTTATAGATGGCTAAAAACCCACCAACTCACTCTTTAGGGAATAAATGTGACACATTAGCTTGAATACCTAAGAAAGCAACACTTGAAATAAATATTTTCAAGACATCCATAGCAGATGTTATAGAAGCTTATAATAAGCAAACTGACCTATTACTAATGATATTTTTAGACAAGCACCTCCCCACCCATTATGTATGTTGCTGTGTCGCATTAGCACCCTATGCAGCCCTGCAATATGAATGATTGGAGGAGGATGGGTGGGTAATGGGTGGGGAGGCACTTGTCTATAAAACGCTAAGACAAGCTAGTGGCTACATTAGCATGGGGGAGGAGTTGCATGCATTTCTTCTTAGACAGCACAATCCTCAAACTCCTTACTGCTTGCATGACCCTTTAACACTAGCAAACGCTCCACTACTGTGAATGGGACTTGTGGCTGTACAAAGAGATGTCCTAGTTCCTAAACAATTTATGGATCATGCTGATCTGAATTTAAGAATGTAGGAAATTTTATAGCTAGTATGAGTCACCTATTGACCAGTGATAATACAAAGCAACGTGATACATTACAGGAAATGGGAGGTTTCAAATTTTGTCTTGAATATATGAGATTTTAGTAGTAGCTATCAACCTTCCCTTAACTTGTTACATAGTAAAAATATATCATCTGAAAGAGCTTGAATCATTAACCATTTATAAAGCTCTTTATAAGATAATTATAAATGTAAACTTAGTATAAAATATGACCAAATTATTAGACATTCTTATGGAAGCAGGTCAGTGTTCAGCTCCCTTTGCCTTGCTACGGAACAAACATCTTTCTTTAATGCCTTCCTGAGCATTTTACCTCGGTCATGCTAACTAAATAGGGATGTGCAAACGCAGTTCGGACATTCGGAGTTCAGCCCAATCTCAGCCAGTTCAGATGACCGACCCAAATGTCCAAACCGAACGCTGAAACCCCCAAGCAGTTCGGCCACATTCGGATGAGTTTGGGCGGCGTTCAGACCGGGGGGGGGTCAGCTGAGTGGGGGTGGAGAGACTTGGACTAGCAGCCAGCCTGCCCAATCACCATCCCTCTTTTCCTCAGACCACTGGCTTGGCAGTCTGTGATTGGCCACAGGCTAGGCTGCACAGAGCCAATGGGGCTTGTGGTAAGGCAGACGCAGCAAGTAACAAAAGTTATTGCCCTCCACCCCTTCCATATCGTTCTGAGCTATCCACTGATCCTGTCAGCAGACGTTTTCAGAACTCTCCCTCTCCCAGCAGTTTGTGTTCCTCCCAATCCATTGCCATCCTCCTCCTATTTCACCCATGTTTAGGGGCAGTAGGGGAAGAGCGCGAGGGGATGGAAGTCCCGTCTGGTCCAGCTTTGTGGGGGGAGTTTCAGGAAGTGACGCTGGCCGATGCTGCGGATGTTTTGGGGTCTGTGAGGGCCACCTGTTGCGAACTTGATCCATGCCCGTCCTGGCTGGTGAAAGCCTCCAGGGAGACATTGGGGATGGTGCTGGCAAGGGTTGTTAACGTGTCCTTACAGCACAGGAGTTTGTCGCCTTGCCTCAAGGAGGCTGTGGTGCGCCCCCTGCTGAAGAAACCATCTCTAGACGTGGATGCACTCGCCAGTTACCAGCCTGTCTCTAACCTTCCCTTTTTAGGAAAGGTTATAGAGCGGGCAGTGGCACTCCAGCTCCAGCTGCATCTGGATAGCATTGGTTTCCTAGACCCTTTTCAATCTGGGTTCCGTCCTGGCTATGGCACTGAGATGGCATTGGTGGCCTTGGTCGATGACCTCCTCTGGGAGATGGATGCAGGATGTTCAACACTTCTCATCCTGCTAGACCTCTCAGCTGCTTTTGACACCGGGGACCATGGGCTGCTATTGAGATGGCTGCATGACCTGGGGGGTTTGGACGGGACTGTTCTTGAATGGTTCCATTCATTCCTCTCGGGGAGAAGCTAGCGGGTGGTGCTGGGGGATGAGACATCGTGCCCCCGAGCCTTATCATGCGGCGTTCCGCAGGGTTCTATTCTGTCTCCGTTATTATTTAATGTATATATGCAGCCCTTGGGGGAGGTTGTGAGAGGGTTTGGGGTGCGGTGTCACCAGTATGCAGATGATACTCAGCTGTACCTCTCTTTTTCAACTGACCCAGACCCTGCTGTCTCGTTGCTATCCCAACGTTTGGAGGTCGTGGCGCAATGGATGGGGCAGAGCAGACTGAAGCTCAACCCCAATAAGGTGGAGGTGATGTTGGTGGGGAGCGCGAGGGAGGTAGTGGCCCCCCCTGGTTGGGGGGGTTCGCCCTCCTATAGCTCAGCAGGTTCGGAGTCTGGGGGTGATATTGGACGCAGACCTCCACCTGGAGTGGCAGGTGGAGGCAGTCACTAAGGCTGCCTTCTGCCAGCTGTATCTGGTGCGTAGGCTGCGTCCATTCGTCTTCGGCCTGGACCTGGCCTCCCTCATCCATGCTTTCGTCACCTCGAGGCTGGACTACTGTAACGCGCTCTACATGGGGCTTCCCTTGTTCCTGGTTCGGAGACTGCAGCTAGTGCAGAATGCGGCAGCTCGTCTCCTTACGGGGATGGGCCATCGTTACACCTGTGCTCTGAGCTCTGCACTGGCTGCCGATAGCATGCCGAGCCAGGTTCAAGGTTTTAGTATTGATCTATAAAGACCTTTACGGTCTGGGCCCCTCATGGCCCCAAGCCTATTGTCATTCCGGCAGTGCTGTAAAACCTGGCTGTTCACCCAGGCCTTTGGGGGTGGGTGGGTGGGTTAGGGGTTACGGTTTTTTGCCCCCATCCTGTTTTTATTGTTTTAAACTTCCGTTGCCTGTTTAAATATTATTGATTGTTTTAAAATTGTTTTTATAGTGTTTTTATGTGTTATTATATATTGTTATAAATTGTTGGAAGCCATCCCAAGCTGGTTACAGGAGGGTGCGGGGTATAAATAAAATAAATAAATAAATAAATACCTCAGGGAGCTCCTCGCCCTCTGAGCCCCAGAGCAATTCCTTCGGTCTGCCGGGGGTGCCTTCTTGGAGGCCCTGTGTTAAATGGGGGGCCACAATGGAGAGGGCATTCTCAGTGGCTGGGCCGCGCCTTTGGAACTCCCTTCCGGAGGAGGCTCGACTGGCCCCCAGCCTGTTGACATTCCGGTGAAGCTGTAAAACCTAGCTGTTCGCCCAGGGCTTTGGGGAGGGTGGGAGGGTAGGGTGAGGTTTTTTTTATGGGAAATCCTGGCTCACACCATCTTTATTCTCAGACCATTCCTGTTTGTGTTCCCCCTCATCCCTGTGTGTGGATAGATAGATAGATAGATAGATAGATAGATAGATAGATAGATAGATAGATAGATAGATAGATAGATTAGATAGAATGTGTAGTGATGCAGTTTTAAAGTGTGTTTGTAGGACTAGGTCTTTGTAGATACTAGATAATATTCCATTTAGTTCCATAGGTTTTAGATTAGTTAATAGCAATTAGAGTTAGTGTAGCTATATATAATATTAGATTACCAAGTTGGATAAATAAATTTTAAAATATAAAATCTTCTGCATTCTTTAGGTGGGAGAAATGGAAAAGGGAAGCAGGAGAGGCCAGTCTGTTGTCTGTAAGGCAGGCAATGGGGCACATGGCAGAGGTGGCAGGGGCCGTGCCAGCAGAATGGCAGGCATCAGCAGCAACCTGAGCCCATCACCATGCCGCAAAGTACACAGGCCTGATTTTGGCAGTCAGGCTTCAGAGGCTCCCAGCAGTGGCACTAAAGGTGTGGTTCGGCATTGCATCCTACCAGCATCCTCCACTGCCACGCAGGGCACTGGAAGGCCTGAAGTCCAGACTGTCTTTCTGAGAGCTGTGTCGCAACCATGTTCTGCCCCTCCCCATCAGCGCTGTCACTGGTGCATAACCCGGTGCGGGCCAGAAGGCCGGAAGGGACGAAAAATCCTCTGTATGGGCACATTTTAGGTTGGTGCATGCAGATGATCCCAGGGAGGTGCAGTGCAGTTTTTGCCAGAAGGTGGTGAAATGTGGGCAGGTGCTCACCAACCTTGGCACAATTGTTATGGCGAGGCACCTGAAGGCATTTCACAGCATGTGCTACTAAGTGGACAGGCAGGGGCAGTGGATGCCAGTTCCCAACTGCAGCGGTCAGTCGTCCACCTCCATCAGCGGGCAAGTGTCCTCGAGCAGCTACCTCTAGCAGCAGGAGCAGTATTGCTGCTGGGGAAAGACAGCAGCAGCAGCGACAGTACACCATGGAGGAGCTGGGATGGGGGCAGCTGCCAAGTCCATCGGCAGCTGCAGGATGTGGCGGGTGGTATGGCTTTCAACTGAAAACCACGCACATGTTAGGGGAAATGATTGCGCTCGATGGGCAGCTCTTCTCGGTGGTTGGGAACATGGGGTTTAGGTGCATGATTGGCTTCCTGGCCCCCCAGTTTAAGCTGCCCTTGTACACCACCTTGAGTCGGCAGGTGGTGCCAGCTTTGTACCGGGATTTAAAAGAGCAGGTGAGGGAGCAGCTGGCAGGGGCTGGGGGTGCCGCCATCCACTTCTCCACTGACCTGTGTTTGAGCAGAAATGTGCTGCATGCCTACCTGGCACTGACGGTGCACTGGTGGCAGGATCCGGAGGCAGCATTTGGGAGTGGCAGGAGGGGTCCCAAAGCAGGGTATAGGTGAGTCCTGCTTCAGACAGAAGTCATGGATGGCCCACACACTTCTCAGAACATCAAGGCAGTCCTGACCACCATGGTGAAGGAGTGGGTCACTCCAGATGCACCCTTTACCAAGGGGTGCATGGTGACCGACAATGTGGCCAACATATTGAGGACAGTCCACAAGGAGGGCTTCACCAGCATCCCTTCTGTGGCACACACCCTTCACCTGGTGGTCAGGGCCACTCTGGGATTTGGGGAGAAGGGGATTGGGGCAGGCATCCTTAGCTCCCTGATTGAGAAGGGGAGAAAGCTGGCCAGTTTCTTTAACCGGAGCATGAAGCAACACAACCTCCTATGGGAGAAGTAGGCAGAGCAAGGCTCCCCAGTGCACCGGCTTGTGCAGGATGTGTCCACCAGGTGGAATTCCACGTTCCTGATGCTCAAACTGCATCTCGAGCAGAAAGCCGCCTTGCATCAGGTTCAACTGGTGACAGACAGCGGGGCACCTTCAGGGTACAATGGAGCAGAATGGGAAATCCTGGCTCACACCATCTTTATTCTCAGACCATTCCTGGCTGTGACAGAGACCATCTGCTCCTCCACAGCCACCATCAGTCAGGTGACCGCTCTGTTCAAGAGTCTCCTCAGGAGGCTGGAGGAGATTCTCCAGGGGCAGGATTGTGGCCCTCAGGGCAAGAAGCTGGCCATTGAGGCAGTTGCCCTGGTGCAGCAGCTGAAGGCAAGGCTGAAGGTGTGGTTTGATGAGCTCCTGCAGTGGGAGGAATGTGTGTTGGCAACCATGCTGGACCCCAGGGTCAAGGGCAGCATGGCATGCCAGACACCACTCTATGGCCACTGGAAGAGTGAGCTGGTGGAGAGGGTCCAGCAGGCAGAGAGGGCTTTTGAGAATGCACTGCAGCAACAGCAGGATGCCCCTGGGGATGGTGGGAGTGGGTTTGGGGTCTAAACCTGCCCCCAGACCTAGCAGTAGCAGCACCAGCAGCAGACTGAGCAGCAGCACCACCCCTATTGCAAGCAGCAGCAGCTCGTATGTGCAGACCACTCTGGCGAGCATGGGCCCGTGCAGTGTAGGGCAGGCAGTGTGGCTAAGGGCAGTGGTGGAGGTGGTGCCAAAAGACAGTTACGTGAGGGAGTCCAACAGCACCTCAGCAGTAGTGGAGAGTTACCTAGGGGAGGAGTCATACATCGATCCCAGTAGCAATCCCTTGGCCTACTGGTCCGGCAAGACCAATGTATGGCCGGCCCTGTCCAAAGTGGCCCTGGCTCTGGTGTCAAACAATAAAACACACCATAGTGGTCTTTCCAATTGAATTACTCAGCAGCTGGATGGTTTCTCAAAAGGAGGTGACTTATCCCCATAGCCAGTATCCCCAGCCTAAATAATTTAAACAGTAATACATGAATACCTTTTATTACTTTTTCTTTTTGAATGCTCAACTCTGTCACGGGCACCAATCTTAACCACCCCCAAGGACCTGTTTCTTTGCTATGATTTATAAAGATAAAGATGATACTCATAAGGTTGTCCTTAATTCCTCTATCTCCATTATGTTGATTTTTACTATTATCACTCACCTTCATATTCTCTTAGATTTTTGGTCACACAGGAACTGCCTCGCCTTTGCGTTCTTACTTCGACCAGCAGGCAGACTGAAAGTTACAATATGCAGGTACTCTGCCAAATTACTTCCTCCTTTTTAAACATATGGACCCAGTCACATGATATACTATAGCCAATTGCTGAACCTGTTTTTTCACTCCTCTCTACTCCCTAAGTTTGGATACATAACCACTCCAGCTGCTGTCAATTCAATTTTACAATCATTATTCATTTAGCCAGTTACTCCCCAAGTTTAAACCCAATATATTCGCAATGATCTCTCCTTCCTTGTAACTCTTTGTACCCATTGCAAAACTCTTTCAAAATTTGAATATTTATTCAGTATAGCATTTAAATTTAAGTGCCAATATATTCATAATACTGTCCCCATCACTATATCTTTTTCGCGCCCAAGGCAGCACTTTTTCAAGATTTAGATGACATTTCATCTTCACATAATGGAATCTAATAGATCATTCAAACCCCTGGGGCTTATTGTATCCAGAGTAACGATCCAGAAGCTCTCCCGTTCTGCCAAAACTTTGGGGTTTATTGGGAGGCTTATTTTTTCAATGCCCCCAAATGAAAAAGTATTCTTATATTTGTGTAATAAATTATAATGTTCCACCATTGGTGCTGCCTGAGTACGATTTTTTAATTTACTACGATGTTCTGTTATTCTAATTTTTAAACTTCTAGTAGTCTTTCCTATGTACAACTTGTTACATGGGCATTTTATCGGATACACCACTCCAACAGTACTACAGTTTATGAAATCTTTAATCACATAATTCTTCCCAGCATAATCCTCAAAGCTTTTTGTTCTTAGGCTATAGGGGCAGTTTATGCATTGGCCACAGGGGAAATTTCCCAAGATGGTCTTCTTATATATTGTCCTTAGTGCTAGTCTTGGGTCCCTAGCTCTTACTAAGAAGTTACTCAAATTCTTCCCTCTTTTGTAGGCAAAAGAGCTCCCCCTCCCCTTTTTACCAGAGGAGGGGAGTGAGAGAACTTGCTGGGCAGGACAGGATCACTGAGGGAGGAGCCTGGGGAGAGACTGAAGCTGCTGCACCCACAGCCATGTGGAGAGACTGAGGCCACAAGGAGGAGAGAGACGACTTAGACAACAAGACGGGCCAGGGCTCTTGGCATGGAGGTCAGTGGATCCCAGGTGGCAGGAACATCAAGCGCCCTCGCTCCAGTTCCAGTTTGTGAGGAGGCAGTTGGAGGCAGCAGCAGAGACAAGAGGTTTGGTGGTGATGGGGCCGGTGTCAGCGGACCCTGTAGGAGTATGCCGAGTTGGGGGCAGAAATTGGTGTTGGACTCGGGGGTTGGTTGTGCCCAACCCCCCCCCTTGGAGACTATGTATTGGGGTTGTGTGGTGCTCTGCTCCCCTGTTGAAGGACTTGGTGGGGGACATGCCTTGCTCACCCCCTCCCGTGTGGATTTTGCAGCTGGGGGCATATGCGATCGCCCCCCCTCCCCTTGAAGACTCTTGGGAGGGTTTCTGTGTCTCCCATTTGGGACCCTGTGCAACAGGCTGGGGGACGCTCCCTGCCATTTAACAGCTGGGGCAGGTTGTCGGCATCTCCCCTCCCAAGAAGGGGGCAGGGCTGGAGGAGGCTGGCTTCTGGGTCGCCCCCTCAAATGCATGGAGCAGCCGGCAGCTGTGCCGAAGGGGCACGTCCTTTAGCTGGGTCTGGCGCCTGGGGCCAGCAGATGGAGTTGGTGTAATCAGTATTGGGAGGGAAGGGGAGGGATATGTGTATATTGCCCGTGAGAGAACTCTCCCTCCTGGTGAGAGCAGGAGGGTTGAGAGTGGGCCTCCCCCTGGTGGCAGCAGGGTGGGGGTAAGTAAGTAGTTAAGGCAGGACCTCTGGTATTATCTGTGAGTATATATGAGAGGACTGCTAGATTGATGGATGATGCATTTGTTATTGTTTTGGGAGAGGGTAGTATTGTATTATATTGTATAATTATATAAGGGTTGTTACTTTGGGGGCTGTTATTGCTGTCATTATAATTATGTTTATGATGATGTCTTAAGCTTATTATGTGCTCCTATGTATTATACTGTTTGTGAGCCGCCTCAAGCCATTTTTTAAATGGGAGAGTGCAGGATATAAATTAAAAGTGAAAAAATGAAATGAAAATAAAGGAGGTACTTCACATCCCTCAATGTGGTTAACAATATTCCAATTATTTATGATTATTTCTTTCAATCTTTTAGAACAAGTGTTGTATGTAAGTCATACATACCAGCTGATCCCTACCACCTTTTTTATCCTGAAGAGATTCTCTCAACATTGAATCTCTTGTAATAACCTCTACTTTTTTTAGATTTTTAAAAATTATATGTGGAGGATAATCTCTTGCCAAATTTTTTTTATATAGCATCTGTGCTTCTACTTGAAAATCTGATTCGTTAGGGCAATTTCTTTTTAGTCTTTGAAACTGACAATTTGGAATATTGTTAATCAAATGTTTTGGGTGATGGCTGCTATATAACAAGTAAGAGTTTTGATCAGTGGGTTTTATATATGTTGAAGTGACAAAACTGTCTCCTTCCCAGTGGACCCATAGGTCCAGAAAATTTACTTTATTATAATCATAGCTCATAGTGAATTTAATCGTCTCGTGGACAGTGTTTATCCAACCCAAAAACTTCACCAAAGCTTTTTCTCCCCCTATCCATAACAGGCAAATATAATGCCTCCACAAAAATATTAAATCAAAAAATCGATTAAACGATGCATCAAAAATAAATTTACTTTCCCAAATGTGCATATACAATATCGCTAACTCGACAGAAATCTTGCTGACCATGCTTATTCACTTAACCTGTAAATAAAATTCATTAAAGAACTCAAAATAATTATCTGCTAATACCAATTTACTTAAAGACAACAAAAAACTTGTCGGAGGAGACTTATCTTCTCTGGCATCAAAAAACTTTCCCAGGGTTTCTAAAGCTTCACTGTGGGGAATATTAGTATAAAGAGCGTTTACATCTAGACATACCAAAATGGGGTTTAAGTCAGTACAATCCACATCTTCTAAAACACTTATGAAATGTGTAGAATCCTTAACATATGAGGGTATTTCCCCCACAAAAGGTTTTATAAAATATACTAAATATTTGGCTAGTGGTTCAAGACAAGAACCTATTCCAGCTACAATCGGTCTAAATTATAATGGGCTAAACCCTTTATGTATTTTGGGCAACCCATAGAAAGCTGGGGTATGAGGAAATTCATTAAATAGAAATTTGTAATCCTTTTGTGCGATCAAATTGTTCCTTATCGCTTCCTCCAGTATTTTCTGTATCTTATTCTGCAGAGATTTTGTTGGGTCACTTTTAAGAGGACGGTAATCCGTTTCTACTGATAACAATAGATTACACCCTTTTCTATAATCCTCCACATTCATAATCACAATTCCTCCCCCTTTGTCTGCTTTTTTATGACTATTGAATTATCCTTTTTTAGATCTTGTAGGGAAGACCATTCAGTTCTTGAAAGATTGAACAATCTTTTATGTAAGACTGCTTTTTCCTCCATTGTAAGTATGTCATGTAATACTTTAGATTGGCGAAACGTTGGATTTTGAATCTTTTGGACCAGATTTTGACATTTGTAATTTGGATATTGGATTTATCTTTGTATTAGATTTTTCTCAGTAATGAACTAGGGACATTGCTTTTCTGGATCAGATTATCTTGAATTATTATTTAACCAGTTCACTGGATTGAAGTTTATGGTTGTAAGCACTCTGAGTAGATTGTTTTCCACCTTAAATACTGCTCTGATTAAAACATTGTTTCCTTTTTAGCATTTTTTGCATTGTTTGGAGCATTGTTTGATGTTATTGTTATTGTATTGATTTATATTGCTCTAATATAACCTGTTGTTTGTAGTGTAATGTAGGGGGACATTTGCTCACCACACTGCCTGATACTGGGGGCCAAGTTGGTGGAGCAGTTTCTGTTCCTTAAGGTGAACCTTCCGCTGCTGGGATTCCCCGAGCTGCCCCTGGACATGGATTGATGGTGCAGTGGCACACGCCATCCCATGCCAGGGGCAGTCTTGGGATGGGGCTCCTCCTCAATCTGGGCTGCTGCTGCTGAGGTGCTGTCCCTCCCTCCCAATGCCCAGCACCCACCCTGTCTCTCTCTCTCTCTCTCTCTCTCTCTCTCCAGCCTCAGTCAGCCTATCTGACTGACCTCATGACGCTGGGTGGCATTGGAAAGCTGTAAGTCGGTCAGCCGGCCTCTGGCTACATGATCTCGGCCCGCCTATCTGACTGGCTCTCTCTCATGCTGCACAGTCTACGCCAGCCTATCTGAATACCTTGCCAAGGTCCCAGCCTGCCTTCCCTACTGCTTCTCATGCAATGCTGGCTGTCTACCTGCCCAGGTTGCCAACCTGAAACCCTGCCTCAGTCTGCCTCATGATGCTCATGCCACACTGCTTGTCCACCCGCCCAGGTTGCCAACCTTGAACCCTGACTCAGCCTGCCTTCCGATGCTCATGCCATGCTGCCTGTCTGCCCGCCCTGGTTGCCAACCTTGAACCCTGCCTCAGCTTGCCTTCCGATGGACATGCCACGCTGCCTGTCTGCACGCCCAGGTTGCCAAGATTAAACCCTGCCTCAATCTGCCTGCCAATGCTCATGCCACGCTGCTTGTTTGCCTGCCCAGGTTTTTAACCTCAAACCCTGCCTCAGTCTGCCTTCCGATTCTCATGCCACACTGCCTGTCTGCCCACCTAGGTTGCTAACCTTGAACTCTGCCTCAGTCTGCCTTCTTTTTTTTAATATAAAGTATTTATATTAATTTTTCAGCGACAAGCAATGACATTCCATCACAACCCTGATACATAGTGTCTAAACATAATCTCTGTCATTTTGACTGTGACACTTCATACATATACTGCTTTGTTTAATATGTTGTTTTTCCTGTTTTTAAACGATCCTATCTAACAGTAGGATCAACTTCACTCAGCTGCTAACCAGACTGAGTGCTACTCAAACTTAATAGGTCACTCCCTTAGTTTGATTACACATTTTCTGCATTCTTCCTTTGGGCAGACATCTTCTCCTAATCAGATGTAAAAGTCAAACATATACGCTCTTTTGTCTTTTGTGAGAGGCTTGTCCTGCATCTGTTGCAGACATTGTCTTCATCTGCTGTGTAGTTTGTTGATCTTGTCGTGCAGTTTGGCTAGCAATCGCTCCATTGAGAAAATAAACCACAGTCTGTTTAACCACTCCCCTTCTGCTTTGTCTGTTTTCCAGTTCCTCGTGTTGACATTGATTGCCACCTGACAAAATATTACACATTGGGGTTTTATTTTGTTCATCACCACACAGTTAGGATATATTCCTAATAGCGCCATTTCAGGGCGGAATGGAATTATAAATCCTGCCATAGATTCCATATTTGTCCATACTCTCCTCCACAGTTCATTAACCTTTTCACAAGCCCACCAGCAATGCAACAGAGTACCTTCTTCCCCGCATCCCCTCCAGCATTTCCCTGAACTTGTTTTATCTATATATTTAAACTGGCTTGGTGTAAGGTAATATCTTAAAGTCAGTTTAACTTGGGGTTCTTTAGATTCCAGAGAAGCTGCACAGCTGTCATAATGTTCTATTATTTCCTTTTCTTGTTGCTCCGTGAATTTCTTCCATTTCAGTTTCCCTGGCCCTTATAAAGGCATAGTTCTTTTTATACCACATTGCCTTCAATGCTTTATATATTCACCCTAACCTGTCTCTATTGTTGTCTCTTTCAAATAAAACTCTCTCAATATTGAGTGGTGCTTTCCCATATTCCTCTGCTACCCCCTGTCGCGTGAGGGCACTTAGCTGAGCGAACTGAAAGGGTTCAATTCTTTCTTGAATTAGCTGTTCTAATTCATCTTTGGAGAGCATGTCCCCCTTATCAAATAGTTGCCCCACTCTCTTGTATTGTTTCCGATGTAATGCTGTTCTAAGTTTCTCCGCTATGCATTGCTCCCTAAATACCCATAGATTAATCGGGGTGTAAGGAGACTTATCCCTTTTGCTGATGGTTTTTTTAATTACTTGTTGCCAGTATTTCCAGGCTATCCCTGCAAAGGGGTGTTCTTTCCATATTTTCCCTTCTCTCTGTCCTTCATCTACCAAATATTGCTGAAAGGTATCTATGCCAAGCATGTGTGCTGCTAGCCTTACCCACTATTGCTGTTCTGAATGATGGTACCATGGTTATAGGGCACTTAACGCAGCTGCTTTGTGGTACAATCTAAAGTCTGGTAGATTCAATCCTCCCACTTCCCTTGTTCTGAACAGTGTTTCTTTCTTTATTCTGGGTCTTTTATTGGTCCAAATTACTTTGGACATTAATTTGTCTATGTCTCTAAATAGGGATTCAGGCAGCTCTATGGGAAGCACCATCATGGGGTATAGCAATTTCGGTAACACCATCATTTTAAATAGATTAACCTTTCCAAGTCAGCTGCAGACTAATTTTCTCCACTCTTCATTTTCCTTAGATACTTTCCTCAGTGTTTCTGGAAAATGACTGAGATATAGATTTTTAAAATTTTTGGTTAAGTTAATCCCTAGGTACTTAATTTTCTCTTCCTGTATTTTGAATGGGATTTTTTCTTTGGCCATTTGTTCGGACAACCCTTTTCCTCTAAATATGAATGCATGGGATTTCTCAAAATTGATTCGATATCCTGATATCTTGCCAAATTCTTCTATCAAGATAATTAAAACTGGGAGGGAGTTCTGAGGCTCACTGATGAACAGAAGCATATCATCCGCATACAGTGCTAGTTTATGTTGCTTTTTTCCTATTGTTATTCCTTTAATCTTATTTTCTTGTCTTATTGCTATGGCAAGGCCTTCCAGAATCAGATTAAACAGTAAGGGTGAAAGAGGGCACCCCTCCCTAGTTCCTCTGGTCAGCTTAAATGGTTCTGTTATGTTGTTATTAATTTGGAGTCTAGACACCAGGTTTTTATATATTATTCTGGTCCAGGTTAAAAACCTTCACCCTATGCCCATTGTTTTCATTATTTGGTATAAAAATGTTGGCTCCGCCCTATCAAAAGCCTTGTCCACATCGGTAGATAGAACTATCGCTGGGGCCCCTGTGGATTGCAGGTGGTGTATGATGTTTACCGCCTTTCTTATATTATCCGTTCCCAGTTGCCCCAGGATGAATCCCACTTGATCTCTGTGTATCAGGTGTCCCGCTATTGCTGACGACAAGAAAAAACAATCTAGAGGGCAAGTGTCTAAAATGATATTTTTATATATATATTATGCTAATGAGGAATCAAGGAAAAATAAACAATAAATATACAAATACAAACAAGTGTGCATGTTTCAAACAGACTTCATGACAACAGATTGTCTTCTGAATGGATAATATAAACTTTTAAACATGTAAAGACATTCAAGACAAAGAAGATGATATACAAAATAAGTTGACATGTTCGACCCTCTAGGGGTCTTCTTCAGAACCACAAACAGTTATCTGAAAATAAAATAATATATTTCATGTATATAGAATAATAAAGAATTTCCTTATTATATAAATGTTGCCACTTGCCCCTGGTAGAAATATGTAACCCAAGATTTTAGAGGTAACACCTACCAGACAGATTATGAATTTGTCTGAAATTTTTCAAAAGGGATTAAATAAGTAGATATCCCAAATCTTGGCTGTCTCAGTGTATTCAAATAAAGAGACGCCTGTATCCTATATGTGAAAAATATAATTTGCAAGCAAAAGATATTTAAAAAGGAAGTGGGGGAGGGGAATGAAAAGGAAGAAAAAAGAGGAAGGTTGAGGGGGGGGAAGGGGAGGGAAGGGAAAGAGGGAGAAAAGGAAAGAAAGAAACTATCAACACATAAAAAAAGAAGAAGAAATCCCCAAGGGAAAAAAAAAGGGGGGGGGAGAAGGGGAAAGAAGAGAGAAAAGAGAAGGGGGGGGGAAAGAAGGTGGGGGAAAAAAGGAAAAGGGAAAGAATTTATTTATTTAAAACATTTATACCCCGCCCCTCCTTCACACAGCTCAGGGCGGCTTCCAACAGTAAAAACATTAACAATAAAAAAAACAGTTTAAACAATCAAAATTAAATACTCTTTAAAACAGGGCCCTGAGAAATACTTTCAACATTAAAACCATAAAACAAGGCAGGGGGGAAAAACCACAACCCTAACCCCCCCTTCCCCCCCTCCCCAAAGGCCTGGGTGAACAGCCAGGTCTTACAATGCTACAGGAATGTCAACAGGCTTGGGGGCCAGGCAGGCTTCCTCCAGAAGGGAGTTCCAAAGGTGCAGCCTGGCCACCAAGAATTCCCTCTCCATTATGGCCCCCCGCTTTACGCATGGGACCTCCAAGAAGGCACCCCTGGCCGACCACAGAAGCCACCCTTGGGCGCGGAGGGCAAGGCGATCCCTGAGGTACGAGGGGCCCAGACCGTAAAGGGCCTTATAGATCAACACTAAAACCTTGAACCTGGCTCAGCACGCTATTGGCAGCCAGTGCAGAGACTGGAGCACAGGTGTAATATGTTCCCGATGACCCGTCCCCATAAGGAGATGAGCCGCTGCATTCTGCACTAGCTGCAGCCTCTGAACCAGGCACAAGGGAAACCCCACGTAGAGCGCGTTACAGTAGTTACGCGTTACGTAGAGCGCGTTACAAGAAGGGGAAAGGGAGAGGAAAAGAAAACGGGAAGTGAGAAAGAATAGTGCAAACCCAGGAAAACATGACAGAGGGTATTTTCAGACGTTACGAGATCACAGTGAACCCCAGTCAATACCCACATGGGGTCAAAGTGCCCTGCACGTCTGTTTGGCGGCCACCAGATGTTCGCCATGGTCAATTCCCACATGGGGTCAATTTCAACCACGCTTCTGGGGCTCCCCACGTGAAAATCCCCAGAAGCGTGGTCAAAGAGATCCATGATGGGAATCAACCAAATGTAACATCTGGCCAGTGACCACGGCCTGGAATCCCGGGCAGGATTCCAGGTCGTGGTCAAATCGGGCAGACGCTGTGGCGGCATTGACCACAGCGCCCACCCATATCCCTAGAGGGTGGGAGGCGGGGGAGCATGGGGGGCGGGGCCGTGTGGACGCACGTTGCACCACACAACCCTGCCCCCTCCCTGATTCCCCGCCAGGATCAGCCGGCATGTCTGTTGGATGTGCCGGAGTGATCCCGACGGGGAATCATCTGGGTGATTCCGAGATGGGGCGAATGCTGCCCCGTCTCGTCTGAAATCACCTAGAGAGGCCAAAGGGGGGAGAAAGAAAAAAGAAGAGAGAGAAAAGAAAAAAGGGGGTTAAAAAAGGAGGAAGGTTAAAGAAACAAAAGGGTGGGGAAGGGAAAAGGGGGGAAACCTGAAAACATACTCACATAAACCAAAGGAAACAACTTCTCACTATGCCCCAAAATCTCAAAGGGAGATAGACCTCCCTGCAAAGACCTCCTTAGCAGAAGCACTCACTATAAGTGCTATGCCTATCAGGTGAAAATACTGTCCTTTAAATAGGGTGAAGATCCTCTAAGGCAATTTATCTCACCTGTTGCAAGATGAAAAAGTAGGTCAAAAGGAAAAAAATTAGGTCAAAAGGAAAAAAAAATTAAGTGAAAAAATAAAAGGGAATGTGGCAACTGTATTTGACTGTATTACAAAAAACATCTCAATTCAACAGAATCATTTAAACCACATAGTTTGACTGAGCTGAATTGACATATCTAAAAGGCTTATCTTTGCAAGAGTTTCTTTTCAATGTTCTCTACTCCAGAAATATGTTCTACCACCCAAAAGAATACATCCTCATTTCCATGCTGGAATTCCTCATAGTGAGCAACTAATGGTGCAGTGATGATCTTCCTCTTAATGCAACTTAAATGTTCCCCTATACGAAGTTTAACTTTCCTTTTGGTCTGACAAATATAAAACTTGCTGCAAGGACATCAGAGAGCATAAACCACTCTTTCTGTATTGCAGTTACTGAAATGGTTAAGGTGAATAGTAGATTCATTAACTTCAAAAATTTTGATATTCCTAGTATATCTACAGTATTTGCAGTGGCCGCGCTTATAATGACCCACTGCGTGTCCCCCAATACCTGTTCTATGGGTCTTACATTGGGGTCTCATATCAGCCCTAACTAACATTTCTCTTAAGTTTCTACTCTGTTTGAAAGCAAATAGAGGGGGTGCATCACATGAGGGAATGTGGGAAATTATCCTCCAATATTTTAAAATGATGGATCTGATAGGAGAAGACAAATGCCCAAATGTGAGTGGACAAACAATCCTAGAAGTTGATTTTGTTTTCTCAACCCCTTGTAAAAGATTACTTTGAGAAATTGTCAATGCTTTATTTTTGGCTCTATTTAAACAGCCATGGGGATAACCCCTATCTTTAAATTGTGCTTCCAAAGTAGAGGATTCAGAAAAAAACTTGTCATCATTTGAGCAGTTCCTTCTGATCCTCAAAAATTGACCATATGGGGTATTCTTCTTTAATCTGTTGGGATGAAAACTATTAAAATGCAAGTATTGATATTCCTTTATTCGGTTAGCTTTTGCCATAGCCACAAAAGCATATATATATATATATACAATATAACAATATAACAAAATATAATAATAATAAAAATAATAATATCATGAAAATACAACCATCGTAATATTCCCAAAAGATAAAACATCTTTTATCACCCCACAGCTATTGCACAAAAGAAACAACCAAGAGCTAAAAAATTTGCCTTACTCTTCTACGGGGGTTACCGCGGCAGAGCTTGTCCCCTGAAATGATAACAAATTCAGGCTTATAAATCACAGACCATTTTCTAACCAATTTAAGCTGGCACTCCATTGATTTTACTAATAGCAATTTAATCAGTAGTTCCCAACAATCCAACCATACTACTCCCACCTTCCCCTACTTCCAAGGGTAGAGGAAGGCCACATAGGGTAACCACATAAAATTTACCCTCATAAGCCCTCTTCATTACAAGCTCTAAGAGTCTCCCTTTTCTGGGTGGTCAGATAGTCAAAGGTAACAACAGCACTTGCCATTACCCTTTCCTTTGTGGTGAGTAATTGCTCTAACAGAGAATAATCAGATAGATAAGGATACTCTTGCCACAAAGGGGTTAACCAGGCCTGCCTAAGCTCTTCATATAAAGGGCAATGGAAGATAATATGGAAGACATCCTCCAAGTGGATATCACTACATGGACAGTTACGGTTTACATATGGCTGGTTTACATATCTTCCTTGAGTTATAGCAGATTTAATTAGCTGCATACGTACTTGTGTATAGGCTCTATGTATACAACGTTTAGAAAGCCAATCCAGATATAATTCAAAACCATGCAATTGTTTAATTTGATAGTAATTAGGTGCAACTTTCCAGTCTGCCAAAGCAGCAAGATCTTCTTGCTTTCCAATGTCTTTCACCCTAGATTTAATAATATTTCCTATATTACCCCGGTCTTTAGTAAATAAGAATTCCATGGACAACCCTATACCTCTCAATTGTTGCATGATCTTGCTCACCCACGGATACAAGGGGCTCTGCTTTTGCTCTAATTCTTCTTGCAAACAAAGAGAGGTTAAACTTGAAACCTCCCGAGTACAAAATTTCACCCAATAACATAGACCCTTTATTTTAATCTGATTCAAAATAGAACATACTCCCGTTTCCGCCCTAAGAACTGATCCTGGGACCGCCTGCGGCACTCCCAGAATACCAAACAAAAACTTGTTTTGCACAACTTCTAACTTTGAGCAACAAGACCCATCAAATATCTCTGCCCCATATGTAACCAAACTTCTAACTTTGGCCATATATTCTTTAAGAGTTTGAGATACTGGGGCCTCTAAAGATCCAGAGGCAAATTTGTTAATGCCTCTAGAAACTATTGATGCTTTCAAGGCCAGCTCTTTTACATGTCTATCCCATTTCAGATTATTGGAAAAGTTCATACCCAGATAGACATAATTGTCTACCTGCAGTAAGGGCTCATCTCCAAGCCTCTGCTGGTACACCTTGTGCTTCCTACCAATGACCATGATCTGGAATTTCTTAGAGTTAACCTGGAGTATGTTTACTTTGCAATATCCCCTCAAGTTATCAAGCTGATATGACAACACTTTCCTGGTCTGTGACAATATCACAATATCATCCGCGTACATCAAGGCCGGTATAGACCTGTTCTTAATCTTAGGGGGATGACCTTCTTCCTTTCCCAGATATTCCATCAAATATTTGTCAGACTTGTAGTCTACATGTGTTGCAACATTGCATCCATGTGGAATGTTTTGCATTACATATTTACCAGACCTGTAGTCTACATGTGGGTCCATGTTACACGTGTGTGACCCTATGTTCCTCCGTGACACAGGGCAGCACACCTACCCAAGGGGTGAGGTTTGCCACCACCATGGAGAAAAGGCCACACGAGGGCTAAAGAGGCACAACGCCTGGCTGCCAACTCAACCGTCCTCCCTCACAATATATTCCCAGCCTGTCCAGGAGCTCTTAAAGGAAAAGAGCCTGAAGAGATGGGCGTACTGGCTCCAACACCACCCATGGCCCCAAACCCCCAAAAGAACAGAGCCAGCATCATAAATGAACATGGTGACAGCCAGGTAAGTGCACGGCCCTCCTGGAAGGGGTGGGGGATGCTGCCCCAAGAAGCTGTGGAAGGGGAACAACATGACAGCTGTCAGGTACCATGTCCCTTGACAGGTGAGCACAGATTTCTCCACCACCACCACCTGAAGAACCAGGTGGGCTACAACCATGGTCCCCTCTGACAGCTAGCTTTGCCAGCAGGACCCCAGGTGGGGGGATGGGACATGGTGCCCTATTGAGCCGCTGCAGAGCAAGATCCAGATGACAGCTGATGGTTATGCCTTCTCATCACAGGCGAGCACCAGCTCTGCTTCCACCCCTACCACAGCCTCCGCCCAGTGTCCAATACCATTCCCCAGTGAGGTGGATTGGGTTTTCTGTGTGGACGGAGATATTGTGGCCACCGTACATTTTTTTTTTAATCCCTCGTTCCCATGTGCATTATGGTAATTCACCCACAGAGTTGTGCAAGGGCATTTCTACCCAGGTTGGAACGGGCCACGAGGTTTAATGGTAGGCTCAGGAATAATGTCCAGGAGGGGAAATTATGGCCTACAGGTGTGAAACACAATCCCTTCACCCTCCCCCAATAAGAAATTGATAAGACAGTGGGGACAGGTCTCCCCTCCATTGGGAAGGCTATCCGAAATGCAAGGACATCCCTCTTAATGGCTGTTCAGTGGGGCCAGGATGAGTGCACTCTTTCAAACCACCCCCTAATCAGCTGTTTGGTGCACTCACCCAGCTGCCAAAAATCTGATGTGGGGGGAGCTCCTGAGGGAAGTGCCATCTGGCCTTTGAAAATGACAGGAGCTGGCCTGGGCTGCTGCCACTGGGCTTGACCCCTGTCACTTTAAAAGTCCAGTCGCCCCTTCTCCCCTTCCAGAGTCTCTCAGGCAGAGAGGCTCTGGGAGGCTCTGGAAGGGGAGACAGGGTTGTTCAAAGGGAGAGAGAGCCGAGCTGGTGCCTCAAGATGGCCCCCTGACACTTTGAAAGTTTGGGCTCTCTTTCTCCCCATCCAGCGCTTCCCAGCTGGGAGTAACTGGCAATGGGAAAGTGGTGCCTGAACTTTCAAGTGTCTGGGAGTTGCCCCACAACAGCGGCCTGGCTCCCTGTAATTTTGAACAGCCCTGTCTCTGCTTCCAGCTGGGCAGTGCTGGAGGGGGAGATCGGACACCTGGACTTTGAAAGTGACTGGAAGCCACCCTGCAGCAGTGGCTCGGCTCCCGCAGATGATGGGGAGTGCTCCTGGGGCTCCATATCAGCTATTTAATGGCTGGCTACATGCAAAAAAACCAGCTCATGCGGGGCAGGAGTGCCCCCATCAGCTGCTTGGCAGCAGCTCTTTATGGGTCTGATCCTCTTGCAGCATTGGTCCGAGAGTCCTGTAACATGTGGACAGTTCCTCGGCAGCTCCATGTGTAGGGACCTGTGCTGGCAGCCCCCACACCCATGCTAAAGGCTGAGGGTTGATTCTGTGAACAGCCCACACTGACATCTTGAGGAGTGTCAGCCAGGGACGTAGCTAGAGTGGAATGGGCCGCATGCCAAGAAATCAAGATGCCTCCCCCACTTGCTTCCAGTGGGCTGGCAGACCTAGGGACGCTGTCCGGCTCGCATGCATGTGAATTAACTTTAAAGGCACTTTTACTCTTCCTCAAAATGGAGGTTGTCTGTGCTCACTGCACCCTCAATGATGGTTTATAACTGGGTGTTTCCCATAATTCCAACTACAAGCATTTCACAACCAGCAAGCAAGTAATAAAGCGCACAGGCAGAGCACTTAATTCCAAATGGCCAAGCTACAATCAAACACACAAGACACCCTTAAGCACATTATGCCATGCAAAGAAACATTCTTCTAGATATATAACCAGTTCATTTGTGTCCCCATAATCAATGCATGCTGCCCCCACCCGTACTTAGTTCATTTGTACCCCCAATAATCAGTTGCCCCCACCCCATAACCATTGTTCCCCCAGCTCCATAATTAGTTCATGCTGCCCCCCCCCAAATGTGCAGAGCAGCAGCAGGCCCCAACTGCCCACCCAGCAAGCCCTCCCTCCCCTCCCACTTCCCCCCTCATCACCTATTCATGATGTTCAGTGGCGGCTGGGGCAGCAGCTGGGGCAGTGGCGCTGCTTGCGGCAGGCCACCCACTAGTTTCCCCAGGCGGGCAGCCATCTTCGGAAGGAAGTCTTGCCTTGCAGTGTGCCTGCAGTCTGGTTCACTGGCGGTGCACAAATTCAAACCGCAGAGCCGCAGGGGGGACCGGACTGCATGCACTCTGCAAGGCAAGGCTTTATTCCTAAGGTGGTCGTCCGCCCGAGGAAAGTAAAGAGTGGCGGGAGTAGGCAGCCTGCCATAAGAAGGGGGAATATAACTGGGCTTAGCAGCCCCTGGTGCCTAGCAGCCCTCAGCATAAAGTCGGGGTCGCTCAATGGGTGCTACGCCACTGGTGGCAGCCATGGTTGCCTGTCCCAAGGCAGGCCAGGGACACCTGTTTTCACCAAGAGATACAATCTCTCAGCATGTATAAACTTCTGGTGATTCCCAACGAGATCTCATACAATAGAGGTTTTTCCACGTTGACTGTAAGGAAACCCCTATGCCAGCACAGCATCAGCCACATAAAATATTTGTTCCATACAGAACTCAAAGCAAAAACATAGCATCTCATTGGGGGGGGGGGGGGGGGGTGATGGGAAGAGTTTGAGGCTCACTGTGGCAGTGAGGAAGATCACCTTGAACCTAGAAACCTCAACAGAGCAATACAACAACCAAACCGCTTGCTACCCTCTGCCAGTTGTGATTAAATAACAGCCTGAACATTGGGGAGGAAAGAAAAAAAGGTGCAAGATAACAGCTTGATAAACGATGTTGCAAAGTGAAATATAAGGACACGGCACTTTTAAATCCAGTCAGTGATAGAATTGGGTATAAAACTCAGGAGTTCTTGGCTCCCCATCCATTGTTTGACCCGCCATGCCATGTGGCTTCCAGACACCACACAATCACATCAGGCTGGGAATTCAAACATGTCAATATTGGAGTAAAAACTGTTTGCTGATTTTGTCCATGCTCAGGGGTGCTTAATGTTGAATGCCAAGAGGTGCAAGTACAATATCACAAAAATCAAATGTTGTGGGTCCAAGGATGGATGGAACCAACAAAATGCTATGCTACAAAGATCCATCTATGCCATACTGCGGAGCAGGGAAAGTAGAATAAGTGAGTTTAAAGTAGAATAAGTGAGTTAAAACTAGAGGTGTGCAACCGGGACCCATTTCATTTTTTGTTTTAGTTTTTCATTTTTGTTATTGAAATATGTCATTTTCATTTTCATAAATATCAAAATATCCTTTTCAGTTTTGCTTTTGTTTTTGATTTCCATTGGTTTAAATGGAAAACACATTTTAAGCTGTATATTTTTTATTATTATTATATTTAGATGAAACTTGAGGGTCTTGTACCCCAAATGGACTGCAATATGTGTGTCACATTTCAAAAAGATTAGATAAAGTAATCCAATTTTAGAAGCAGTTGAATTGTGTTATTTTGCAAACCTCTGCGTATACATTCATGGCTATAACGTCTTTGCCTCTCCTCTAATGTGGATGAAACTTAGCAATTTTATCCCATCTCTTATTATTACTATCTATGAAAACTTTCAGAAGGATTGGATAAACTATGCCAGTGGTACAAGAAATTAACTTATAAATGTATGTCTGACTGTAACATCTTTGTAGTCCAACCAGTGTACATGAAATTTCTCAGAGCTATATCTCACACTTTCAAGACCATCTCCACCAAATATCAGAAAGATGTAATAAAGGGTTCCATTTTTATATGCCTTCACAGAACATGCAGAGAAGGAGCCTATGCCAGGGATTCTCGTACGTGTCACTGTGGTGTAAGATCAGTTTGTGACGCCAGTTGACCAGCAGAAATGTCAGCCAAATATCCTCATCTGTGCTGTGACCATGCCAAAATCTCTCCCTTACTTGTTACTGGGAAGTGTAAAGCATCTGTTTAAGAAAGAGCCAATAGAGATTATCTCATGTCCTCTGTCACAGTGCTGCAGGATGTGATTGTGATGATAATTGGCCATCCTGGATGTATGAACTATGTAACTTGATTGCTGGGATGCTATCCCCAAAGTCCCAGTTATGTCCCCTATATGCCCACCTCAGGACTGCCTCCTAAGCCTGCCTCAAAGCCACCACCCCGTTTGGTCCTGTAAAACTGGAAGCATGCAGTAATTGGTCAGTGAATGTGTCTTTCAGTCTTTTGGGTTGCTCCATCCTCCCTCCTACAGCCTCCCTCCCTCTTCCATTCCAGGTGCCTGCTTCTGCCTAGCACTGCATGTGCTGCTATTTATCTGAATAATGGTCTTCAAGGGGACAACTTTAATTGCTTATAAAATTGGGGCCCTTTATCAAATTGTCCCGTAGTTTGGTATAAATGACAGGGAAGGTATGGGATACATTCCTGCCAAATGTCTTGTAAACAGGATGGAATACAAAAATGTTACAGCTGGAAATGCATTTTCAAGTTAATAGCTTATAACATCTGAACACTTTATCCAATTGTTCTGAAATTTGGCAGGAGTGTTAAACTTGTGGGTGGACATAGGGTACTTTCAGACATGACGCTAACCACCCTTTAACCACTCTTGGTGGTTATTTATGCATGGGTGATTTCAGATGTTACAGGCGGGCGGTTCACCACAGCGAACCCCCAGGGGGGGTGAATAGCACAACCGCGGCCCGGGGTGGAAAAACGACCCAAACAGACGTGACAGGACTGGGACCACGTCCGGGAACCAGGCCGAACCATCGCGGACCGGGGCAGCACAACAGACGTGCAGCCAAACCCCCGCCGGGCGCAAAACTCCCAGAAGGCACCGGGCAGGGGCGGGACACAGACATGGCCGCCTGAGGGCAAACGAAGTCAAAAGGCACACAAGGGAATGCCCACACAAGGGAAACGGGAAGGGAGGGGGGAAGAGGGAGAACAGGCTGACAGGCAACACACACAGTGGACCCGAAGCGCGACCACATGCACACACTGCACGACCACACGCCCGGGCACACACACACAAGGGAAAGCTCAGGAAGGGGGGTCAGGGGCACCCAGAACACACCACGAGGAACAACGGGAGGGACAAGGGGGGGCACCACCAAGGGGCAAGGCACAGGCAGCAGCAACCCACAC
>QEPC01013775.1:672808-701842 GCA_003113815.1 Sphenodon punctatus | reverse complement strand
TAACACCGACCCAACCCGGAATCTTATCAAAAAGAACAGCACTGTGAGGAAGCCGAAAAACCCAATTCTTGGGAAAATTACTTCCTGATCCCTCACTTAGTAGGCGACCGGACCAAGTCCACAGTACTTATCCAGGGGTGGGAGGGTGGGCTTCTGGCGCTGCTTGCGGCCGAATGCCGCGGCTCGCGCGCCTTCCCAACCACGTGGCTCCCATGAGCCAATCAGCTCGGCGCATATTCGCGCCTCTTTCCCTTTGCATGCTGCAACGGGCTCGTTGCAGCATGCAAGGGATCGCCCTGCCGGAGCAGTCTTGGGCGGCTTCCCGCCCCCGCACGTGTGCCATTATTCCCCTGATGGGGCGGGCACAAATCTGTCCCCGCTGCGCACAAGGCGGCAGCGGGGTCCAATCTACAAATAGAAAACTACAATATCCCAGTCTTAGATCTAGAGACCTTTGCATTCACTCAGCTACAATAAAAGCTCTTTTCTAACTTACAAAATGAATTACTCCTGGAACTTCATTAAATGTTTGGGCTCTATCCAAGGCAGCTTTCTTTACTTAAAGATTAAGATTCTGTAGTGCCTGGAGTTGTGGATTTATCTCAGAGAATCCTGGTTCTCAACTTATTTTTTGCAAGAATCGATAATAGAGAATATTCCAGTTACTGACACTTTCTCAGTTGACAATTTGTCTTGATATACCATTTACCATTTATTCATTATAATAATTATTATTTATATACCACTACCATTTACCATTACCTTTTACTGTTACCATTTACTGTTACCATTTACCATGTACTGTATTTGTCTCGGTAATGCGCATGCACCTCAGCCTTGGTGTCCATTTTGTGCATGTGCATTACCGGGAAGAATGTGGTATATGGTAAACAGTGATGGTAAACAGTAACATTAAATGCTAAATGGTATATCTAGAAAAAGTCTCAGCCAAGATACCGAACCATTATTGAGATCGTCCCAAGATTTCAGAAATGGTTCTTGATTCTCACGAGATTTTTGAGAGAAAGAAATTGATTCTCATTTCAGCCTCAAGCATGATAATGAGCCCAAGGAAGTTCTTGGCATGCGCCTCTCAGACCCAGAGTCCAAGGATTCTGCCCGTGTGATGGGCTTCCCAGAGCTGAACCAGAGCAAAGGAATGGATGACAGTGGCTCCCCTGCCCTTGGGATCCATGCATGTGTGGCAGGGTGCCTCTTGCCAGGCATCCGGGGTGTGTGTGTGTGTGTGTTTCCCTCCTGCTTTTGTTTATTATGCTTTAAAATGTTTGAATTGTTTTATATTATATTTTTATATTGTATTGCTGTTGTTAGCCACTCTGGGCTACCGTGAGGTAGTAAAAGTGGGATACAAATATGGTAAATAAAGAAAATAAATAAGTCTTTACTGGATCCAGCCCAAATATCACACAGTCTTTAGGGGAATCAACTCAAATGACTTTATTCCTTTAACAACTTAAAAGAGCTTCAGTCAGCATAACCAGTCCATTATATATTTCCCACTTATTTCTCAGGGTTAACCGTACTCTTGCTTACCCACATACAGGCAGAGTTCCCAACTCTCAGTCCATTTACCCTTTTAGGGCTACCTTACTCTCAGTCAGCCTCTTCTCTGACAGACACTCTCTCTCTCTCTCTCTCTCTCTCTTGTTGTGGCCTCTCCTTATCTGAGCTCAGCCACTTCCTTTTGTACCCCAAGCCATGCCCCAAACACACTTTATTATTATTATTAACAAACATTTATATAGCGCCAGCAGTGTACCTGGCACTTTACAAAGTAATAAAATAGACAGGGTCCTGCCCCTAGGGCTTACAATCTGAGAGACAGGAGCTGGGGGAGAGACTTAGGAAGGGGAACAGAGGGAGAGACAAGGGGTCTAACATTCATGAAGATGCGAGGTCTCAAGTGCACGTACTTGGCTTGGTTACGATGAGAATGACAGCAGGCAGGTCCATGTTGCAAGGATAAGGGTAAACCGATCGTAGGTATAGGAATAGTGGCTCAGCAGGATAAAGAGTCAGACAGAGCAGAGCGAAAGAGGTGAGTTTTAAGGAGAGATTTGAAGGTATGAAGGGAGGGGGCAAGGCGGATGTGGACAGGGAGGGAGTTCCAGGCATGGGGGGCAGCAAGTGAGAAGGGACGAAGGCGCTTAGGGGAGCAGGGAAGGCGTGGAAGGGTGAGAGAAGGGACAGAGGAGGAGCGAAGTGCACGGGCTGGAGTATGGAGGGCGATAAGTGCAGAGAGGTAGGGGGGAGCAAGGTTGTGAAGAGCTTTATAGGTGAAGACTAGGAGCTTGTGCAGGATTCGTTCAGGAAGGGGAAGCCAGTGAAGCGAAGAGAGGAGGGGCTGCACATGGTCGAAGCGACTGGCGAGGTAGATGACCCTGGCAGCAGAGTTTTGGACAGAGATGAGGGGAGAAAGGTGAGACCGGGGAAGGCCAGTGAGAAGGAGGTTACAGTAATCGAGGCGAGAGATGACCAGAGCATGAACAAGAGTTTTGGCAGACGAGACAGAGAGAAAAGGGCGAATCTTAGCAATGTTATGGAGGGAGAAGCGACAGGATTTAGCAACAGAGTCAATGTAGGGTTTAAAAGAAAGGGCTGAGTCAAAGATGAAGCCTAGGCTACGGGCTTGGGGGACAGGCAGGATGGTGACTCCATCAATAGTTATTGACAGTGAGGAAGGAGAGGAAGGATGAGGGGGGAAGATAAGGAGTTCAGTTTTAGCCATGTTGAGTTTGAGTTGACGTTGAGACATCCAGGTAGAGATGTCAGAGAGACAGTTGATGAGACGAGCTTGAACAGAGGGAGAGAGAGAGGGAGTAGAGAGATAGAGTTGAGTGTCATCAGCATAGAGGTGGTATTGGAAGCCATGGGAGGCAATGAGTTTGCCTAAGGATGAGGTATAGATCGAGAAGAGGAGAGGGCCAAGAACAGAGCCTTGAGGAACACCAACTGAGAGGGGGAAGGAGGAGGAGGTGGAGTTGGAGAGAGACACATTAAAGGAGCGGTCAGAGAGGTAGGAGGAGAACCAGTTATGGACAGAGCCACAAAAGCCAAGGGAGTGAAGGGAATCCAGCAAGAGTGAGTGGTCAACAGTATCGAAGGCAGCAGAGAGATCAAGGAGGACAAGAATGGACTTGCGTCCTACCAGTGGCCATCTTAGAGCTTGGTGGCCATTTTGTCTCCTTTCCAGTTTCTGTGATCCCACTCTGTCACAGCATGAGTCTACCAATTTGAAGGGCTCCCACTGCTACCCACGGGAGTGGCACTGTGGCAGTGGCACAACCTACCAGTACCCACAGTTTCACTGTGCTTTCCCACTGCCTCCTTTCCCATGTGAAAATAGGCACTATGTTTGGTTTTCACCAGTCTTCTTGGACTTCTCTTGTCTTCCATGCGGTCACAAAATGTAAGGTCCCATGGGTCTTGAACCCCCAGGGTTCTAGGTTGCTCCCTCAGCCTCTGGTGCCACTCCCTAGGCCTGACCTCAGCCCTGCTTGTCCTCTCAATGGTTCCTTCAGTGTTTCCCCAGCCCTTGCCTGAACCATGCCCTTCCCAGGTGTTTCCCTTGTACTCCAGTCCCTTCCCTCGACTTCCTGACTGGGTACCAGCTAGCCTAAAAGGCATACTGGTACCAGCAGGAAGTTAAGAAGAGCAACTTCCACTCCTGCTCCAGTGCCTTCCCTGCTGCTTTCTCCCTTTCACTCCTTGCTGTCTTGTTGCCTAGTCCCCTTGCTGTGGCCTATAGCCCCCTTGTGCCTTGCCTCTTGTTCTGGCCACTTTACCTATGGTCATACCCCCTGTGTTCCCTGATTTCATGCCCCCTAAAACTCAGGATTCCTAATTCCTTGTTCCCTGGTTCCATTGTTTCCTAGTTCCTTGTACTACTTGATGTGTTTCCCTTTCCCTGATAAAACTTTGATGATAAGCTGAATTATCTCCCTGAGATCATATATCTATGAGGGGGTTTCCGCCTTGTGACCTGGGAGAACAGCTGAGTGAGGGTTTCTCCTCCCCTCCTTTGTTGTTAACCCCCTTGCCAGCCTCCAGACCCTTCCATTCTTTCTTCACTATTTCACCCTAACTGCCCCCTATCTGCTACCTTGTGGCTCTCCTTCCCTGTGTCTGGCCTTGTCCTCTGGCTTCCTTCTCTTTGGTCTTCTTTCTTTCTCCCTGTCTTGTTCCTAGCCTGTCATTAGTCTTGTCCCTTCTTTTCTCCTTGCTGGTCCCTTATTTTCTCCTTGCCTAACTCCCTACATCTGCCTAAATCCTGGATGCCCCACACCTGTGGCCCTTGACACAAAGATAATTTTTCATGGCTTTCAGATTTAAGGTAGATCTTTCAAGTGCTCTGGGGCAGAGGTTCCCAACCTTTCAGACACCCCTATGCTTCAGCAACTTTTGATTAACATACCCATGCTTCTATATCAATATAACAACATTGCCAAACAATTTGACTAAATGTAACACTAAAAGCCCTTCTTGAATGTAACTGAGGACAAAATGCAGAGGTATTAACTGGGCTATTCAATTGATTATAACTAGGGTTAAGATTCTGTCATGGTATTTTTTCTAAGAAGTCATGACTAGGTCATGATAGAAAAAAATAAAAAATAATTGAAAAGTCATGAGTCAAAAAAAGTTCCATTTTACTTTTATTCCATGTTTCTTAACATAACATATTATTAGATTATAAGCCTGGGGCAGGAGGAAAGGGACACCTCCGCCCCACTTTCCCTTATCTCTCTTAGAATGAAGCCCCCAGGAAGGAGGGAAGGTAGAGCAAGGCATGAGGAAAGGCAGAGGAAATGCTGCTGTCTCCTCTATGATGCCTTTTCTAGCTTTGTACCTGCCCTCTGCCTCTAGCCACACCGCACTCAGTGTCAGGACCCGGTCGGCAGCGGCGGCGCGGCAGCGAGGATCCCATGGCCTGTCAGCTGTTGCGGTTGAGGGGGCATTCTGGGAGCGTCTGGGAGGCCGCTTTGGGGGCCGGAGCTACCCCGCGCTCCCTGGACGCTCCTAGCCCCACCCCACAGGAAGGAGAAAGCGACGTCGAGCTCAGCTTTGGGGCCCCGCCCTGGGCTCACCTGCTGCCAATAAGATTACCCTATAAAGAGAACCAGCGGCGGTAATAGCCCAGCCGGTAATCATTTTGAGAGGCTGGCCCTGGGTGATTGTGTTCCCATTGTGTTATTGACCTGAGCGTATCTCTTGGAGAGTGACTGATCCCTGTGTATCCCTTCCCTGGAGCGACTATTGTGAGTGAGTGAGTAGTGCGGTTGTGGTAGTGGTGTTGTCCCCTGTGCATTTGTGATTAGTGGACTTAGGTGGTGGTTACCTGCTCCCGACCCAATACCTTTCCCTTTTACCTGCTCACTCCATTCCCTGTGTGTAAGCCCGGTACACCTGCACTTCCCATTCCCCAAGTCCCCTCCCTTTCCACGTCTCCCTTTCCCCTGCTGGGATTCCCTTTCCCCTTTCCTTGCCCTGCACCTTCCCCTCTCACGGTGCCCTGGGCCTGAGAATCTCCCCGAACATGTGGGTTTCTCCTTTTGTATCGTCTTTACCTGTGGGGGCAACTGGCTCTCTCTCTCTCGGTCCCTATGATGAAAAGGGTTGGCTCTTGCTAAAGGGGAAAGCCCACCCAATATCCTGAGGGACCTTATTTCCCCGATAGACACCTTTAGAGATAGAGAGCCGCCTCTTGTGCGTGTGTTCCTCCCGCCTGTTTTTGGGAGCCCTTCCTGGGGTTTCTCCCTATTGTTTCCCTCCCCCTCTGTTGTTACGTCATACTCCTCTACTGAAACCCCAACCCTTCCTCCCTTTCACCCTTCCCCCGTGACAGAATTATCAGCTTCGGACCAACAATTGCAAGAGCTGATCCATACAGTCCAATCCCTCACTATGGAGGTGCAGGATCTAAAATCTGAAAATAAGGAGCTTCGGGCTTGGTATCGTGACCTGCAAGACTCCATAAGTGGGTCCCCTCCTCATTTGATGGAGGACAAGGAGAGAGTACCCCAGGAGGCTGCCCCCTCCTCATCATCTCTCTCTCCCTTGGTACCAATTCCTAGAGAACCTAAGGCTCCCCGCCCTGATAAATTTTATGGAGATAGAAAGGCATGCCAGGGGTTCTTGGCACTTTGTAATCTAACTTTCCAAACTCAACCCCTCACGTATAACTCAGATCAGTCCAAGGTGGCTTACATTGTTGGGTTATTGGGGGAGTCGCCTTGGATTGGGCCACCCCTCTTTCAGTTGCCGATGATGACCTATTACGAAATTATAAAGGGTTCTGCAAACAATTTCATTTTTTGTTTGATTACCCCCATAGGGTTAGGGATGCTGAACAAACCATCCTACACCTTCGCCAAGGGAAAACCCCGCTATTCGATTATATAACCCAATTTAGGAAAATAGCTTTTGACTTGAACAGGAGCGATTCAGCGTTCCTAGCTTTATTTCAAAAGGGTTTGAGTGATAAAATTAAGGACCAGATTGCTTGTGCCACCACCACCCCTCTTACCTTGGAGAACATGGTCACCCTCTCGCTCCAGATTGATGAACGCCTCACAGAGCGTAAACGTGAATGTAAGCGCAATCAAGGTAGGAATATGGGGGGGTGGACCCCTCGACCCTCACCTGTCACCCCTCCAGTAACAGTAGAACCGGAGGGACCAGAACCTATGCAAATAGGTGCTGCTCGAGGGCCCCTTAGCATAGAGGAATGGGAAAGGCGCCGCCGATTCCATCTTTGTTTTTACTGCGGACAAGCAGGCCATTTTTCGAAAGAATGTCAGGTCCGGCTTCCACGCCCTTCAGGGTCGGGAAACGCCAAAGGCCAGGGGAATGGGGGGGTCCCCCAGTGAGTGGGTGTAACACTATTGACACCTCTCCACCTAGACCCCAACTGTTTATACCCCTCACCTTACAGTGGATTTCCCATCGGTCTATGGTTGTTAGAGCCCTGATAGATTCAGGAGCATCTGAAAATTTCATGGATAAAACCTTTGCCCTCCACTATAATGTTCCACAGCAGACTCGTACCTCAGTGGAAGTGGTCCAAACTATAGATGGATCTCCCCTTAGTTCAGGTCCTTTGCAAACCTGTTCTAGCCCTCTAACTTGTACAATAGGGACTCATTGTGAGTCACTTCAATTTGACCTTATTTCCTCTCCCCTGTTTTCCCTAGTGCTGGGGTTACCATGGCTCCAGCTCCATAATCCCTCCATAAATTGGGTTACTCATACCCTTTCATTTTTATCTTCTAGTTGTCGGTCACATCGGGTCTCACCTCCCCAGGGAGGGGCCATAGTACCCATTACCTCCACCCCTTCTATGGACCCCCTTATTCCCCAAGTTTACAAGGATTTGGCACAAGTTTTCAGTAAACAAGAAGCCTCTGAACTTCCCCCCCATAGGCCCTATGACTTCCCCATCGAACTTGTCCCAAACAGTGAACCCCCCTTCGGAAGGAACTACAACCTTTCCCCAGGGGAAACAGAAACGTTAAGGGCATATATCCATGACAATTTAGCTAAAGGTTTCATTCACCACTCTACTTCCCCCGCCGGAGCACCCCTTTTTTTTTTGTGCCAAAAAAGGAAGGGGACCTCCGACCATGTATTGACTACCGAGGGTTAAATCAAATTACCATCAAGAATCGTTATCCCCTTCCCCTTATCTCTGAACTCCTTGGTAAACTCCAAGGCGCTACAGTGTTTACCAAGCTGGACTTGAGGGGTGCCTATAACCTGGTTCGGATCAGGGAGGGTGATGAATGGAAGACCGCCTTTCATACAAGGTTTGGCCATTTTGAATATCTCGTCATGCCATATGGACTGGTAAATGCTCCAGCTACCTTTCAACATTTCATTAATGATATTCTGCGAGATCTACTTGACCTATATGTAGGGGCTTATTTGCATGATATCCTTATTTTTTCTTCCACAATAGAAGAACATATACAACACGTACGGACCGTATTAGAATGTCTTCAATGACACAAACTGTATTGTAAGTTGGAAAAGTGTATGTTTCATGCTTCGTCAGTTCCCTTTATTGGATTCATTATCTCCTCTAAGGGAGTACATATGGACCCAATTAAGTTGGAGGCGATCAACCGATGGCCGGCGCCCATGACGGTAAAGGCTTTACAACGATTTTTAGGCAGCGTGAATTATTATAGACAATATATACCTCATTACGCTGACCTAACGAAGCCTCTTACAAAATTGCTGCAAAAGGGAATACATTTTGAATGGGGAAACCTTCAAAACAAGGCATTCAGTTCTTTAAAACAAGCTTTTATGTCAGCCCCCCTCTTAAAGCATCCAGATATTTTCTTGCCGTTTATAGTGGAGGCTGATGCCTCAGATGTAGCCATCGGAGCTATTCTAACCCAAATCCATGGATCCTCCCAACGTTATCTGCCTTGCGCATTTTACTCCCGGCAACTGACTCCGGCTGAACGTAATTATCCTATTTTAGATAAAGAACTGCTCGCTATCAAGGCTGCCTTTGAGATGTGGAGGCACTTCTTAGAAGGAGGCCCTCACCCCATCTTAGTTTACACGGACCATAAGAACCTAGCGTATCTTCAGTCCGCTCGTATCAATAATCCTAGGCATGCCAGAGGGGCGCTGTTCTTTGCACGTTTCTATTTTTCCATACAGTACCGCCCTGGCGCTCAAAATACCATGGGGGACACCTTATCCAGATACTACACCACTGTGGAAAAGGAAGAGGACCTTCTTGGACCTATACTTTCACCAAAGACATTTGCTGCGACTCTTCTGTCTTTATTACAAATACAGACCGCGAGTAAAAAGGAAATAGCCCACACATCTTTTCAATGAAAAAATGGGCTATATTATCATAAAGGAAAGGTAGTCATCCCACCAAAATATAGACCCCAAGTACTTTGGGCTCATCATGATTCCCCTTTGGTGGGACATCCTGGGTTTCAACGAACACTTTCCTTAATTTGTAGGTCCTTTTGGTGGCCCTCTCTGTATAAAGGCACTAAAGCATATGTTCAAGGGTGTTCAACATGTTCAAGGACTAAAACCCCCCGAACCTTACCTGTAGGGCTACTCCAGTTAACTGATAGCCCCAAGCAGCCCTGGCAGAGGATTGCCATGGACTTTATAGTGGGGCTACCTAAAGCAGCTGGATATGATTCAATTCTGGTGATTATAGATTATTTTACAAAGATGGGTCACTTTATCCCATGTAAAGGACTTCCCTCAGCTCTTGCTACAGCACGTCTCGTCCTTCAGGAGGTAATCCGTCTCCATGGAGTACCAAAGGAAATCGTCTCCGATAGAGGTCCCCAATTTATCTCCCGATTCTGGAAGGCATTTTTTACACTCCTTGGAGTTAAATTACGCCCTACTACAGTATATCACCCTCAGACCAATGGGCAAGTTGAACGAGTTAATCAACATATTGAACAAAATTTGCGATGTTTTTGTACCTTCCTTCAGAATTTACGTATAATAATAGCCCTCATTCCTCCTTGGGTACTTCACCTTTTTATGTATCTTATGGCTTCCATCCCCCCCTTTTCCTTCCAGAGGCACCCCTCTCTTCGGTACCAGCAGCAAGAACATTAGTAACAGTAATACACCGCGCTCAAAAGATTGCACAGCGCCACCTCCGAGAAGCACGTCGTCGCTATAAGATAGCCGCTGATAAACGACGACGTCTAGGATCCCCTCTTAGGGTAGGTGACTTGGTGTGGGTACGAAAGAGCCATTACCCATCGATGCGCCCGTCCACTAAGTTGGACAATAAATATATGGGTCCCTTCCCTATTTCCTGACTACTGAATGAGGTTACTTATGTAGTAGGACTACCACCCCATATGCGCATGCACCCCTCCTTTCATGTTTCCCTCTTGAAAAGAGCACATCCCCCTACTTTCCCTATCCAACGGCCGGTCCCAGCTCCCCCTACCCTTTTGTCTGGAAATCCCGAATACGAGGTTCGAGCAATCCTGGACTCTCGTTTTTTGGGCTCCCGCTTATTCTATTTAATAGATTGGAAGGGGTATGGGCCTTCTGAACGATCTTGGGAACCGTCCATGAATGTCCATGCCCCCTGACTTATTCGGTTGTTTCATTTGAGACACCCCTCTAAACCTGGTCTTCGGACCTTGGGGGGGGCTTGGACAGGGGGGATACTGTCAGGATCCTGGCAGCAGTGGTGGCGCGGCAGCGAGGATCCCGTGGCATGTCAGCTGTTGCAGTAGGGGGGGGCGTTCTGGGAGCGTCGGGAAGGCCGCTGTGGGGGGCGAAGCTACCCGTGCTCCCTGGACGCTCCTAGCCCCTCCCCACAGGAAGGAGAAAGCGGCGCCGAGCTCAGCGGCGGATTGGGGCCCCGCCCTAGGCTCACCTGCTGCCAATAAGATTACCCTATA
This sequence comes from Sphenodon punctatus, assembly GCA_003113815.1. Taxonomy (NCBI): domain Eukaryota; kingdom Metazoa; phylum Chordata; class Lepidosauria; order Sphenodontia; family Sphenodontidae; genus Sphenodon; species Sphenodon punctatus. Next base: position 691,397 of record QEPC01013775.1, on the reverse strand, counting down.
AAGAAAACCAGCCGCGGTAATAGCCCAGCCGGTAATCATTTTGAGAGGCTGGCCCTGGGTGATTGTGTTCCCATTGTGTTATTGCCCTGAGCGTATCTCTTGGAGAGTGACTGATTCCTGTGTATCCCTTCCCTGGAGTGACTATTGTGAGTGAGTGAGTAGTGTGGTTGTGGTAGTGGTGTTGTCCCCTGTGCATTTGTGATTAGTGGTCTTAGGTGGTGGTTACCTGCTCCCGACCCAATACCTTTTCCTTTTACCTGCTCACTCTATTCCCTGTGTGTAAGCCTGGTACCCCTGCACTTCCCATTCCCCAAGTCCCCTCCCTTTCCCCGTCTCCCTTTCCCCTGCTGGGATTCCCTTTCCCCTTTCCTTGCCCTGCACCTTCCCCTCTCATGGTGCCCTGGGCCCGAGAATCTCCCCGAACGTGTGGGTTTCTCCTTTTGTATCATTTTTACCTGTGGGGGCAACTGGCTCTCTCTCTCTCGGTCCCTATGATGAAAAGGGTTGCCTCTTGCTAAAGGGGAAAGCCCACCCAATATCCTGAGGAACCTTATTTCCCCGATAGACACCTTTAGAGATAGAGAGCCGCCTCTTGTGCGTGTGTTCCTCCTGCCTGTTTTTGAGAGCCCTTCCTGGGGTTTCTCCCTATTGTTTCCCTCCCCTCTGTTGTTACGTCCTACTCCTCTACCGAAACCCCAACCCTTCCTCCCTTTGACCCTTTCCCCGTGACACTCAGAAGGGGAGGAGTGTGGAGCAACACGTGAGTGTGGCATCCGGCACTAAGTGAGGTGTCTACGCTGCTCTTCTGGGTGGAACTTCCCAAGCTCTGCCCTCTGCCTCTAGCCATGCCGCGCTCAGAAGGGGAGGGGTGTGGAGCAACACGTGAGCATGGCAGCCAGCACTTGAGTGGTTACTTAAGCTCTGCCCTCCGCCTCTAACCATGCCGTGCTCTGAAGGGGTGGGGTTTGGAGAACCCCGGAGACATCAGCGCGGCAGCTGGTGCTGACTGCAGTCTCCACACCGCTCTTCTCGGCAGCACTTCTCTTCTCCAGGATGAATCAGAGGCGGCTCCTCTGGTGTTTTTTAGGCAAAAGTCATGGAAGTAATTGAAAAGCTGTAAAAGTCATGGTGAGGGGGGAAATTCACTAAAAATGTGCTTCTGCCACTACCATGACAAAATCTTAACCCTAATTATAACTAAAAATCATACAATTTTCAAACAACACACTGAGGCACACCAGTTGGGAATCAATGCACTAGTCTGTATTCATTGTATTAAATTCTTTCAGACTAGCCAAATAGACCCATTTTCTCTTATCCTGATCAGCAACCCTTCTTTCTCCTTGTTTATATTAATTTTGCTAAGCCTCTGGTCACAATCTACTTTTTTTTAGGTAGGCAATGCAACCATTGAGCAGCCCCACCTTACTTGTGTTTTCTGTGAATAACTCACCTTCCCCATTGAGCAATGGCCCCATCATTTCCTTCCATCTTCCTTCTCCCTTCTAACACAGCTGTGGAACCATATTTGTCCTTGCTAGATGTAAGCTGCTTTTATGCTTTAGCCATTCTAATTTAATTGCAAATGTCTGGTTTGTGGAGACCTGCACAATAATTCATCCTTAAATCACTGTTCATATTTTGCTGTGTTGTTTTCCTTCATGCTGTCATCCTAACTTGAGGAATATAGTATGCTCCTTTCATAGAATATTTTATTAGGAAGAAGTATTTCTGTGCGAGAGTATATAAGAAGATGGAAGATTCAGACTTTGATTATTTTTACACTGCTGAAGAGACATCTCATTAAACTTGTAACATAGCTGGGGACACCAGCTTCAAAGATTTCCATCTTACTAGGGGGAGGAAAAAAGTCCTTTTCTTAAGCTCTTTGCCCACTCCTCCTAGTCCCACTCCTTCTGTTCCCTCCATTTCATGGGAGATGTATTTTCCCTCAAAGATTTTCATATCTAAAGTGAAATGTTTGAAGATTTAAAATTTTTCACGTGGAGTTAGTCTTACCAGTGTATTATGAGCAAAAGGCAGCATGTACGAGGACTTTCATGAGAGCTCAGTGGTGGTTTTCCCATTCTGTAACCTGTTCAACAATGATCTGAGTCCTGCTGAGCTTTGGAGCAGCCTAAGATAGACCAGCTGAAGGACCATTTATTGTGTCAGTACAAGAACACTTAATCTACTCACAGTCACGGCAAGCTAAAAAAAATGCTGCTTTATTGTTTGAAGCACAGAACAGAAACTAAAATGGAAGTGCAGGAAAAAGCCCAAGTGTATTACTTGTGTATTATCAGCCAAGGCAGCAAGGAAGAGTACTTGCATAGGAAATCAGGGCACTTGCTCACATTATTTTTTGTCTTATGGAAGATTTCATAATGTGTGCATGTGCCTTTTCTCATTTGTCATGAAAATTTCCATGATTTTCATCACGGATGTCAGGGTAGTAAAATCCTTCTCTGACAGTAACGTGAGTTCTGTATTACGTTAAACTGGAATGTGTGCACACAGTGAATTTAACTTCATTTTAACTTACACTAAAATTAGAACGTGTAGAGGCTTACATTTTTGGTGATAGCTGGTTAGCCCTCCCACAGCCATGTTTATTGTAGAGAAGGAGCTAAAACAAAGAAAGAAAGGCAAGAGGAATTTCCTTGCTGGACACTCCCAGCTCACTGGTAGAGCTTCCTTTCCAGGCTCTGGGAATTGCAACTTCTTTGCAATTGCCAAGCACACAGGGATACTTGGGTGGCTGGGGTATACACAAGGTCACGTTATACATTTTCTGAGGAAATTTAGTAACATGTGCATGAATCCATTAAATTTAATAATGGATCCCTTAAGGTCATGTGATTTCATACTGCACCCCCCCTTACCAAAAAATGGTAAAAAAATAACGTGGGCATGCAGCCCAGCAGGAATCTTCTGTGATATTATCTCATGCAAAAATTGGCACATGTGCAAGTGGTCTCAGTGAGGGCTTCAGTCCATAATATTCTGAGTCACTCAGTTAACCCTTAATAACCACTTTACTATACTGGAGACTAGCTAGAGTACAGAGGTGCTCCAACCACCACCGCGTTCACTCCTAGCCCAACCACGGAGGGTTGTCATTAGAATGAAGGGAAACTCCAGAGGGGAGAAATCTTCTGGCATTTGGACTCACCAAAAAGAATCTAATCCATTGTGTGAGGGAAGGGGAAGTACAGAAGATTCTGGGAATTCTCTCTTTCTGGATGAATTGTTATGGATCAATTCTGCACTGAATAGAGCAAGACAATTCTCTCCCCACCAAACAAAGGCACAACTATGGTGGCCCATATGGCTCTTGCTCTCAAAGCTACCCACAAACACCTCGGTGCCTGAGATGCCACTTTTGTGCAGCACTCAGCCAACACTCTTTCAGTAATCTTACTGGGCTGACTGTAGGGAGATGGCCTTGCCCAGTACCCATATATCCTGTTCAGCAAGAAAGTTCACACTCCAGCAAAGAGAATCCAGGTAGACACCACACCAGTCCCCCTCAACATACAACCAGCCCAACAACACTACTGAGGGGATCAGTCAGGACTGAATTTGTGGAGGGACTTGCCAGAGCTCAGCCACAGCAATTAAATTCAATGTGAGGTTTGGGCCCTGGGAAATGTTACCAATGGGAGTGTGCACCCCACAAATGTAAAGATGAGGAAAATGCTGATATTGGCCAGTTCAGGGTGGGAAATAAAAGCCAGAAAAAAACAGATGTTTTATTTGACTTTTATTTATGACCTGATGGTTTATTTGGCTTTCCCTGTGCTGGCCATCATCTAGATTAAATAACAAGAAATCCTGTTTTATATTCAGCTGTAGAGAGGCAGGGTGGTCCAGTGATTGGGTTGCTAGCTGGAGAATAGGGTCCTTCTGAAAAGCTCTGGATCAGGAGGCATGGTTTATGTGGAAAGGGGTGTGGCTTCTGGGCAGGCTTGGGCCTCAGCATTATTAATTATTAATTATTATTATTATTATTATTATTATTTTATTTTAATACAAATTAAGCACCGGCTCACTTGTGTTAGCACTCCATGAAAGAGTAGACAAACACCTTCTTTCTTGCCTTCATGAAAAAGACTGCTGGGAGTATGGTTGCTGGGCTGCTTCCACTCATCTCTTGTGGAAGCAAGGTGTCACTGGGTGTTTTTAAACAAGAATGCTACCACTCATGGCCACCCAGTAACCACTCATCTGAACACCCATTTGAAGATGGTGGGAAGGGGGGATGCATACTCCCATGAGCCACACAGGACCCACTCATAGGACACTGTCAAAAAAATCTGGAGTGCCCTATGTGGGACAAGCCAAAATAGTGTGCAGCAATGGACACTCATGCATCTTCTGCCCATATGAACTGTGGTGGACATTCACACCAGCAGGCAGGTCCACTGCCTGGTCACTTCCCCAGTCCTGCCCACAGCTCTACTGGGAGCTCTTAAAGGACACACATGCACAAAATGCAATACCGCATTGGCTCAAAGCACAACACACACACACACATACCTTGCAAAGCACAAGAGAAGAGCCAACACCATGGAGGGCAGCAGCTGGGACAGCAGCTTCCTGTGTGTCCCATCCAGTATGCGCCTCTGTTGTTGGCCAGGACTGCCAGCAGCTACAGCAACTTCCAGGCTCATGAGCTGAAAGGGGTTACTGGCAGCTGTGGCTTTATGAGGGGGGAGGGGCATAGCTCAAGTGGTAAGAGCACATGCTTTGCATGCATAAGGTCCCAGGTTCAATCCCCAGCATCTCCACCTCAGGACCTCTGGTAGCACACTGGGGGAGGCCCCTGCTGGGGGCCTGGAGGCAGGGCTGGCCCAAGGGCCTCAGGGGCCATGTGCCAAGCCTTGATGCAGGGCCCCAAAGGCTGGCCAGCCCATGCTATAATTGGGGGGTGGGGGATCCCCAGGGGATGAGGGGTGGCTGGTTACCTACCTGCAACGTGACTGTATCAGCTCAGCTCCGCAGCATATAACTGGGCAGGGATTCCCAGGAAGTTTACACACACACCCCATGAGGACTGACTCGGAGACACCCAGTGGGGAAAAAAACAAAAAACGGCAGCGTCTGTCAGTCTCTAGCCCATGGGGCCATGTGCCTGGGCACTGATGGCACATGCCTCAGGCCGGCCCTGCCTGGAGGGGTCTCAGGTAGCACACAGGGATGGCCTCTGCCAGAAACCCTGGAAGAGCTGGATTTGGATCCATATTTGAAAACCCCTGATGATGTGTTAGGTTGTGACAATACTGGGCTAAGATGGACCATTGGCCTGACTCAGTTAGGCAGTTTAGTTTAGTTTATGTTTCCATGGTGTCTGCAGCTGTGCATCATGGCAGAGGGTAGGCAGTTGGGTGGGGTTGTTGTCGGGTGTGGAGGAGGGGGAACAGCTGCCTCTTTGGGTTATCTGCAGGGCTGGTCCGTGGTGGTGAGAGTACATGGGGGCTGCCTACGTGGCCACAGTGGCCACCGTGGGAGCCGCCAATTAGAATCCCTCCTCACTCAATCCACCTGAGTGGCTGCTTCATAGTGCTACTCAGCAACCATGGGCCCGCCCCCTGTAAGCCTTGCTCATTTAAAAACACCCACTGGCTGTTTTTAAATGAACAATGGAAGGAGGGGGACAGGGCTAGTCCCCCTCCCTACAGTGTGCCTGATTGCACCCCAGCCACCACAGTGCTCTTACTCAGGGGGAACAGTCCTGCAGGTGGAAGAGAAATAGAAGAGATCCTAATTCTAATGATATAATAGGAAATTTGCAAGTCACTCCAATGGAAGGAAAAGCAATCCAGTCAGAAGTTCTGGCAGTGAGACCAGGAGGGACACCTCGTACTGTATCTCACTGAGATGCCAAAAGAACTGCCTTCTGGTATTTGAATCTTAAAATGCCATTACAATGCCCTTTTCTATACTTCAGCATTGGGTTGTAAAGTGATAAATCCTAATTAAGTCTGTACTTCATACATTCTCTAATAGGAGATTAAGTATTTTGCAAAATCCATCACACTGCTTCCCCGCCATCGTATCAGCCTGAGCTCATAGGACCAGTTTTTCAGAACTCTGCAGTGATATCAGATAGTGTTGTACAAAGATTCCCAGACTGTAGGCTGTGAGATGTTGACTGCATACACTATAGCCAGGGACCCAATTATGCTAGGATCATGATCGCTTAAAAATCAGGGATACCAGGTATACAGGTACAACTCTATTTTATTTGGGATCAACACCCCAGAAAACCAGACTTGGTAGTTTACAAACTACACGCACACATTTATCCTATACTACATTCCCATAAAAGGTATCTTATGCATCTGAGGCACCTTCAGAGTTGTGCTGGCTGGTTTCAAGGAAACAGAGAGGGGGCCCATTGCAGTGTGGGATAGCTGATGCTACTCCTTGAGAGAGATGAAATGGACGGAACAAAGACTACAATGCTCACTGTGGAAAACACTAGTGGAGTCTAGTTCTAAGCCAAAGTCATATTGGTAGGCCAAGAGTTTACATACAGTTCTAGGAGCATGCACCAGGGTCCCATGTCTTTTTTTGTTTTTTGTTATCATTTTCGTTATTAAAATGTGTCATTTTTGTTTTCTTTAATAACAAAATGTCATTTTTTAATTATTGTTGTCATTATTGGTATTGATATCGGTACCGAGTTCAAATGAAGATTTTATTTTTGGTATTGGTATTGCCATCGATTTCGTGTGCCAATGAAGAATTATTGTCAGAAGTTGAACTTCTTCCCCTTCTCATTGTGATACAGAAAGAACTGCACACAATAATATATACTATACACAATATGTAGTTTTATATATATAATATATTAAGAATCTAAGTTAAACCTAACCTACGTATAATACAAAATGTTCCTATCCTATATTCCTAATATATATAATAAAACAGCCTAGTATCTAAATATCTGTTCCATAAATATATACAACTAATATATATTAGGAAGGAAGGAAGGAAAGGAAAAAGGAAAACTCAGAAGTATATCTACTATCTCTAATCACTATTCTCTCTCTCTCTCTATCTCTCTCTATATATGTGTGTGCCAAAGCAATAAGGATTGGGTTGTAGGGAAGGGAATAAGGGATATATATATGGGATAATTTCTAGTGCAAGCACCAGCAGCTTCTGCAAACACACCCTGACAAGCAAGAGAGCTAACACAGAGTGAAGCAACCAAGCCCTACAACATTAAGGGTTGCAGTGCCCTCCCCATGAGCCCCCCTGATTGGTTCTGGGAGACAGAGGCATTGAGCAATCATGGGGTGCCATTCAACTGCTGGGATCTGCTTGCGCTGCTCGTTGGCCAGAGATACATCCATCAGGTCCTTCCCCTCCAAGTTCAAGAGTTTAATAGTGTTTCTGGCTCTGAGATGTCTGCTTCCCCCTCCCCTCTTCACATTTCCCTCCAAAAAACACCTGCCAGGCTCCCAGGCAATAACAAAATCAATAATAACTTTTGTTATTGTTATTGATTTTGTTGTCTTTTTTTATTGCAATAACAAAAATGAAAACAACAATTTTCATTTTCGTTATTGATATAATGAAAACAGCATGCACACCCCTATACAGTTCTGAGGTGATGTTTCAGCAATAGAAAGATGTAAAGTCATGATGACATCAGACAGACCTTTGCACAAAAAAAGGGTCCTTCTAGAAGGGTAGGCTATGAGCACAGCAGCATCTTTATCTTTGACAGATTGTTCTTTTTCTGACCCGGTAATTGGCTTCTATCAAAACCAAAATGTTTGTGGGAGTCAGGATGCTTATCAAAGTTCTTTGGTAGTCTACAGCTGTCAGAGGTGCAAATTGGCCCATCTGGTTTCAGGAAGGTTCATCTGGCAAATCAAGATATTTCTTAAGCATCTGAGGATGTGTCAGGAACAGATACTCAAGTGTCTGGTCTAAGTCTTTCATGGCCCATAGTCCTTAGTTAGTATGCTGATGGAGAACATACTTAAGCCATTCAACACTGTGAGTCTCCTTGCATTCTCTGACCTTTTCACAGTCTCTGGGCCTACTTCTCCTTACCCTAAGCGGAATCACTCACAAAGTGGGGCCTATCACCACAACCCGTGTTCAGTGCATTTCTCCCATTGCTGCCATTATAGACTCTAACCTTGTTTCTAGCTGTTAGATTGCACGAAAGAACAGTTAAAAATGGACCAGTTGATTTTCTAAGTGTTCCAGGTAAAATGGTGCACACAGGCCCTTTTCAAACAGCAAACATGTGTGGCTGTGTCTCGTTTTAAAGAGATGGCAGGTGGGTGGGTGTGTGTTCCTGCTCCTGCGTAACACACATCCCCACCAAGCTCCACCCATTGCCCCACACATGGAGCAACCAGCGAAAAGGTAGGTTGATCTGTGCAGGGGCATGCATGAGGAGGCAGGCGGATGGATGTGTACCTGTGTACCGCATGCCCTCCCCCCACTGCAGCGTGCCCACAGACCACCCCTTGCCTCCGCCTGTTTAAAAAGGGCCACAGTCATGGGATAGGAGAGTTTCCACATGACCAAAAATCCAGTATGCCGGTACAGGTAAATATCAGATTAAGCCAATGCACCCAAATATCAGCAATATCGGATCTCAGGAGAACCGGAATTCCCACCCCTACCCAGTACCCACTATGCTTGTGTGAATATCCCACTGGTAATCAATGGTTAACCAGTGAATACCGGGTCGGTACTGGGTGGGTAATGCAATTGTCTGAAAACACCCAAGGTTAGCAACAGATGGGAGCTCTGGCAGAAATAACCATATTTGCCCACATGCTAACTCAGAGTTTCCCATGGATAACATACCCCCAGGGAAAAAGTACCATACATTCCCCCAGAGTGGTCACATGAATTGTTACCTACGGATAAAGTACTCCCAAGGGAGGCTTTTGGGTAGGAGTGTGTGGTACCTCATCTCTGGTGGTACATTACTCAAGGTTATTTGTGACTGATCCCACGTGGTAAAATTCCAGGTAACAGCTTGTAGTTTGACCCCTAGATAAGAGCAATCATACAAACAGCTATACCTCCAGATAAACTAACCATGGGATAGCTTCATGGGTTTTTCACAGTATTTCACACGAACCTGGCCTAAAATTATAATTTAATACTGTGCAGTTTTCTTCTCCACAGCTTTAGGTGAAGCGTTATGCTAAAGTATCCTTCCTGGGTACCACTCAGATATCACAGGAAAGATATGTCATATCACTATAAGTACAAGTATAAGCCCCCCTATTGAAAGTTTTTATGTTCCTAGAAGTGTAACAATGATGGAATACTGTGTCGCTCTTGTGTATGTACCTATATGATCCAGGATAATTTTGGAAAAAGTATTGTTTGGCATAGCCTGATATTATCTGCTTGTATTGATGTACCTCCTAGCTGCATGGAGAAAAGGAGTAGAGCAGCTGCATGGAGTAGAGGGATCTTGTGAGAAGAGTGAAAAGAAAACATCAGTAACCCCTGAAGAAGCCAGACTTTGGCGAAACGTTGGGTTTTTGTTAATATATTTCTGATATTTGGTTTTCACCCTCTGTCTTTAATGTTGGCATGTTTGTTGATTGTTGTTGAACTTTTGATCTTTTGAAGCAGTCATTTTGTTTTTTTCATCTCACTATAAGTATGCAGGGAAACCACTCCATCTCCTAATATTGTTCACAAGATATGCCAGGTCAAAATAAAAGAACTCTTGCCTCAGCCTATGTGGAGTTTCAATGTGCAGCTAAGCAACTCTGTGCCATTGCTACATTATTATTATTATTATTATTATTAGCAAGCATTTATATAGAGCAAGCAATATACCTGGGGCTTTACAAAGTAATGGAATAGACACCGTCCCTGCCCTAGGGCTTACAATATGAGAGACAGGGGGGCAGAGGGAACAGAGGGGGAGACAAGGAGTGTAACATTCATGAAGATGTGAGGTTTCAGGTGCATGTGCTTGGCTTGGTTACATTGAGAATGATGGCTGACTGGTCCGTGTGGTGAGGATATGAGTACACAGACCTCAGGTAACAAATTGTACTGAATGGAGATTATCAGCAGGAGTTAGCAGAGGGGAGAGAGGAGCTGGGCAGGGCAGAGCGGAAGAGATGGGTCTTGAGGAGGGATTTGAAGGTATGAAGGGAGGGGGCAAGGCGTATGTTGGCAGGGAGGGAGTTCCAGGCCTGGGGGACCGCTAGGAAGAAGGGACAAAGGAGGTTAGTGGAGCAGGGGAGGCGTGCAAGGGCAAGAGAGGGGACAAAGGAGGATCGGGGTTTACGGACTGGAGTACGGAGGGAAATTAGCGCAGAGAGGTAGGGGGGAGAACAGTTGTGAAGAGCTTTATAGGTGAAGACTAGGAGCTTGTGCAGGATTCATTCAGGAAGGGGGAGAAGGTCATATTCTTCAACATTTCACCAATGAGAATAGGTACACTTGCCCTGTCTCATCATTAAATAAACCCCACCCCCTCAATCTTCCATTCACAATCATTAATAATGTCAGCTATTCATATATATGTAGGGATGGGGAACCTTTTCCATCCTGGGGGCACTTTGAAAATGCTTAAGCGGTGTGTTCAAGAAAAGGAGGGTCCATATCATGGATCTCTCCTCAATCCTTGTGTGCATGCCCTCATCTCTGCCACCATCTCCAGCACTTCAGGGTAGGAATTAGATCCAGGGGGCAGATCCAAGAACTAGAATGAGGCTACAAAAAAACTCACCAGAGGCCCCATTAGCTCCCTAGGGTGAGGCTACTCACCCCTGTAGCCACCCAGTACCCACTCATCTGAATGCCCATTTGAAGGTGGTGTGGGGGGATGCACTCTCCCATGAGCCACACAGCACCCACTCATGGCCACTCATGGGACACTGCCAAAAAATCTGAAGTACCCCATGTGGGGGGAGCCAAAAAAGTGCGTGACAATGGGCACATTTATAGAGTGTACAGTTTATGTAAATTGTAGATTGTAAGCCCTAGGGGCAGGGACCGTGTCTATTTTATTACTTTGTAAAGTGCCAGGTACACTGCTGGTGCTATATAAATGTTTGTTAATAATAATAATAATAATAATAATAATAAACACGAGTTGCCATCTATTATGTTAGCTGGGGGGAGTCCCACAGCACTTTACAGAGTGAATGCAGGACTATGGGGTTTGGGGAAGGTCTGTGCCCTGGCAATCTTATCACCATCAGCCCTCACCTTAACAGGGTGATTAAGGACATCTTTATCCACCGCCTCATTTAAGCAACCTCAGTCATCATGATGTCTGCCCATTCATTAATCAAAGACCTTGCTCTGACTCACTGGTCAATTGCAGGAGCAGGCAGTAGCACAGAGCAGCAGAGAGGAGGGAAATTAAGCAACAATGTAACAATTAAAGCCACCCTGATAACATCTCAGGTAAGTGCTGCCCCCGCTATTACATTGTTCATTACAATATAATAAATGCCTGCTTTGCCTCTGCACTGGCACAGGATCACTGGGCTGGCTTTATTTTTCTTTGCTCTAACCTCGTAGAGACCTTGCACTGCTGATCAATGCGGCAGAAGCCCCCCACCCCCTCAAAAAACATGGATACCGGACCAGTGCCATCCTGATACCATTGGATGGTATGCAGTATATGTTAAATTGGTTGAATGTGCATAGTCATGTCTTAGGCACAATGACCCACATGCAATGTAATAATAATAATAATAATAATAATAATAATTAATCTTTATTTTTATATAGCACCCCTCTGCCATGGCACTCCAAGTGCTTTACATATAACTAACAACTTTTTCATCTTCATAACAGCCCTGTGAAGCAGATTAGGCTGAGAGAATAACATGACTAAATTTAAGAACCTAATCATTGCCATAATGGTTAGATCAATAGCCCATCTAATTCAGGATCTTGTCTGACAGTGGTCAACACCAAATGATTCAGATGAAGTGTAAAAAAACAGGGCAAATATGGAATGATCCATTCCCTGCCATTCATTTTCATTTTCCAGGAGTCAAAGGTTTCATTCCTTACCAGCTTGACCAATAGCAAAGGTGTAGCTATTTAGATGCAGGTGGTGCACCTGCAGCAAGGCCCATTATGACCTTGGGGCGGGGATTACACATATGGAATGTGAATGTGCTGTGTAATAATGAACTGGGTCCGTTTCACACAGACACTCTAACACTGATAAAAATAGGTGTTACATTTTATTCTACATGTTGCAGGGCATCCATAGAGTGCACCTGCAGCCCTGCAATGTGTATAATAAAATGTAACACCCATTTTATCAGTGTTAGAGTGTCTGTGTGAAAAGGGCCCCAGTGGGATTACTCATGTGCTTAATAACTTCTAGGATCAAACCCACTAGATTGGTTGGTGTAGTACATGTGGGTACCAGTGACATAGGTGGACAAATTTAGGCTGCTTGGAAGGAGATTGAAGTCCAGAACCTCCATGGTAGCATTCTCTGAAATGATTTAGGTTCCACATGCAGGGCCACAGAAACAGGCAGAACTCAAGATTCTCAATGTGTTGATGAGACAATGGTACAGGGAGGAGATGTTTAGCTTAATCAGGAACTGGGCCATACTTATCTGCGGGACTGCCTCACTCCCCATGTGCCCGTACGACCCTTGAGATCGTCCGTGGGAGTCTTTTCGGAGGTTCCCCAGGCGAGGCGGGTGGCCACTGATGTTAGATCTTTTTCGGTGGCCGCCCCTGTGCTGTGGAATTCACTCCCGGAGGAGGCTCGGTTGTCCCCCACTCTCCTGCAATTTTGGCGTTTATGTAAGACCTGGCTGTTCTGCCAGGTCTTTGGTGAGGGGTAGGGGTGGGGGGGTTTCTTTTCCCTGCATTTGTGAGTTTATAATTGTTTTAAATTGTTTTATTGTTTATATTGTTGTTCGCTGCCCTGGGTTGCCTTATGGGCAGGAGGGGCAGGATAAATTTTTTATATAAATAAATAAAAATAAATAAAATAAAATGGGGAACCTTTTGGGAAAGGGGGAACCTATACAGGTGGGTTGGGATCTACTGTAACCATAATGGAACCAGACTGCAGGTGCTAAAATCTAAAAAGGTTAAAGAGGAGAGTTTAAATTAAAATCTGGGTGAAAGTCAACAGGTGCATGGCACAGAGTTTGTACTGTGTTATTCCTTGAAGATGATACCAGTAAAAGGCATGTTGGGAATCCCAGGAAAGAGGAAAGGATAGAAGGTGAGAGAGCTCAAGTGGGAACCAGTGCACAGCAGACAAATTTAACTGATTCCAAATTAACTGAAATAGCTTCTTATAAAGGAGCAGAATAAGAATATATATTTAAAAGTGTTTATATACAAATGCTAGAAGTCTAAAAAGTAAGTTGGAAGAACTAGAGTATTTGCGTTAAATGAAGATATCACCATAATATGCATGGGTTCAACTATGGATTTGACAATCCCATGGGTTGAACTGAGACCTCGCATCTGCATGAATGTTAGACCCCTTGTCTCTCCCTCTGTTCCCCTTCCTATGTCTTTCCCCCAGCTCCTGTCTCTCAGATTGTAAAACCTAGGGGCAGGGACGGTGTCTATTTTATTACTTTGTAAAGCGCCAGGTACACTGCTTGTGCTATATAAATATTTGTTTAATAATAATAATAATAATAATAATAATAATAATAATAATAATAATAATACCTAAATGGCATCTAAACTACATCTAAATGGCAGATGAAATTTAACGTGGACAAGTGCAAAGTAATGCACATAGGGAAAAACAATCCAAACTATACGTACACAATGATGGGTTCTAGTGGGGGGCCACTATGGAGAGGGCATTCTTGGTGGCTGCACCTCAGCTGTGGAATTCCCTCCTGCCGGAGGCCCGGATAGCCCTGGGCCTCCCTTCCTTCTGGCATATGACTAAGACCTGGCTGTCCCACCAGGCGTTTTTAAGGGGAGATGAAGTTTAGGGTGGGGGGTTGTGGGTTAGGGAGGGGGGAGGGAGAACTACTGTTTTGCCTTCTCTGGTATTGTGTTGTTTTAGCTTGTTTTTATTGTTTTTACATGTAAGCTGCATCGAGCTGTCTGGAGCAGGAGGGGCGGGGTAGCAAAACTTGTTAAAATAAATTATTATTATTATTATTATTATTATTATTATTATTAATAATAATAATAATAATAATAAATAACTTAGGCGTTACCACTCAGGAAAAGGACCTTGGAGTCAGTGTGGACAATACACTGAAATCCTCAGCTCAGTGTGTGGCTGTGGTCAAAAAAGCAAACAGAACGTTAGGAATTATTCATAAAGGAATAGAGAATAAAACTGAAAATATCCTAATGCCACTGTATAAAACGATGGTATGACATCACCTTGAATATTGTGTGCAGTTCTAGTTGCCCCATCTCAAAAAAGATATAGTTGAAATAGAGAAGGTACAAAGAAGGGCAACAAAAAACTATAAAGGGTATGGAACAGCCCCTGTATGAAGGGAAGTTAGACATGTTGGGACCCTTCAACTTAGAGAAGAGATGTCTGAGAGGGGATATGATAGAAGTTTATAAAATCATGAGTGGTGCGGAACATGTAAATAGGGAATGGTTATTCACCCTCTCAAATAGTAATAGAACTAGGGGACACTCGATGAAAGTAGCATGTAGCAGATTTAAAACAAATAAAAGAAAGTATTTTTGTCACTCAATGCACAATTAAGATGTGGAATTTGTTGCCAGTAGATGTGGTCAAGGTCAGTAGTACAGCTAGGTTTAAAATATGATTGGACACATTTCTGGAGGATAGGTTCATTAGCAGCTATTAACCAGAGGTAAGTGTGAGGAATGTAACCTCAGGCTCTTACCGTCAGGAGCCGGGAGTAAACAACATAGAGTGGATTGCCCCATTGTGACCAGCTGGGTACTGCTTCCAAGTGACCAAGATTGGCCACTGCTGGAGACAGGTGCTGGGCTCGATGGACCATTAGTCTGACCCAGTATGGCACTTCTTATGTTCTTACCTCTTTCCAAAAGCTAATTTTTCAAAAATACCATCCACACCAGCAACGGGGGAATCAAGAGTGCAAGCAAAGTGATTGATAACAAGCAGGACATCAGTGACACTTCCTGGGACAAGGAACAGTCAGTATGAAATGGAGGCAGCAAAAAAAAATAGGGATGTGCAAACAGATCGTGGTTCGGGTTCGGTTGTTTGGTTTGGTCCAATTCAGTTTGGGCGTTCGGTTTGGGCATGTTCGGTTCAGTTTGGGCGTTCGGTTAAAGGTATTGCGAGACGCTATGATCGCTCTGGAAACCGGAAATTTGAGTGCGTGTGGCGAGAGAGTGTGTGTTTGGCTGGCTGGCTGTTCAGTTCGTGTGTTTTGGCTGTTTGTGTTTGGTTTGGCTGTGTTGTTTTGGTTGGTGAGTGTTGGTGGGTGACTGTTGTTGTTGGCCTGTGTGTTGGTCTGTGTGTGTGCTGTTTAAATTTAAAAAAAAAAAAAAATGAAGAAGACTGTTGTCTTAATTTCCCAGCTGGGGGCTGATGTGGTGCTCCCGGAGCCGGTGGTAGTGGAGGAGGAGGAGGAGGTGGTGGTGGCCCAGCCCCATGACCTTCAGTGGTGGTGGCCGGCTCCTCTAATGAGGAGCAAACGGTGGGCACAGGAGGTGCTGCCAGGTTTGTAAACTTTTTTTTTCTTTGAGGACAAGAAAGGCTCTATCCGTTAGAGCGAACTCACTTGCGTGCAGGTGGGTGTGTGGGTGGTGGACATCAGTGAGGCACAAACAGTGGGCATTAGCGGGTAGCAGTGGATGTCTGCCACAGAGAGAGAGGGTACTGTAGTGTGTGGGGTTCTTCCAGCAGTCAGGCATGAGCACGAGCAGCACCCCCACCCAAACATGTGCCTGCCAGCCATCCCTAGCAAGCGTCTCCACTCTCTAGTTGCCATCCCTACCTAGCACCCCCAAATAAGGGCAGGATTTGCACGTGCCAGCCAGGGTCTTTCCAGTTGCCATCCCTAGCACCCCAGGGAGGGCATGATTTGCACATGCTAGTCAGGGTCTCTCCATTGCTATCCCTCCCTATCCCTCCTATTGCTATCTCCATTGCTATCCTTCCATATGAGGGGCCCAGAGGGATCCCTCCATTGCTATCCCTCTGGGCCCCTCATATCTTGGGGACCGCCTCACCCTCCGTGCCTCAGAGCGATCCCTTCGGTCCACCGGGGGCGCCTTTCTGGAGGTCCCCCATGTTAGACAGGGGGCCACAATGGAGAGGGCGTTCTGGTGGCTCGGCCGCGGTTGTGGAATACCCTCCCGGAGGAGGCTCGCCTGGCCCCGGGCCTCTTGGCCTTTCGACGTATTTGTAAGACTTGGCTGTTCGCCCAGGCCTTTGGAGGGGAGGGTGGGGTGGTGGGTTAATTTTTGTGGGGGGTGTTTTAAATTTGTTTTATGTTTAAAAATTGTTTTTTAAAACTGTTTTATATTGTGTTGGAAGCTGCCCCGAGATGCCGTGGGCATGGGGGGGGGTGGCATATAAATGTAACAAAATAAATAAATAATTAAATAAATAAATAAATTCATAAGTTGCGTTCCTGCATATACTTTTGCAGGTAAATCTCCCATTGTTTGCAGGATCAAGTCTGTAGTTCTGAAACTATTTACTCCAGAGTAGTCCCATTGACGTCTTCTAATCTACTCCAGAGTAAATGGTTTCAAAGTTGTGACCCATTCCTGTAGATTTCAGAGAAAAAGAGAGGCGGATAGCATTTAGTAAGGCCTATTTAAAAAAAAATAAAAAAATTCTAACTCTCCTGCATACAAATTTCAAAAATATCATCACATCTCTACAGGCACAAAACTGACATTATTTACAGTGAAAATTAAGCTGCTTAGGATTAAACACCAAGCTCAAGGGGGAAAACTAATGGAATCTTTTCTTTCCAGTTCAGTGCCCAGGCCTTGCTTTGAGGAAATCTGACATGGGTACTTTCTTCACAAAATGAACTCTGCCCCATGTTGTGTACAAGCACAGGGAGATGAGGACAATTGACTCCAGTTATCTCTGCCATTAACACTCCTTTACACAGCCACGAGACTGGACACTGCTAGAAGGCTGGGCTTGGCTGACATACTTGAGAGCAGCCTTTAAAAGGTTTATTCCCACAAGCACTTTGGTGAGGTAAATAGTTAGGCGGTTCCCAAAATTTTTGTCTGTGAATCCATTTTGAAATGTAACTAAACTCATGACCACAGACAACACCAAAGACATGCAAATTAAATCAAATATCAGCCTGGATGACAAATCCATCCGTAGATGGTACAAATTCACTGGGGCCACAGCTTAGGAACCATGAAGTACCGCCTAACTCATTTTAGCCTTCTCTGTGTTCCTATGAACAGCAGTGTTAAAATAAAGGTGAAGGACTGGTATTTACCTCTCTAAACAAGTGGGAATTAAAGTATTCTATTCTAAGGGTGCTTGATTTTCTGATCTTAAGGGAAGTAATTACATGAGTCCTCTGTAAATAATTGCTGGTAACCTCAGCACTTTCTGCTTTTTTGTACCCTTTTGTCTACCTGTTTTTCTAGCTCCCCGTGATGGCAGCTCCCTTCAAGTTTCCAAACATGGAGATTTATTTATTTATTTATTTAATTTATACCCTGCCCCTCCTGAACACAGTTCGGGGGACTTCCAACAATAAAATCAATATAAAACAGTTTAAAACATATAAAAATACATCTCAAATATTACAAATATTAAGAATATTAAGAACAGGGCCCGGGATACAAAATATCAATAGGGCAGGGGAGATAAAAATCCCCTCCCCAAAGGCCTGGGTGAACAGCCAGGTTTTGCATTGTTGTCGAAATACCAAAAGGCTTGGGGCCAGACAAGCTTCCTCCGGTAGGGGGTTCCAGAGATGCGGCCCGGCCACTGAGAATGCCTTCTCCATTGTGCCCCTCCCCGCTTAACACGCATTGTGCCTCCCTCCAAGAAGGCACCCTCGGCAGACCGAAGGCTCCGCTCTGGGGTGCGGAGGGTGAGGCAGTCCCTGAGGTATGAGGGGTCAAGACCGTGAAGGGCTTTATAAATCAATACCAACACCTTGAACCTGGCTTGGCACGTTATCGGCAACCAGTGCAGAGTCCGTAGCACAGGTGCTATGTGCTCCTGATGACCCATCCCCAAGAGGAGACGGGCCACCACGTTCTGCACTAGCTTCAGCCTCCAAACCAGGCACAGGGGAAGCCCCATGTAAAGCGCGTTGCAGTAGTCCAACCTCGAGGTGACAAAGGCATGGATGAGGGAGGCCAGGTCTGGGCCGGAGATGAATGGATGCAGCCTCTGCACCAGATGTAACTGGTGAAGGCAGCCTTTGTGACTGCCTCCACCTGACGCTCCAGGCGGAGGTCCGCATCCAGCACCACCCCCAGACTCCGGACCTGTTGAGCTACGGGAGGGCAAACCCCCCCAATCAGGGGGTCCAACACCTCCCTCGCTCTCCCCACCAACATCACCTCCTTCTTATTGGTGTTGAGCTTCAGTCTGCTCTGCCACATCCATTCCGCCACGGCCTCCAGACACTGGGATAGCACC
>QEPC01013775.1:633289-648489 GCA_003113815.1 Sphenodon punctatus | reverse complement strand
TATATATATATATATATATATATATATAAATCAATCTAATGCTACTGAAAATGAATTAAAAAATAGGGGAAGGGAATCAGGGATGTAATATATAGAGAGGGAGAGGGAAAGGATTCAATGGAGCGGGGAGGGAGAAAGATTGAACACAGGGAACACAGGGAGGGGTAAAAACAAAAAATAACCCCCATGCCTAAATCTATCTAATCTAATCTAAATAAATGATAATATGGAGGTAGATGGGTTGGATGGGTGAAAGAGGAGGAGGATTGCAATAGATTGAGGAGAACAAAACTGCTGGGAGAGGGAGCCTTCTGAAACGCCTGCTGTTCAGGAACAGTGACTAGCTCAGAAGGTGTTGGCAGGGGTGAGGGCAATGAATTTTGTTACTTGCTGCGCCCGCCTCACGTCAAGCCCCATTGGCTCCATGCAGCCTAGCCCGTGGCCAATCACAGACTGCAAAGCCAGTGGTCTGAGGAGAAAAGGAATGATGATTGGGCAGGCTGGCTGCTACTCCAAGCCTCTCCACCCCGGTGCCTAGAAGTCTGCTCCTCAGCTGACCTCCCCCCATCCCTGTGCCTGCCTGTGTCAGGGAGTGGGTCACCAACTGGCTGTGGTCATGTTTCTCCTGTCCAAACCACCCGAATGCGATCCGAACTGACCGAACTGTTCAGTCGTTTCAGAGTTCGGAATCAGGTTCAGTTCGGTAGGTTCGGGTTCGAGTTTGGTCATCCGAACAGGCCGAGTTCGCCCATCCCCACTCGTTGTGCCAGAACACTGGTTCCTTCAAGTAATACTGATGAGAGTTTATGTCTGCTCAAGCACATACTCTGGGTGTTTTCAGACAAGAACCTTCCTACGCATTACCCACCCAGTATCCATTGGTTACCCATGGCAGCTAGTGGTTAACCAGTTGGTAATGGGTGGGTAATGTGCTTGTCTGAAAACACCCTCTGTCTCTCTAGCAAGATGCATGCTAGGTCTTCTTTGGAACTAAGCACAAAGCTAATTTTTGCTGATTCCTTTAACTAATTCATACCTCGGGGACCGCCTCACCCTCCATGCCTCAGAGCGATCCCTTCGGTCCACTGGGAGCGCCTTCTTAGAGGTCTCCTGGGTGAGATGGGGGGCTACAATGGAGAGGGCATTCTCGGTGGCTGGGCAACGGCTTTGGAACTCCCTCCCGGAGGAAGCCCGCCTGGCCCCAGGTCTGCTGGCGTTTCATCGAGCCTGCAAGACCTGGATGTTCACCCACGCCTTCGGAGGGGAGGAGGGGAGGGTTGGATAGTTGGGGATATGGGGGAGTTGGGGTGTGTGTGGTTGGATGGGATTGTTTTAATTTATTTGATGATGGTTTTAAATATTGTTTTTATGAATTTTATTATGATTGTATTGTTGTAAGCCGCCCCGAGATGCCGTTGGCATGAGGGGGCAGCTAAAAAATTATTAAAATAAAATAAATAATTCATGGCTAACCTTTTTATAGGATTTTTGAAATGTCTGCACAAATTTTCTCTGGCTTTTGAAATGAGCAGCTGACTTCAGCACTAGCAAGAACAAGCGTATTTGCAGACAAGATCTGGATAGAAACTTGTACACGTTCTAAACCCTAAACAGTGTGTACAAAAAGAGTTTCCATGCCATCACAAGATTGCCAGTTCCTGATTTTAACAAGAGTCTAACACCTAAAACACTATAACCTGAAATGAGACACACTTCTGGAAAAGATTTGGGACTTTTGGCTTTGTTTTAAAATAAAAAAGTATATAGTTCTCATGGTTGCTTGAGAAAATGTGACTGTGTTGTGATCTAGAGGTTCAGAAAGCAAAAGACAAATGAAGTCGTTTCTTTAAATTTCATGTTTTTTAAGCTTATTCCATGATTTTTGTAACATTATTTAGTTAGTTTCCAGAAACAGGACCTCGACTGCTCCATCTCCATCCCTGCTTTTGTCCTTCATTCTCCTTATCCATGCACCCCAGTCAGCCTTCTTATACTACTTCACAAGTGGAGTCATTGAAAGCACAAGCAATCTAATCTGCACTATTTGCCACCAATGGCCTACCATTCCACTGTCCTCAGTGACTGAGGCAAAGGAAAGAGCCAGCATTTCCCTCCTAAGGGTTTGATCCATTCATACCAGTTTGCTATTTTGAATACCACTATGATATTTCCATTGATCAGTCTCTTTTCTAGGTTCAGAACTTCTACTTAGTTGACTTTTAATCTTTGTACTTTTTTGTAGTTGGTCACCCCTACCCTCCCTGCTGGTGCTTATTTATGCAACCTTCCCCTGAAGTCTTCTTCTATTTCTGCTGCATTCTGAGAGCCATCTTTTTATCTGATACTCTACTTTGTTCACTACTTTTATTCAGAGCTGAAATGAGTATTTTTGCAAACAAATAAATCCCTTTACTGATATTTTAATCCAAACTAACAAAGCAGATGAAAAAAATACTATTCATTTGTGCTTCTTTTGATACCTGTTCATTTTAAATATTTAAGTATTTTGGTTACATGAAGCAGGTCAGATCTGTGCATACGTTCTAGCAGAATCAGGGCCAGGTAGAGGTCAGACAAGAACTGGGCAATCCATGACTGAGCATAGTCTGAGACAAGCAAAGGGTCAGTGCTGGAAGATCAGTCCAATCTGGGAGGGAAAAGGACTAGGGATGTTTTTAGACAAGCGCCTCCCCACCCAATTACCGACCCATCACCCATGCATCATGCATGTTCAGGGCTGCATAGGGTGCCAATGCAACCCTGCAACATGCATAATGGATGGGGAGGCGCTTGTCTACAGACACCCTAGGACTGGGCAGGAATTGGAGGCTAGGTTTGGAACAGGCTGGGAACAGAACAAGAAGATAGGCAAACAGATTTGAGGAAAAGGGGTGCTAGCAGGAATAGGCTCAAGCAGTTAGCACAGCTGAGGAACAGGGTCTATGCATTGCTCTGCCTGGCTTTCTATTCCCATCAGTGGCATTTAAACAAGTAGGAGCAAGTTGGGGCCTGGCAGGGTGCTCTAGTATGGCCAAATATGCAGAAGCAAAGGGCCAAAGCAGAGCACAATGGTAGTGCTATGGAGTCAGTGAGTGGCTCAGCAAGGCCAGAGCTGCTGGTCTAAGTCTAGGAGGCACAGCAGCTAAAATGAAGTAACTGAAATACCAAAATACTAAATAACCAAACCAAAATAAACAAAATAGAAATAAAGAAAATAAGCTAGGTAACAGAAACAGAATACCCAAATAAGCAGATATAGGAATGGCCATTTCAGTTGTGGATATTATTCCGATAGCTATCAGATCCCCTTGGCCAACTCTATTATAGGAATGGTAAATGTAGGTAGCAGGGAAAATCCCTCCATTGCACAAAGCCCATCTCAGAATAAACAGGTGATAAGAGTTTGCTATTCACAAAAGGACAGCACTTGGGATGTAATCCTGCTTGTGTGTACAGACATGCATAGCTGCAAGTGAACAGCCCGGTGCCCTGAATAGCAATGCTTGCTGTGAGAGGTAATCCCCACCTTTTTTCTTGCTAGCCCTTCTGCTCGTGTGAACAACAGTTACTAGCAAGAGTGCAGCAAATGAAGGGGTTACTGTCTTTTATTACCAGCACCTGTGAATATGTCTCCACATGACACAATTCAAAACCAAATCAGGAAATACAGAAAATGCCTATTGAGCTTTACTAGAACAAGGTATAATGAAATTGTGAGGACTCCAAGATGGAGTGGGGAACTTCTTCCCTCTCATGGGCCACTTTGAAAATTAGAATAAGCTCTGAAGGCCGCAAAGACCGGGGGCAGGGACTTAAGGAGTGTGCTCAGGTAAAGGAGGGCCCAGATCATAGATTTGTACCCTATCTTGGATGCATGCTGTCATCTCTACTCCCTTACCCTGAGCTCCGATTTCCAGTACTTGGGAGAAGGAATAGATCCAGGGGGCAGATCTTGGAACTGAAATGGGGACACATAAAAACTAGTTGTGGGCCACATTTGACCCCTGGGCCTGAGGTTCCCCATCCCTGATCTATAAGAATCAAAAGTGATAATAAAACCTTAGGAGAAGCTCAGTATGTTTACCTTATTAGAAAAGAGGTCCTTGCCTCAGAATAGAGAAAGATTTTTTAGAGCATTCTGTCCAAGCTAGGTTGCTTGGAATATGCTTGTGGGAAAGAAGCATACACAAAATATGAAGCCGTGAAGAGGAAAGCAGACAAAAGATACTACAAGATTTACACAGTTGGAACACTGAAATTTTTTTAGAACTTAAGGTGACACAGGGGAAATAATGGGTTTAAAAAGAGAAATGGGGAAAGTGGTAAAAGCCTTGTAACAGGCTGACCTTGAGTACAGGCAGGATGAGGTCCCAGGAGCAAAGGGGATAAGACCTGGCAGGGAGAAAATTACTGGGGGAGCCAGCCTTGAAACTAGCTGCACTTGGTGAACAGGCCATTCTGGAGGACTATCGTGGGTGGTAAGCCTGGATCAAGTCAGTCTTATCCCAGTAACAGGCTGGAAAAGAGCTCTGCTGCAGAGGTAGGGAGCTCACCAGGGTGATGAAACTGGGACAAAGGAAGGGAACTGTCAGGTAGGAGCCGGGAGCCAAGGAAGAGGCAAGAGCAAGAGAGGCTAGTCTGAGAATGGGAAGTGCCAAGGGCTAAGAAGACTAACAAGGGGTACCCAAAGAAAAATGCAGCATTAACTTTGTGTTGGGACTGTGTTATGATTTTGATGGTTGGAGACCGTACTGCAAATAAATCTACATTTGGTAAAAGAACGCATGGGTGACAATTAAATTTGGGGTCCTAATCTTCAGAAGACGAACCAAGGCAGGGCCATTGGTTTCAAGCCTGTGGAAACTTACAGTGCAAGTAATGCTCAGAGGAATACACAGACAAAGCAAAAATTAAACTGCTGTTAAACAAACTCTAGTTGTGTATTACAGTAGAACTAGCAGAACCAAGATCACAGATACACTTTACCTTCCAGTTAGGCTGATTCAAAGGCACCAGAAATGAAATGGGGGCATTTTTAGCCTTCCTTTCTATTTAAAAGGTGCGTATTCGATCATCAACCTCTGGGTGTGGGGGGTGCGCATGCATGTTCTATCCTGTATGCTGACCTTAAGCAAAGTTGGTAGATTAGGGATGGGCGAACAGATCGCGGTTCGGGTTCGGCCTTTCGGTTCGGTCCGTTTTGGCCGTTCGGTCTGGTCGCCGCGTTCGGGTTCGGCCGTTCAGTTCAGTTGTGTTTGGTTCGGTTCAGGTGTTTGTAAAAAGGCTCCCTATGCAAAAAAGGATGGCCACAGACCCATGACGGTGGGTCCTGGGGCTAGAGTGGCAGCTTAAAGATATTGGCCACAGCCCTCCATGCCTGTAACTTGGCCCCAGAATCCTGATGGGTCCTGGGGCTGGAGTGGCTATTTCTTGATGCGGTAGAATGACACGCCTCTGTGCGAGGAATGATGGCCCCAGACTCATGATGGTGGGTCCTGGGGCTAGAGTGGGAGCTTCTAGATACATATTGACCACAGCCCTCCCTGCCTGTAACTTGGCCCCAGAACCCTGACGGTGGGTCCTGGGGCTGGATTGGCTGTTTCTTTTTTTATATCTATCTATCTGTACACTAAATCTAACTGCTATTAACTATTCTAAAACCTATTGAACTAAATGGAATATCCTAATAATTAACTACAAAGGCCTTGTCCTACAAACACACTGTATCTCTATCTATCTCTATAACTAAGCTAACTACTATGTATATCTATCTAGTAAGTATCTATCTAATAACTATCTTTCTATATATACAATATTACACAGGGTGGAAACACAAAGAACACAGGGAGGGGTACAAAACTGAAATGAAAATCAATCTAATAATAATCCTACTCTAAATAAATCCAAAACTCAAAACAGGGGAAAGGAATCAAGGATGGAATAAGAGGGCGAGGGAAAGGATTCAATGGAGGGGAGAGGGAGGAAGGAAGATTGAACACAGGGAGAGGTAAAAACAAAAAATAACACCTAAATCTATCTAATCTAAGTTAAATACATGATAATATGGAGGTAAATGGGTTGGATGGGTGAAATAGGAGGAGGATGACAATAGATTAGGAATAGGAAGGAACAAAAACTTCTGGGAGAGAGGGACCCGTCTGTAACACCTGCTGTTCAGGAACAGTGACTAGCTGGAAGGTGTTGGGAAGGGGGGAGGCAATCAGTTTTGTTTCTTGTTGCGCCCGCCTCACTGCAAGCCCCATTGGCCTAGTCTGTGCAGCCTAGTCCATGGCCAATCGCCTAGCCCATGGCCAATCGCAGACTGCAAAGCCAGTGGTCTGAGGTGAAAAAGGATGGTTATTGGGCAGCCTTGCTGCTACTACAAGCCTCTCCGCCCCATGTGCCTGGGAGTCTGCTCCTCAGCTGACTTCTCCTCCCTGTCACGTTTTGCCTTCCAGTCATACGTTTTTGCCACCCGAACTCACCCGAAAGTGATCCGAACTGATCAAACTGTTCGGTCATTTTGACGTTCGGATCTAGTTCAGTTCGGCCAGTTGGTGTTCAGATTCGGGTTCAGATTCGGTCATCCGAACAGGCCGAGTTCGGTCTGAACTCCAAACTTCCAATCTGCGTTCGCCCATCCCTATGGTAGATGGGTAGAAGGCCCAAAGTTGAGTAGAGCCCTCAGCTTTTGTGTCCTTGGAGGAGAGATATAGCCCCTTTTATAGCAAAAATCCAATTGATTTACATTGAGCATAATACTACCTTAGGTAAGGAACCAGAGCATTATTTTCTTGAGCACACAAAACTACTTGTTTTATGTAGAAGACTTCCCAATCCATCTAAAAAAACTGTAAAGTCTGTTGGTGTAAAATGCCTCCAAATAATAACTGTCCTCTAAAAAAAACAACTTTGAAAAGTAAATTGTTCTTATGACTACTCATAAGACTACTCTTGCAAATCTTATAATAATTTGTTTTCCTTTCAGCTTCATTCCCTAGAGCCGTGTGAAAATGTGTGAATGTCAGCTTTCATTTTTAAAGTAAATTTTTAGTATTCTTGCTTATGTAAAAGACCTTGAAAGTGTGAATTGACTGTGCCCTAGAGGCTGGAAGGGCAAGTAAAAAGATCCTAACAACTTTTCTGGGGTGGGGAACTGACTCATATTTTTTGAGCATTTGGCTTTATTTGCAAATTTATACTGCATGCAAATCTACTTATAGATAAAAGGGCAAGGAGCCCTTTGAATGTGACTATGTGGAGAGCTATGATGATGACCAAAAAAAAGAGCACATTTTGTATTGGAAAGTTTATAAAAGTACTGGAACAGCAGCATCTATCATGGTCCCCAAACTGAACCCTGCTGACTTATTATATTTACATTGCCACAGTACAGATTAGCTTTTAAAGAAGAAAGTTTCTAGTCCACATGATTTGTCATAAATGACTTCCAAATGTGATACAAAGGTAATCAAGCAGTATTTTCTTCCTGAGTTTGCAGTTTCAGAGAGTGGGTAAAAACTATATGGGACAGTGGCGTGTTGCTGTTATGACCCAGTCTGGGCTGGGCAGAAATGCATAGTAAACATAGTCTGGGCCATATCAGGGCACCGACTATAGGTGCCCACAACAAGGCTGCCCATCTGCCACCCACATGGCCTGGGGAGGGGAAAGCTGAACAGATATGTGGGCAACCAGCCCCACCCCTGTGCCAATCCCAGCCCCCCACCCTCACCATGATGGTCATCCGTGGCAACCAATGGCAGCCAGCCATGGCAGTCGGCCATGACGTGCCCCAATCCGGGCCGGATCATGGTGGGTCACAACAGACTCGCTAGCCCGCTGTGGCCCACTTTGACCCTGTGGGCGGGCCGTAGCCCAGGCTGTGATTTCATGGATTTCCCGAGGTCAGAGCCCAGGCTAGCTGCCAATCCAATCTAGGGCAATTTCAGGCCAACATCTTTAGGTGCAAAAACAGATGTGCTGGTGGCCCATGGGCCAAAGCAGGCCTAAGTGGGCCACCATCACATCTGTTTTTACCCAATGACTCAAATATATGAACCCTTGTGATTAGCATGAGACCACTGCCCCCTGGTGGTGAGATCATATGCTATCTCAACTCTCCCAGGATTCAGGACTCATTTCTTAGTTTTTCTTCCCACTGAAACCATGAGAGTCTCTTTTCAGATTGCAATCCAAAGATAGAGTGTGGTCACCGTGTTGGTCCCACATGACAGAGAGACAAAGTGGTTTGAATGATATCTTTAATTGGACCAACTGTTGTTGGTGGAAATAAGCAAACTTTTGGGCCACACAGGGCCCTTCCTCAGGTATGTAGCACAGCCCGTAGAAATATATAAAATCAGCAAGTGTAGAGCAGGTAAATATGGGCATGGAATGGGTGGGAGTGGATAGAAATAGGTGGAAGAGGGATAAAGAGAGAGAGAGGTGCCAGACATTTAAAAACAGCTGTAAAATTAAGGTATCTGTTATACCTTAGTCTACTGCATTTGTAATTTCTGTTTTCCTCTGTACCAAATTACTAGAGATCATTCTAACCACTTTGTGTGTCTGTCTGTCATTGACCCCGTCAGCTGAACTGTTACTGTGAACTCAGTTCCTTTGATCTGTACGTTGCCCCAACACCCCCAGAAGAAGACAAGCACACATGTTTGGGGATAAAAGGCCGCACTTTTATTTACGTTATTAAAGTCAGGGAGGAGGCATCCTCCCTCCTGGGTCCATCCTGGACTAAATTTATTAATTATTTTATCTAGCAACTAACTGAAACATCTAACGTGTGCAGTCCGATGTCCCTCGGTACTGCTTAACTTTAACTACTGCTAGGTCACTCTCACTCCAGCCGCCCAGCTGGTTGGGGAGGTATGGACCTCTCATGACCGAAGTAGGAGGGAGGCAGCAGCCGCCACAGGGACCGCCCCCTGACCTCTGGTGTATAGCTCACCCCTCCCTTCTGGGCCTGTGTTGGAAGCTGACCGCCCTTGTTCTAGCTTCGCCTGTGGCCCCATCTCATAGGAGATGACTTAATGAACTGCTAAATCTACTGAAACCTGTTAATTATTAATCACCTAAACCCCTGCCACAATAAACTTCCAGCGTATGCTTGGCTAGTTTTAGCCCCACATCCTGACCTCATAGAAACTGCAGGAGCCTTTTCTTTTATGGCTATCAGGTACATCTGGATACCCTCATCGGAAAGGTGTACTTGGTCTGGCCTGTACAATTTAGGCCACGAAAAACAAATCCCCTTGTGGACAATGATGTCCCCGCTGTGAGCGAGGACCAACTTATCCACTTCCTTATTGATCTTCCTGCGTGCTCTGTCCACTCTACCCAGGTGAATTGCATTGACCCACCTGATCCTCTCTATCATGTGTGACCATATCAATTTGGTGTTAGGCAGTAGCCTGCAGGTCTCTACCCAGTCCTCCTTTATCCTGACCACTATCTCTAGTCTCGTTGATTTGGGAAGATTGTTCTTGCCTAAGTGCACTATTAAAATATTGGGGTGCTGCCCTTTGGAGGCCCCATGTATTAACAGCATCAGCTGTTCCCACCTCATGTCACTCCTGGCCTTCCAGATAACTTTGGCCCTGTCGCTGAGGCCCAGCTGGGATCCCCAATGTGTGCGACCTGAAGCTTTGCCCACCCAGCACACAATGCTGTGGCCGACTATCCAGATCAGCTTGCGCTCGCATTCTGGTCCTGGTCCTGTAGATAAACAGATTGAGGTTAATACGGGCAGGCCTAGGGTGCTAAGCTATGCACGTATGATCAGAATACCCCCAATCTCCATCTCCCTATCTCCTTGATTGTGTCATCCAACAGCCCGAGGGCAGATGCGTAAATCGCGGCACCAATGCAGAAGGAGTGGGAACCCAAATGGTGGGCTGGCTGGCATATTTTTTGCAGTGCCCGGTACAGAACAGCCAAGAATTGGTGGTGGGTCAAGGGTGCGCCATCTGTATGTATGAGAAAGGGACCCAGAAAGTTGGGATGGAGGGTCATGTATTGACGCGTTGCTTCTACTGGACACAGCTCGGGGGAACTCACGCGGTGGAGCGTTAGAGTATGGCCCCTAGACCTCTGGTCATTTTTTGCTTTGCGGGGGAGAATATAGTGTCTAGCCCTTAATTTTTATGTCATTCCCTCTAACTACTCTGGTTGCCGGGTCCTATTTGGAGGCTGCTGTCAGTTCACCAACTCGGAAGGCTTCAAAGAAAGCCAACTTGAAGGCCATGCCAAAAAGGTTGGCCTCGAAAACATTGAAACACACCTGGGGAAGGAAGACTGTTAATACTAGGAGTATCTCAGTGGTGATGGGCAACCTACTATCCAGCCTCGGGCCCCACTCGCGCGCCCATGCTTTGATCAATCTGCCGGAGAAGAAACCTTGGTCTGCAGATGTGTGGCCTGCCAGCTTGCTGCTGAAAGCGACTGCTGCTAGTTTGCATGCTACAGTGGCCGGTGAGAGGCCACTCGGGCACAGTGACATGGCGAATTGCAGCACATGTGGCTCTGGTATGGGAAACCCATATCCCAACCATTGCACGCCCTGAATTGCTGGAACTGTGAGAATGCCCTGAGGTATGCCACCCTGGTGCTGGATGCTAATAACCCCTGAACTGCCTCATACAGCTCTACTGTCCAATGTTCCACATGTGGGTTGGCATGACCTCGGGTTCATTGCAGGCTGCTGGTGCCAGTTGCCAGAAGTGGTCAATCTGGAGGCGGGAGAGTGCATCAGCTATGCCATTGTTTACTCCTGGGACATGTTTAGATGTAAACAGAATGTTGTTACTTAGGCACTGCATCATGAACACCCTGACCAGACCCATTACTCTAGTGGACTTGGAAGACAGGTTGTTGAGGACATGGACCACTGCTAGGTTGTCACACCAGAACAGGACAGTTCTGTTTGTGAATTCCTTGGGCCATAAGTGGACAGCGAGCATGATAGGGAAGAGCTCAAGGAAGGTGAGATCCCAGGTTGTTCCCATCCCCACCCATGTGGGGCGCCATGGGGCAGCACACCACCTACCCCAAAAGTACAGTCCAAAGCCCAGGGACCCGGTCACTTCTGACTGGACCTATATTTCAGCTGCTAAAAGCAATTTTTGCCTCCAGAGGCTCACCCCATTAAAAGCGGTCAAGAAACAGCTCCAAACCAACAGATCTTCTCTCATGTCTGCTGTGACCCGTTTATGGTAGTGGGGGGGGGGGGGTTGCCAGGAATCTTGGCATAAAGGTGAGACAGGAATGCCCATCCCAGCACTACCACTCGGCAGGCAAAGTTCAGGCTACCCACTAAGCTCTGCACCGTGACTTTGGCATATGCAAGACATTGCCTGATCGCCTCAAGTAGAGGGACTAATTTGTCCTGGGGGAGATGTGACTCTTCCTTGACCATGTCTAGTTCTATCCCCAAGAAGGTCAGCACTGTGGATGGGACAGCTGTCTTTTCCAGGGTAAGGGGGACTCCGAGCTCGTGGACTATGGATTGGAAAGTGTGGAGTAGCCTCTCGCACTCCCCCGTGCCCGCCCTGACCCAAAACAGGAAGTCATCGATATAATGGATG
Source organism: Sphenodon punctatus (assembly GCA_003113815.1). NCBI lineage: Eukaryota > Metazoa > Chordata > Lepidosauria > Sphenodontia > Sphenodontidae > Sphenodon > Sphenodon punctatus. Next base: position 636,889 of record QEPC01013775.1, on the reverse strand, counting down.
ACAAAATGTGACTGTGCCCTGTGCCCAGTTGAGAAGCAAACTAAAACATTTCAAAGACCGAACAGGATATGGAACACGCCATCGGCATAGCTTTACCAAAGTAAAAGCTGCCTTGGAACTGAAAACCCAGTAGCTCAAAATCGTCTGGGTGGACTGGCAGGAGGCGGAAGGCAGATTTAACGTCACACTTCACTAAAAGCGCTCCCGAGCCACAGGCCCTGGCCATTTGTACAGGTGAATCAAACGAGGCTTAGCGGACGGAACAGAGCTCCTCGGGGATGGCATGATTGACCAACTCCCCCCTGGAGTAGGAGAGATGGTGGATGATACAGTACTCCCCTGGGGTCTTATTCGGTACCATCCCCAGTGGGGAGATGTGCAGTGAGGCCATGGGTGGCGACTCGAAAGGCCAAGTGACTCTACCCTCTGCTATTTCCTTTTGGAGCTTGGTGTGCACCAAGTGCTCCTTACCCGTAACAGATTTGAGGTTCTGTACCCATTTTTGCTGCTTTATCCAGCCTGTGGGGATCCTAAAGCTCTCTCTAAAACCACGTACTGCACCTCCCCCCGCATAGGGCAGTCGTGTAAGGCTCTATCTAAGGTCCTTGCTGCCACCCGGGGGTTGGCCCCTTTGGTTGTGTCTGATTAGTGGCTTGTGCCTGGGCTGGGATATGACTTTGTTGCAGTGGCAGACTGCGTGATTGCTGGCACAGTGGGAATAGGCATGCTGGAAATGGCAGGGGGAGGCAGCGCAGCTCCCCACCCCATTGTTTTCCCAACATATTGCCCCTTTGGTGGTGGGGGTGCCCTGCCGAGCAAAAGGGGTCATTCACGGGTACCACCCCACCCCTGACCAGGGCATGGCCACTGTTGGTGCATGGAATGTTGGTCACATTGCTCATGCACTCGAGCCACAGGTCCTGGGCATACCCGTCCCAACATAGCCCCAGGGTTATGGAGGCCCATTTCCAGAAAGCCTCATCGTAATACAGCCAGGCACCAGGATTGCCTGTGTCAAAGGCCCTCTGAACTATATCCTGATATTTAATCAGTTCGGTGGCCTACTCATGGGCCATCTCCCTGCCCTCTTCTTTAGAATTAGGGTTTGGGATGGGGTCACTAAAGAGGAGGGAGAACACATTAACATATTCTCCCTTCCATATTTTGTCCCTGGTGTCCTGCATCAGGTGGGCCCTGATTGGGCGTTCACCTCTGCATATCCACCAGCAAATGGGGGATCCCCTGTACCCTCAGGTAGACCGGCTGACCCAGTGTGGCATGGTGCCCCAGTTGTGCCCACACTTATGCCACCTGCATCCCATATCCCCCTCCCCATGTGGCTGCTCCCCGTGGCAGCTGTCCATGTGTGCACCCTCCTTAGGGGCTGGGGGGGCTGTTTGGGCTATGGCACCCATGATTCAACCCAACCCAGCCTCTGCTGTGAGGGAGGCATGGGCGGGCCATCCCATTCATGGCCAGCACAGCACCTGGAGCTGTCCGGATCCCATTCCCAAGGGGAAGTTTCATAGCAGCACCTACCTGGGCTCAGTTGCAGAAGCTCACATTGGCGCTGGGGGCTGGGATGGCAGGACATTGACGGCTCAGGCTCTGCTTCATGTGCTTGTGCCTCCCTTGGGTGTGAATGCCCATCCATCATCGCTCGCATGTTCGCCTCAAGTGACTCCATCCTGCTGGCGAAGTCCTGCAGCTGCTTGAATATAACCCATGATGGATCTCTCTGTGGGTGTCACCTGGCTGGTATTGCCTCACTTTGGCTTTCAGGAGACAAATCATGCCACCCTCCTCCCTTGGCAGGAATTGGGTACCTGGTGGGTTGCCCACCTAGGGGGTGTGGGGTCCCTATGCTTCCTGGCTGATGGGTGGGGGGTTCGTGTCCCACCTCAGCCATGGCTGCAGAGGTGGGTCATCCCTGTATCGGGCGAGGGGCCTCGAGGGTCTAACCACCCGCCTGGGAGTTGGGAGGGGTTCTTCACACTGTTGGGAGGGATGCCCCCCACCCACCACAGGGGTGCCCAGAGACCTTCTCCCATCAGTGGTTGGTTGCCCCCCAAAAGGGGGAGCTGTGGTGAGACCTCACTGCTCCCCCCAGGGTGGGTGTCGGGCAATATGGCCACCGTGCTTCCCCTGGCACAGGCAGCTGTCTGTTCAGCAATGGTGGGGTCTTGGGGGGGCCAGCATCCCACCAAGTCCCTCAGGAACCCCTCACAGCCCCCCATCCTTTGTTGCAGGGAGGCCAGGATTGCCTCTGCCTGCCGGGTCCTATCTGACTTCGGCCGGGGTGCACTTGCTCTGGCCCTTACCTCTCCTCCTCATGGTGTGCTTCACCCATGGAGAGTGTGGTGGGGGCTACTGTACAGATCTCGGGCTGCTCTGTTGTGGGGGGGGAGGCCTGTGACCCGCAGGGGCCCTACGCTGCAATGCAGAGGAGCTAGAGCACTCTCTATGCCGTGCTGTGTGGGAGGGAGGCGAGGGGGGGCACTCAGCCAGTGTGGGGATTAGAGTTACAGCTCCTGATTCCTCTCTCCTCACCGTCTTCATCGCGACTGTCTCCTTCCGGTCGCATCCCAAGATGGTGCATTCGAAGTCTCACCTCGCGAGACTTGACTCCCGGCTCGCAACACTGCGGTGCCACCTGAATACTCTACTGCCTGCCTTCTTCCACCAGGCAGAGCAAACCCCACTCCCTCGTACACCGTCCTCTCCAAGGTAGAAAAGGGGGCGGGTGGGGAATGGTGATTCCCTTCTCATGATAAGCTTTTTTCCAATATATCCCTACACATATGTTTACCCTCTCTCTGTGGGTAACACTAACCATTGTTTTCTAGAAAATAATCTACCAGCTGTTTTTAAATGTCTGGCACCTCTCTCTCGCTCTCTCTCTTCCCACTTTTCTATATCCACTCCTACCCATTCCATGCCCATATTTACCTGCTCTACACTTGCCATTTTATATATTTCTGCTGGCTGTGCTACATGCCTAAGGAAGGGCCCTGTGTGGCTTGAAAGTTTGCTTATTTCCACAAACAGCAGTTGTTCTAATAAAAGATATCATTCGAACCATTTTGTATCTCAGTCTCTTCTCAGGAAGGCTTGTATTCTTTCTTCTACTTCAATTAATGGTCAGTAGTCCTTTCTCAGTTTCTTACGCTGCTGAATCAGTCCTCAATCTGGAGACCTTAATTTTCTTGGGACATAAAACTAAGCTTGATTCCCAAATGGGTCCTCAGCCAGAAGGCTCTTGTGGGTCCATATCTCTCAGCTGTCAGAGGATTTGTCCCCCTAAATCAATTCACAATTGGAAGGCAAATTAGGATTGGCCTGAATCAATACTCTGCCTAGCAGCCTTTGCCCACGTATTTCTGTCCATGATTTTATTCCCTTAGCTTTAGGGCACCTTCACACAAAACCTGGACTCCAGGGGGAGGTCAGCCTATACTGACTTCCCTCATTATTATTATTATTATTAACAAACATTTATATAGCGCCAGCAGTGTACCTGGCACTTTACAAAGTAATAAAATAGACACGGTCCCTGCCCCTAGGGCTTACAATCTGAGAGACAGGAGCTGGGGGAGAGAC
>QEPC01013775.1:617608-633189 GCA_003113815.1 Sphenodon punctatus | reverse complement strand
AAACAAAAAGCCAGGCTGGGCAGGGTGGGTGGGGGGTGTCCCCCCTTCCACCCGCGCAGCCTGGGAGGGGGAGGGAATTTATTTTAATTTATTTCATTGGTTTCAATGGGGACACAGCGCCCCATTGAAACCAATGTAATAAATCCGGTACCGGTATACCGGATTTAATCCGGGAATCCGGTTTTCGGGAAACCGGTAACCGGTAAATCCGGTAGCCGGTATTGGGCCTGGGGTCCCACCCCTAGAGCACAGTGTCAATTATTTCACTGCATGTCATTTTCTTAAATGGCCTTGGGGAATTTGGAGTGTTGCAGTGGGCAGGAGGAAGTTTAAAAGTAGGGAAAAACACAATAGAAAAGAGGGAGAGAAACAGTGTGTCAGGCTCTGGGCAAGAGGTGACAAGATCAAGGTCATGTATGAGTTGTAGCAGGATCCCAGGTCTCAAGGTCATCAATGGAGGTTATCCCCATCTCAGGTCTGAAGCAGTGGAGTGGTCAGAGTCAAATCAGATGGACAGTCCAAATTGTAGGTCTGGGGATGGACTGGAGGATCAAAACTGAAGTTCACAGTCAAAGTGGGTGGAATAAACATACTCAAAGTCATCAGGTGTGCAATTGTCAATACTGGAGAGGCAGTCTGAAGGTCAGGGTTAGGCTTTGGGTAACACAGGGCTAGGCTGGCTACAGTTGTTTACAAGCAGAGGCAAGGAGGAGGAACAGATGAAGGTAACCAGGCTGGGTTCAGATGGAGGCAAGGTAAGGTAAATAAACAGGCAGGGCCAGATTCCAGGGAGGGCAGAACAGGATGAGGCATGAGCTTTTATAAACCATGCTACCCCGCATGGCCACCTATGAGTCACAGATCCAACCACCTGTCTGAAGGTGGAGCAGCTGCATGCATGCAAGCTCCCATGAACCATGGAGCACCCAATCTCAGCCACACATGGAGCACTGCCAGGAAATCTGGAGGGCACCGTGCAAGGCAGTCAAATGTGCAGTGGCTACCCGTTTGATTTGCTCCCCACACAGTCCATGTGGGTGGGTGCTCTGTGGTAGAGCCACGTGGTGGTCATGGACCACTAGGGTTGCCTGGCTCATCTGAAAACACCCCTTCTGATTGCACAGACAAGGAGACACAGAGCAGCTACCAACCCTGTAGCACCATCATATCACTCAGGCTTGGGCCTTGCAGTTCTCTTCCACGATATCTGCTGCTATTCCCTAGCCATGTTGTTGCTGTTTGCTGTTTTCCCCAGCCCATCATTTATATGAATGGTTGGAAACTTTCTCAGTGGGATAGTCTAAAGCAGGGGTGGAGAACATTTTCCCTTCCATGGGCCACTTTGAAAGCTTGCACTTGTGGCGACGGCCACACAGAAGTTGGGGCGGGGGTGCTTCAGCGATGCACTCAAGGAAAGGAGGGTCCAAATCATGGATCTGCACCATGAAACGGTCCCCAGCCTTGTCTGCATGACCTCATCTCTGCTCCCTTCCCTTGAGCTCAGTTTTTCAGTGGCTGGAGGTGGGAATTGGATCCAAGGGTCAGATCCAGGAAGTGGAAAGGGGCCAAGTAAAAACTTGCCATGGGCCACATTGGGCCCCCGGGCCTGAGGTTTCCCACTCCTGGTCTAAAGCAAATGCAGCTTTAACCAAAATTTGTTTGGAACGTTTGGAAAAGGCATTTTGAAAATGAATTAATTTCATCTTAAAAGCAAATGTGAAACTGTAGCCCACCCTGTCTTTCGAAGAAAAGGTGTGCCTGTACCAATCAGTGCAGGATCTTCATTTATAGCACATTAAAAGGAAACAAAGAAATATTTTCCTCATTATTCATGTTGTTGTAATTTGTTGGTCAACTACAAAAAGGGAAGCCCAGCATTTGCTTCTGTTAATTATTAATTATTGATTATTAATTATTAATTAGCATTTATACATAGCACCAGAAATGTACCTGGTGCTTTACAGAGAATAAAACAGACACAGTCCCTGCCTCAGAGCTTACAATCTAAAGACAAGGGGAGGGGAGACAGGGAAGGAGGAACAGAGGGAGAGACAAGGGATGCAACATTCATGAGGATGCGAGAACTCAGGTACATGTGCTTGGCTTGGTTACAGTAAATAGGAGTTTGCAGATAACAAGTAGGGGATAATCCTGGGTGGGGTGATTAGCAGGAGTTAGAAAAGGTGGAGTTGGAAGAGATGAGTTTTGAGGAGGGACTTGAAGGTGTGGAAGGTGGGGGCAAGGCGGACGAGGGAAGGGAGGGAGTTCCAGGCGTGCGGGGCAGTGAGGGAGAAGGGACGAAGGTGGTTGGGGGAGCAGGGGAGGCATGGGAGGGTGAGGGAGGGGATGGAAGAGGAGCAGAGTGCTCGAAAAGGGGTTCGGAGGTAGATCAGAGCAGAGAGGTAGGGGGGAGTAAGGTTATGAAGGGCTTTGTAGGTGTAGACGAGGAGCTGTGCAGAATACGCTCAGGAAGGCAAAGCCAGTGGAGGGAGGAGAGGAGAGGCTGCACATGGTCGAAGCGATGGGCTAGGTGGATGATCCTGGCAGCAGAGTGTTGAACAGAGATGAGGGAAGCAAGGTGAGAGCGGGGAAGGCCAGCTAGGAAAAGGTTACAATAGTCAAGGTGTGAGATGACTAGGGCGTGGATGAGAGTTTGGGCAGAGGAGACAGACAGAAAAGGGCAGATCTTAGCAATGTTGTGGAGGGAGAAGCGGCAGTATTTGGCCACGGAGTCAATGTAGGGTTTGAAGGTGAGGTGCAAGTAAGAAGATGAAGCCCAAGCTATGGGCTTGGGGTACAGGGAGGATGGAGACCCCTTCAATGGCAGTTGACAGGGAAGAGGGAGAGGAAGGATTGGGAGGGAAGATAAGGAGTTCAGTTTTAGCCATGTTCAGTTGAAATTGGAGTTTAGACATCCAGGCGGAGATATCGGAAAGACAGTTGGTGAGACGAGCTTGGACAGAAGGGGAGAGGGAAGGAGTGGAAAGATAGAGTTGAGTGTCGTCAGTGTATAGGTGGCATTGGAAACCATGGGAAGCAATCAGGTGATAGAACAAAAATTGTCAGTTCAAGGCTTCAAGTCTGTTTTAAATAAGGGGGCATTATATATGTACGTGATTTGTTTCACTTTTTAAATTTTCTTTTTTAAAAATAAGAATCCATTCAGGAGAGAAACCCTGACACACAGGGGAAAACCTGTACATGTGCCCTGACTAATGCTACAGGGTGAGCTTATTCCTCAGTACACACCAGAGAATTCACCCTACCAGGGAAAGGTCCTATAAATGTCTTAAGTGTGAGGAAAGCTTCAGTGTGTACTTCACTCTTACTATGCATGAAAGAACCCAAACAGTAACTGCACCATCTCCCTGCTGTCTGCTTGGCTTCCGGCCAGGATAAAAGCCTGGCTGATAAGAACAGGAAGCTGGGCAGAACATCTGTTCACTTCCAGTTCTTGTCTCCCCCTAGCTCATGGCTTTCCTGCCTAGCTCTTGCTCTTGGTCTCCTAGTCCTGCTCTGTTCTGATCCCTGTTTCCCCAGCCCTGCTCTGCTCAAAGACCTTGTTCTCTCTCCTATGCTTACTCCCATCTTGACCCTGCACCCCAATCCCACTGTTTGTTCACATCTCAGATGCCCCCACATTCCTGTACCCTTACACAGAGAAAGGAAGATGGAAATGGAAGAGAAATAATAAAAAGCCAGAGATAGCAAAGCTTTAAAGGGGAACATATTTCTCACCATGTACTGAATGCAATCACAAGAAGATACTAAAATAAAGAACTAATAATTGAGTTGCTACAAATAGGGGACGGGTGAGGGTGGTTATGTGGTTGGGAGTGGGGGAGGGAGTTATGCGAAGGTTTTGTGTTTTGTTATATTTTTAAGTTGGGTGGGAATGTTGTTTTATATTTATATTATTTTATTGTAAGCTGCCCCGAGCCGCCTGAGGTGGAGTTGGTTGAGGTATTAAATTGGTAAAATAAAATAAATAAATAGAATCAATATTCCTGAAATTTTTTGGTTCTGGTGCTACCCTCTGGGTCAACCAGAGTCCTCTAGCAGTGAAAAAAGGGGGTTAGTTCAAGCACCAAATAGCTTCAGGATACTGTTGATAAGCCAGATCTTCTCCTTTATCAATGTGAGAACCAGATGTAGGAGTTTCCTATGGATGAGAGAGGAGTTCTAAATGTATAGTCCATTCCTCTGACTGAAATTAAGCAAGGCATTCATCCCTTGGTGTGAAATGAGTTTGAAAGCACTATGGCCATTTTTACACGGACTGCCCCGCTCCCTGCCGCTCGGTGTTTGGATGGGTATGTGGTGGAGGAGCAGTCCGTGTATAGGGCCACCGGTGGGTGGGAGGATGGGGGTGCAGCGGGTGTGCACTCATGTAAACACCACAGGAGACAGGTGTTTGTGCATGCACTCTCCCGCTGCACACCCACTAACACCCGCCGCACACCTACCCACACCTACCTCCACCCACGGAGCCTTCTGCAGAACGGAGGATGCTCCATGGGTGGAGGTGGGTGTGGGTAGGTGGAGGTGTGTGTGTGTCTGTGTAAATGGGGATACACCCACCTACACCCACCGTGACAAAACACACCCCACCCACCCCCATCCGTGTAAAAATGGCCTATGTTAGAAGCTGTCTGTCTCTTTAATGCTACAGTGCCATTGTAACCTTGAAACTCCAGCTCTGTGAAGACTTTGGGTTAAGATGCAGGAGATCCAAGCTGTGAAAACACAGAAACTATTGGCTGCTGCAGCTCTGCTGATGAAGCAACAAATCCGTACTGAGGGGGTGTCTGGGTGTACCTTCTATAAAACAGTGCTCCCATCTGCCTATTTATAACTAACTCCTCAGGCAACTGCATCACAAAGACCCCATGCAAACAGCACTGTATATTAATATTTCATTGCACACTGATGTGAGCTCTAGTCTTGCACATCATGAAAACTCCTGATATGTTCAGTGAATTTGATCACTGCATGCAGTCATCCAACCAGGAAATCTAGCTGTCCTTCTCACATGCATGCTTAGTGTCTGTCTGCATCCCATGGAGAGGGAACATAACACAAGCTGTTCTTTCTATGTCATGTGCAGCTTCTGTTTGTTTTGTTGAATATTTTGACAATGGGGGAGGGGGGAATAAAACTGGTGTCAAGGAGAGAAAAATCAATTCTGTTATTAAGAAGCTTATGGCTTTGTTCATTTCTTTGAGTGATGCAGACAGAAAATATGGTGCTCCCTTCATAAAGCCAGTTAAGCTGTTTGGGAGGCATTCAAAAAGCTTTATTTTGATATGGTTTAAAACAAAAATTCAGAATTTTCATTCACAAGCAAACTCAGAAGCCAGTTTCCTAGCACAATAGTGAAGCTTAGAAGCTCTTCCCTCCTTTTACCTGTCCTTGCATTTGCAGACATAACACATTCCGTGGCAACTACAGCATACTTACACAGATAGATAATGTCAGGGGGCAATTATTTATTTTTACCTATGTCAATCTCTGAATTAGCAGTCCAAAAAAAGGATAGAGATGTGGTAGGTAAAAGTCTGATTATGGAAATATGAGGACGCCAGCTAACTGGGGGTGGGGGGATAATAACATTATTAAATTAACAAAATTGTTAAAATAATAATTTCTTCCTATGACTGGCTAGGGAAAATAACCAAAGATGGAAAATAGATTACTACAAAGAAGACCATTTCAGGACAGTATGCAATTCCAAGGCACAAAACAAACCACAGAACCACTTTAAAATAAAGAAATACATTTATTAGAGAAAATTAAATTTTAAAAATGTAAATCTCATTATAGTGAGGTTGCACTGTATTGCTAACTAAAACTACTACATCTAGATAGACTCTTAGTCTGGCATGTACTGAATGCTTAGACAATCCATAGGTCCAATTCCTCAACAAATAGATTCTGCATTTTATACAAAAGAAGAAAAAAACTACCCATGCAAAGAGGGGAATCTTGTTTTCATTTGGCACAGCCAAGGTATGCAAGTTTCAAGGTAAAAATAGTGGGAAGACTGGGAAATGTTTCACTAATGTTCCGTTGTGAGTGGTGATAGCTTTGTTAACAAAGTATTAATAAAGCGACAAGGTCAGCATTTCCTGATATGTTTGTAAGCCTGCTAGGACTATGGCTAAATCTCATTCATACTCCATGGACAACTAGCAATCTACAAACCATAGTATGGGAACACCGTGGCAGAGGACTTTGGGTGTTTTTAAATGTGACAGCACAGCGCTACTGTCACGACGCGACCTGGATCAGGAACTTGCCACTAACACGGTCCGAACTGGATTGGGCTGGTCAACAAATGTGCTGGTGGCCAGGCCGCTGGGGAAGACAGGAAGAAGCACACCACACACACACCCTGTTCCCATAATGACTGGCAGCAGACCATGGCAGACCTGATCTGGACTGGGTCATGGCAGGCTAAAACACATGTCATAGCCCACTGAGGCCTGCTTGGGCCCAATCAGGTGGACAGTAGCCCAGACTGTGACCCTGGAAGTCTCCGGAATCACAACCCAGACTCGCCACTGACATGCTCAGAAGCAATCTCAAGCCAACATCTGGCAGTGCACCAACAAATGTGCCAGTGGCTCACAGGCCAAAGCAGATCTCAGAGGGCCAAAGCGAGCCACCATCACATTTGTTAACACCCATTGTTATTCAGCCCAGATGAACAGTTGGGTTTCTTTGTATCAGAACATACAAATATTTCACAGTAAATGAAATAGTTGAGAGCACTTATCAAGGAGTGACTATGGACAAGGAGTGACTACCATGCAGTTCCACTGGAGTATTTAGCTATCATGTAGTAGCTACCCCAGACCATGCCATGGGGTAGTGAGATAGCTACTGCATGCATCAAGAGTAGTCAAGCACTACTAAATAGTAGCTGTGGCATCCCAATTTTATGTGGAAAAAAATTCACTCATCCACCCCTCCAGTCATCTCACAGATCTCTTCTGATGACCTCAGTGATTCCACAAACAATCACAGGACTCAGCTTGTTATTAATCAGGTTTGACTAAGAGGGGACCATACAGCACATCCCTGCTCCATCCCTGCCTCGCTGAATGTACGTGCCCATCATTCAGGCCAGTATTCAGTCTTCAGCATCACATTTGAACATTGACTCTGGGTGTTTTTAAATGAGATGCCACCAAGCATGGCCACCCAGGAGTCACTCATCCGACTGCCCATCTGTAGGTGGGGGGGATGTGCACTCCCGTGAGCCACACAGCACCCACTCATGGCCATTCAGCACACGACTGAGAAATCCAGAGGGCACTGTGTAAGGAAAGCCAAAACAGTGCACAGCAACAGGCACCCTCACATCTCCTGCCCAGAGCAGCCATGCACACCAGCAGACAGGTCCCTCACTCAGGCACTAAGGGAGGGGGAAATGGCCTTTGCAAGTCATAGGAACTGGCCATAAGCACTGGAAGCCCAGTTCTTCAGGTCTCACGCCTGGGACATGTCGATTTCAAAGGCCAGCACAGTGCACTTCCCCCTCCTCCATGGTCCGTGGGAAGGAGAGTGCAAGGCAGCTGCTCTGAGAGCCACCCATTAGAATCTCGTCCCACTGAACGGCTGTTCTGCAGCTGTGCCACTCAGCAGCCACCAACCCGACCCTCAAGCCTTGCTCATTTACAAACACCCTCTGTACTACACAGTAGCTTGCCCCTTATTGGCAATATCATATCTGAACATAGCCAAAAACTGCATTAGGCACTGATAGAATGATCTCTGTGCCTATTCTGTTCTATATCTGATTATCTGTAGATGAATGGTGAATTGAATTCAATATTATAGAAACATTTAAAAGGGAATGGAAATCTGAAACAATAAACCATGTCCTTGGAAAACTTATAAAAGCCATTCAGAAAACTTGCAGAAAGAAGCCATACAGAGTCAGACACATAATGAATAGAAATATTATACATCAGCAAAAGAGCATTGGGGGGTGGGGAGGATGACTATAAAAATAGCACCACACATACTTAGAGAAAAACTTAGCAAAACTCATCAGAAATTGCTGGAATGCAAGAAACCTCCAAATTTACATCAGGACATAGACCCTTTTTACACAAGATGCTCCCACACATGTCCACTGATAGAACACGCAGGGGAGTGTCTCGTGTGAAAGTGAGGGTGCATTGGTGCACGTTCCCATGACTCACACAACCCCACCCCATTGCTCTGTGCATGGGCTGTCTCTTATACACATCTAGATGTGTATAAGAGACAGCCTGTGTGAAGGTGGAGCAGCTGCATGCATGCAAGCTCCCATGAACCATGGAGCACCCAATCTCAGCCACACATGGAGCACTGCCAGGAAATCTGGAGGGCNCCACCCATGCAGGTGGTGCTCCACCCGCCACCCACAGACACCCACCGACACACACATTCTAAAAGGATCTATTTTTTAGTCAGACCTATTTTAGCGGCTGAGCCTTACTCTGGGTGCACAAATCACTCACTCATTAAAAATTGCTGCAGAGGAGCAGAGAAAATAACAAAATTGATGTATATAAGCACAGCAGTATCATAGCAAGACTGTGGACAATGAGGCGGGGTCTTCCTAAGCAGCAGCCCTCTCAGGGCTCCCATCCAGCCTCAGCCTCCCCGGGAAGGTTGTGGCATCACTCTGGTTCTCAGGGAGGCTGCCCAGAGTGGCAGCAACCCCACAAGGAAGGAAGCTTTAAGGCTAGCACTCTAGCCCTGCCCACTCTGAAAACGTCCTTCTTGGCGAGGCCCCACTAGAGGCATCTGTGTAAACACCACTTGCGGTGGGTGTAGGTGGGTGTATTCTCCCGCGCAACACCCATCTGCACCCACCACCCACGGAGCAATCGGCAGTGGATTCGGTTGCTCCGTGGGTGGGTGGTGGGTGGAGATGGGTGTTGTGCGGGAGCATGCACGCACCTACACCCACCGCAAGTGGTATTTACACAGACATCTCCACCCATCTCCATCCAGCAAAACTGGGTAGAGGCATCTTGTGTGAAAAGGGCCCGTGTTGCAGGGCTGCAGTGTTGCCCTGTACTATGTATAATAAAATGTAACACCCATTTTATCGGTGTTAGAGTGCCTGTGTAAAAAGGGCCTAAATCAACTTACTATATTTCTTGAGTTTTGAATGAAATTATGTCATGGATAGCCTATCATTAATATATAAAAGTAGACATGGAAACTATCAAGAAAAAATTTGCCACATCACTTTTTATAACATACTGCATCTTGTGAAATTTGAAATCAATCAGGTAAGGAATGCAATTATAAAATTAATACAATACCCATCTCGTGATAGTTAGAGTTTAGAGACAATTGACCAAAACTTACCTGTCCCCTTTTTTCTTTGGATTTTTACTCATTATGAATCAGTGCAGTTAATATGGACTGTATACAAATCAAATCAGGCTAGTGATGGGAACGAATAATCTGTCTTTTCAGACAAGGAAGCAGAATACAGGACAATAAAGCTATGCTAGGCAAAAAACCAAAAAAACTTAAATTCTATATTTTAGCCCTGGACAGAGGCTAATGTGTGGGCCCCTTCGTCCTCCTCCCAGCCACAGATTAGATGTCTTGCCCTGATACTTTGCTTGGACTTTCACATAAGAAATAAGCAAATCCCTTTTAAAAAATCTCCTAAGAAGTCCTGATAAAGAGGCCTTTATTATACTTTGGCTATTGTCGTGATAATGCCAAGATTAATCAGCCTGTAAATTTGTGCAGTGCTCAAAAATTCTCAGAGACAGCACTCACCAGCTCGGGTTGAAATTAACCTCACCGCAGATGTCTAGCACAAGGCCTATGGACAACGTATGTCCTCAAAATAGATCTTAAATTAGTGTTTGGAAACATGCAGTCAGTTGTACCCATTTGACTGTTTGCTAGCAGAGTCAACACCTGCCAAGAGTAAGGCATTTCCTGTCAGCCCCAAAATATATTGAATTAATGATCTACCAGGGGTATTATTGGGTGTATCGCAGGGTTGGAAGGTGCCACAAATGGCCATCTAGTCCAGTTCCCTACTCCATGGCAGGATGTCCCCGTCTACATAATTGTGGACAGATGCTCATCCAGTCAGGTTTTGAAAACTTTCAAGGAAGGAGATTCCACAACCTCTTTGGGCAGCTTATTCCTTTGCCCAGTAGTTCTCTGTTAAGAAATTTTTCCTAATATTTAAACAAAATTTACTCTGCTGCAGTTTAAGCCCTTCCCCTCTTGTTCTGCCTTCTATGACAGTGGTGAACACATTTTCACCATCTTCTTAGGACTATCTTTTTAGATATTTGAACACTGCTATCACAGCCCCATTATCATGCACTACAGGCAGACACAGAGGGCCCTGTATAAGAAGGGGCTCCTCCAGGGTCTTTCTGAGGGTGTTTTCTAATGTGACGATGGCCCACTTTAACACACCTTAGCATGGTTTAGCCTGGGGGCCACCATTACATTAGGTTGCGCCTGCCAGATTTTATCACGGTTCAATCCCAACTGGGGGGGGGCGGCGGGGGGGGGGCTAGCCAGGACTGTGACTCAGGGAAGTCCCCAAGCACAGACTGGGCTAGCCCTCACAAAAGTCGGGATCCCACTGCCCGACTGGAAGTAAAGCAGGCTTTCATGTTTGAAAGCTCACTTTACTCACCCTAGTCCAGAGTGCCCCCAGGCCAAGGCACCATGGTGGTCATCATTGGCTGCCATGGCCACTCCCTCATGGAGGGGATGCTGGCCACTAGCAGCAACACAGGGGCAGGGCAGGGTAGGACTGGGCAGCCACATGTCTGCCCGGCTCCCGTCCTTCCTGTCCAGCCGGCCCCCATCATGTCTGTTGTTTGGGGGTCTGACCGGATCCTGGTTGCAGACGTAGTCCCACTCTCCATTGGGTAAGTACGTGGTGGCATCTGAGCACCATCAAGTTAGTTTTTACCCTGAGTGTATCAGCCTGCAATGGGTCCTCTGCTAGGAGTAGCCCCGTCAGGATCTGAATCTCACTCCTTTTACAGAGAGAGAGAAATAACTCCAGGAGAACAAAAACAGAAGATATTTACATTGGCATTTGGCGATCTTCACCAAAGTACATGTCAAGGTTGTATGTTTAATTTACATGTCTAGAAACTTTCCAAGTTTTTCTCTGACTCTGTGCCATACATTCATTTTCATTATGCTGAAAGAACATTAAACGTAGACAACTTTGGCAACTTACATCTTGCATTAAGCCACTGTGTACAGTATTAAGAAATAACCTGTGAATAGTGTGTTAATCCTGTTTTCAAAGACTATTAACTCAGCTGCACAGCAGTCAGTACTGGATGTAAGAATTAAGCTAGAAGAGCCAAGTGCAGTCATACAAAGCAATTATTTTTTAGACTATCTGTACCAGCTTTTCTCTTTGCTCTTAGGATCCCTGTCCTACAGTTCAGTTATTTTCCACAAGTTCTCACTGACTGAGAGTGGCTCTTTACACCAGGCTTTTCGGTGCCCTTTGCCAGTAGCTGATATATTAGTTTTCCACTAGAGCTGGGAAAAGATTGCCTAAATTTTTTCTAATAAAAAATGCAAATCTCTTTGACTGTGGGTGATTTCAGACATGACGGGTGGCCGCTTTCACCATGGGCCATGGGGTGGTTCAGACCACAGCCGGGGTGAAGGGCCGCGCCAACAGATGTGCGCCCTATTGCCCCCGGCCATGGTCCGAACCACCCTACGGTTCGTGGTGAAAGCGGCTGCCCGTTATGTCTAAAGCGGCACATACACCTGGAGGGGGTGGGGCCGCACGGCGCAGCATACTGCTGCACGGCCCTGCCCCCTGCGTTCCCCGGTGGCCCTCCTCCCTCCTGATGCTGCAACCACAGGCGGGGGTGGCAACCATTGACTCCAGTGAACAGTAAGTAAACAGAAGTTACTTTCCGTTCACCACGGCCGTGTTGGCCTTTCACCACACTTCTCGACCTCCTTGCGTCTGGAGGTCCAGAAGCGTGGTGAATGCAAACACGGATCGCGTTTGACTGTGGTGCACAGCTGGCCACAAGCCAACAGATGTTAACCACAGTCAAACGCGGCCCGTGTTTGACTGTGGTTCAGTGGGGGTGAATTTCAGACTCGTATCATCTGAAATCACTCTGTATTTCTGAACTTTCTCTCCACCCTTCCACATCTGGCTTTTCACAAACATGAGAAGAAATTGATTCACAAAGTGGCTGATTCAAGGTATGCCCAGCTTGTGCATTAGCAGCAGTAGAAAAAATGGGTGTGGATCAGCTGAGAAAACAGCTCAAAACCTCCTTTCACTTCCCATCTTAGGGAAGGGAGTGGGGGAAAGAGGGGTGGGAGCTGTGTTGCCAGCCCAAGTCCACCCAGCCCTGCCTCTGCTGATCCACTGCCACACTCACAGTCCTCTCCCTGCTCCCATCTGAAGGAGGGGAGGGGGAAAACAGGTTTTGAGTGTCATGGTTGTTCAACAGAGGGAGCGGCAGCACTGCAACTCCAGACTCAGGTGGTGGCATGATCCATTAGGCCTCTGCAGTGGTACCCTGCATACATGCATGGTGTGGAGGTTGGTCTGCACATCTCACACTTTCTGCAGAAAATGGATTGGGTCCATAAATGCTTATGGGAAAGGGAACGTATTGCTTTCATATCAAATGTCTTCTGCTCCCATAGTGACAATTGTGTGTTCCCATAGATACATCAGTCAATCAGTCATCATCATTGTTATTAATACAGCACATTCATTGTTCAAAATGCTTTACAATCCTTATCTAGTTCATTCTCACAATGACCTTGTAAGGAAGGTTGTTATTATTTCAATTGGGGAACAAAGGCTGAGAGAAAGTGACTTGCCCAAGGCTACCCATTGAGTTTCTCGATTAGATTTGAACACTGGCCTACCCAGGTCCAAATCCAATAGCTTATCCACTACACTCATTGGGTCTTACATGGGCCATCATGAATATTCTTTGTGAAGAGTCAACCATCCTTGAACCTATTCATGTCCAACTTCCTTCCCATCTGGGAACTTTGCTCCTCTGCCATTCTGCTCACCCCCAAGTCTCCTGCTCCTCAGGGGCAGCTGGTTCATTAGGGTGGTAGGGTCAATGATCTTGCAGCTTCCTAGCTGCTGCAGGGAGGCTGTAGAGAAGAGGCCTGGATAGGAACGCTCATAACTGGAAGCAGTGCAGCCTCAGCCTTGAAGGGGAGAAGAGGGAAACTTCACTGAGTATATGTGATGGGGGTGACAGGCCTGGGCACCAATACCACACATGCTTAGTGATGCCCAGGGGAGGGGTTAGACGTGGGGGTGTAGACTCAGGCTGTGTTCTTATGGAGGAACCTAGCCAATGAAAGTATCTGTGGGGTGATGAAATACATCAACCCAGCCTATGGCAACAGAGAATCTTTTCAAAATGAGATGATAACCCACTGGAGTTCACATTTGGTCTGTGCAACCCCCACTCACATGTTTAGCGTGTCCAGCCTAATAAACGGGCAGTCCCTGCTTGTAGTTCTTGTGAATGCAGGCAGCCTCCACTCATTCCCCCCTCACAGGTTTGCCCAACAAATCTAATAGACAGGCAGGTGATCTTCCCCACCGTGCTCCACCCACCACCACCACCCTTTTCCCAGTATCCTGTCCCCTGTCATGATGTGCAGCCACACTAAACTATAGGAAGAAGCAACTTCACCAGTTGTTTCTTGTCTCCAGGCTACTTTCACCCCAGAAGGCAGTCCAGCGTAAGCAAGTATTTTTTTCATGTGTGGCACTCAGCCAATCCTAACTAGGCAGCCACCCAAAGCATTAAGCTGTATTTAGTGCATGATCTGAAGACTTCACGGCCACCAGTAATTCAGTCATATATCCCAAGAACTTTAGGGTGCTTGTTACCACTGCTCAGCATAGCCTGTGAGCCGTGCAGTAGATAAATTTTCTTTCATTGCCTTGATGAGATTGCAAGGCATAGACAGGCTTTTGTGTGAACTGTGGCTGTGGTAGTGTAGTGCAGCACATTGTGCAGGCGGCTCCTGCTTTGGTTTTGTAGACTTGCCCTCAGGAGATGTGGGTAAACTAACCAACACCCTGCGAGTGCGTATGTCTGCACCCAACAAAGGCTTCTCTGGGTGAAGGAGAGAAGCACAGACTTGTTGGAGAATGTGCTGTCCTCTTGGGGTCATGCCGAGTGGATCTCCAACTTCAGGATGCCCCAGAGCCTTGTCCTCCAGATAGCCAAGATCTTCAGGCCTCAGCTGGAGAAACAGAGCACAGTGATGCAATTGCCCATCCCGGTGGAGAAATGTGTGGCCATCACCATGTGGAAGCTCGCCACTCCAGAAACCTGCCAGTCTGTTAGCCAGCAATTTGGCATTGGAACCTCCATGATAACCACCATTCTTGTCAAGGTCTGCCTGCCACCCGGTGATAGTAGAGGTGCTGCTGGACTGGATGGTGCAGTTGGCTGAGTCCCCATGGGGGTAATGGAGGGCTTTCAGTGGGAGGGCTTCTCAAACTGCATACGGGAGATCAGTGGGAGCCATATCACCATCATCTGTCCACCCCAAAACAAGGATGATGACATGAACCAAGAAGGGGTTTTTTTCCATGGTTCTCCAGGCCACAGTGAATCACTGTGTCTGGTTCATGGATGTGCTGGCTGGGTGGTCTGGGAAGAACCATGATGCCCAGATTTTCCACCAACCCCCACCCCCCTTCAACCACATATAAGCAGGGAACTTTGGATCCACCTCTGAATAGGGTTGCCACATCTGGTGGATTTTTACCCGACACTTCCATTTTAGCCTATGGGAGTGTCAAGTAAAAACCCACCACAGGTGGCAACCCTACCATTGAAACCTGCATCGAGGGGGTGCCCATGAGGTCTTTTGTTCTGGGGGACCCTACCTACCTACCCCCTGAAGCCCTGACTCATGAAGGTCTAAAATGTTACTCACACACTGGAGCAACTTTATTTTAACTGGTAGCTCAGCACCACATGCTCTGTTATGGAGAGAGCTTTTGGAGATAAATTACAGCAAGGATCAATTGCCAGTTGGAGACTGTTCCACTGCTCACCACTGGTGCCTGTGTTCTGCCAAAACATTTGTGAGATCAGCGGGCCACATTGGAGAATCCCCCACCCAGTTAGCTCCAGTGAGCCAGCCCATATATAATATTATTTTGTTTTTATGTGGCACTTTCTGTTAAAGTTAATATAAGTTTAATAGTTAAATAAATCCAAGTAAAATAAAAGTTAACGTTTCCATTGTTTAATAAAGCTGCTGTATTTTTTCAATCCATTGCTTCCATACTTATTCTGGGAAAGACGGGAAGTCTGAGTGAGTGGGGGCTTTATGGAGGCATGGGATTGCAGGTGGTTGGAAAGGAAGTGGGGGTTACGGTGCACCAAAAAGGGGGGAAAGGAGGAATCTTCCGACAATGCATTTTCATGTGAAGGCAGGGGGGTATATTGGGGCATGGAGGATTGTGGTGTTTATTTATTTATTTTAATTTATTCTAATTTTTACCCTGCCCTACACAAAACATAAAA
>QEPC01013775.1:600338-612140 GCA_003113815.1 Sphenodon punctatus | reverse complement strand
AAAAAACCCACACAGAAACCACATGCAAACTGTGTTTCGTTGCTGCTGGGTTATGCCACCTACTCTTGCCCTGGCTCTGCCTACCATTGCCCTGGCTCCACCTAGCATTGCCATGGCTCCGCCCCTAGCTTGCCAGTCAGCCTTACTGTCCCTTCAACCTCAAAACCCACCAGCCACCCCTGAGTGGGTGTTGCCCGCTGATGCAGTGGATGCTCTTGGGACAGTCCAGGCCACCTCTTGTGAATTAGATCCATACCCATCCTGGCTGGTGAAGGGCCCTTGCTGGCGGGGTGGTCAATGCCTCCCTTAGGGAGGGCAGGGTGCCGAGCCATCTCAAAGAGGTGGTGGTACAGCGTCTGCTCAAGAAGTCATCTTTGAACATTGACTCCCCGACCAGCTATTGGCCAGTCTCTAACCTTCCCTTTTTTGGGAAGGTTATTGAATGGGTGGTGATCTAGCAGTTACAGGGGCATCTGGACCACATCGGTTTTCTTGATCCCTTGCAGTCTGGCTTTCACCCCAGGTTTGACATGGAAACTGCACTTGTGGCCTTGGTTGATGACCTGTGCTGTGAATTAGATCAGGGCAGATTCACAATTTTGAACTTATTGGATCTGTCGGCGGTGTTTGATACCGTTGATCATGAGTTGTTGTTGGTGAGGCTGCGGGACCAGGCCGGGGTGAATGGAACTGTTCTTGAATGGTTCCGCTCATTCCTGGCAGGGAGAACTCAGTGGGTGGTTCTCGGGCAATGTACATCATCTCCCCGGAATCTCATGTGTGGCATCCTGCAGGGTTCTATTCTGTCCCCTCTCCTGTTCAACATGTATATGCAATCTTCGGGTGAGGTCATGAGAGGCTTTTGCGTGCGATGCCATCAGTACACTGACGATACACAGCTTTACCTCTCATTTTCGAGTGATCCAGATCCGGCAGTCTTGGTGCTTACCCGATGCTTGGCAGCTGTGGGGGACTGGATGAGGGCAAGCCATCTGAAGATAAATCCTGACAAGATGGAGGTGATGTTGGTGGGGAGGGCTGAGGAGGTGAGGTCTCCCATCATTGGTGGGGTGTGCCCCCCTTTGGCCACTCAGGTTTGTAGTCTAGGGGTGCTTCTTGACTCACAGTTTCACCTGGATTTTCAGGTGNTACCCGATGCTTGGCAGCTGTGGGGGACTGGATGAGGGCAAGCCATCTGAAGATAAATCCTGACAAGATGGAGGTGATGTTGGTGGGGAGGGCTGAGGAGGTGAGGTCTCCCATCATTGGTGGGGTGTGCCCCCCTTTGGCCACTCAGGTTTGTAGTCTAGGGGTGCTTCTTGACTCACAGTTTCACCTGGATTTTCAGGTGGAGGCTGTGGTGAAGGGAGCATTTCGCCAATTACATCTGGTGTGACAGCTGCATCTCTATGTCTCAGATTTGCATCTGGGCACCATCATCCATGCTTTTGTTACCTCTCAACTGGATTACTGCAACATGCTCTACGTGAGGATGCACCTGACAATGGTCCGGAGGTTGCAGCTAGTGCAGAGTGTGGTGGCCTGTCTCCTGACAGGAGGTGGCCACCGTGAGCACATTACACCTGTGCTCTGCACTCTGCACTGGCTGCCTATTGTCTACCAGGCCCAATTCAAGGTGTTGGTTATGACCTATAAAGCCTTAAATGGCTTGGGTCCTGGTTACCTGTGAGAACGTCTCAGACCCCAGGTTTTTTCATGGCCCTTCCAGTCAGCCGGGGGCGCCCAGCTGAAAGTCCCCCGGGTACGCCGGGTGGCGACGGCATAAAGGTTGTTCTCGGTGACCACACCTCAGTTGTGGAACTCCCTCCCGTTGGAGGCCCACTTATCCCCGGACCTCCCCTCTTTCCATAGATGTTGTAAAACCTGGTTGTTCTGCTGGGCCTTCGGGGGGGGAGGGGTAGATGGGGTGGGAAGGTTTTATTGTTTTGTTGCCTTGAAAACCGCTACATCAATTTCATATTTTAATGTTTTGTAGCATTTTTCGATGATTTATTTGTTATTTTATTATTGTGTAGTACGCCGCCCCTGTGCAGGAAGGAGCAGGTTATAAATGTTCATATAAATTAAATAAATAAACATGGGGGAAAGGGGACAATGGTGCATGGGACCGAGGTGTAGGGACATCGTCAACCTCTGTCCCATGTTGCCTCACAACGTCCAGGGCCCCCAACACGGACTCCTTCCATGCCACCAGGGATGGGCAGAATGCCTCAACCACGTCCTTTTCAGTACATATGTACTGTGTGTAAGCCTGGGCCTGCTGCTCCCTCATCTGGAACTCCCAAAATTGCTCCACAAGACTTTCCTGCACATTCCTCATGTGGGCCTTGAAGCCCTTGATATATTTTGTGGAAGGCCTCTAAAGTGATCCCCAAAATGCCCTCACTTTGGGGATGTCCTCTTCCCATGGGACTGGTGAATCGTCTGAGGAGCCGAAGGGGGAAGGACTGGGATGGTGCCTCTTCTGACGTGATTTCCTCCCTTCTTCCACCTGATATTCCTCCCTGCGAGTGTTGCTCCTGCCAGTTCAAGATGCAACTGTCCTCACCTTGATGAGGTGGACTGTCTCGATGTTTGCAATCAGCCCTGATGTGGTCCCCTGTGACCCCCTTTTAATCTTTCTGTTTCAGATCAAAAGAACATAAAAAGATAGGAACATAAGAAGTGCCATAATGTGTCAGACCAATGATCTATCAAGCCCTGCCTGAAGTCTGTCTCCACAAGTGGGTGGCTGGCTGACCAATCTCTCTCTGCAGGGGACTTCCTAACAGGTCATAGGGCAATCCATTCCCAGTTGTTCTAGCCCCCATGTCTTACCTTGCATTGTGCAAATCCGCCTTTGGGAGTATGGAAATACTTCCATGGCTGCAAACCTTGTTGGCCTGCTTAGGCCCTCTGACGTTGCCTTGATGGGCTTTTGATACCAGCGGCGTCATCATCACCCTCTCTGAAACAGGAACACATAACATAAACATTACATAATATCATGCATTCATGGTGATGCCTCTAGTCTTTCCCAGACCAATGCCCATTCTCTTACACTAAGTAGATAGATGGTGCTGCTGCCTACTTGCCTCTTTCCCTTTCTCCTACGTACAACCCCACCACCTGGAGTGCTGTAGCATCGGCAAGTTGAGAATCTGGCTGCTGCTGCTGCTGAAAAAGCCTCTCTCTCTCCCTGACAGACCATGAAGTAAGACACGTGCAAATCCTGCCCTTCCTGGGGTGCTGCTGTCTGCAAGTTGAGAACCCTGGCCTGTCTCTGGGTGCTGATGCTTGTGCCTCACTGCCCACCAGCACCTGCCCGCCTGTTAGTCTGCTCCTTTTCTGCCATCCACTGATGCCTGTTGCTGATGCTGAAGGAGCCCCTTTCTCTGGCAGACCCAGAAATAAGACACGTGTAAATTCTGCTCCTCTGCTGCCACCCGCTGATGCCCGGCCCGCTGCTTGTGCCTGATTGCCCACCCACCCACATGCTCTAAAGAATAGTAATCTTCTTGTCCTCAAAGTTATAGGGAACAATAAATAAATAAAAACAAATTTTACAAACCTGGCAGTGACACCTCCTCCTCCTCTGGTGAGGAGCCCACCTCCACCACCTCACGAGATGGTCCAGCCTGGGTCTCCATTCATTCCTCCTCCTCCCCCACCTTGATCTTCCTCCTCAGGTTCTTCTTCCTACCTGTGCTTCCTTCACCTTCCATCCTCAGATTTTTTGCACAGACACACGTAACCCACACACACACAGCTAGTCACAACAGAGCACATACACACAAGTTCACAACCAAGCAGCCACACACAGACACCACATACCAATCGAACTACCGTTTCCAGTTTTTGGTCTCACGAAATCATGATACCAAATATCAATAATGATAATGAAAACGCTACCAAAAACAAAATCTTCATTTGAAACCGGTACCGGTATCAATAATGACAATAATGAAAATGACATTGTCATTATAATGATAAAATGACACATTTTAATAACGACAATGAAAATGATAACAAAAATGACATGGGGCCCTGGTGCACATCCCTAGGAGGGGAAATTCAGAGGAGATTAGATGACAGTTCTTAAGTCATTCAAAGAAGTTCAGGAGGACCAATATCTTTACCTACTGTGTATGAAAATATATTTTACTTATAAAAGGCAGAGAGGGGGAGGAAAGCCAGGGGGACCCAGGTGCTGTCACATCAGTATGCATCTGCTTGGTACATTTTTATGAATACAATACATTTTCAAATCGACTGGATAGACAGTAAAAAGATAGAAAGACAGAAAGAGAGAAAGCATTTGGAGAACTGACTAATGTTGTGTAGTAGCAGAAACAGAGAACTAGCAGAGAACTTCCTGAACTGTTTGACAAAAAATTGCCATATCACCAGAATATGCCCACACCATGGAAGAAAGACCAAGTGTCCAGGCTGGCTACCCCATGCCCAGGGCCTGGTGGCGAATGATGGGCAGAAAGGTGAGGGGGCACAGGGAGCTTGCATGCCAGGACCTGGCTGCTCATGGAAGACAGAGAGGGGAGGGGGCAGGCCAAGCTTCTATGTTGGCTGTGGAGGTTTCCAGAGAATCTGTGTGGAGGAAGGGAGGACCTGGTTGTCCATTGTGGGCAGACAGGAGAGACATAAAGGCACAAAGTGCCAGTCTAGGGACACCTAACCATGCTCTGGTTAGCTGGGGCAGGCAGGCAGAGAAGAGAGGGGGCATGGGGAGCTTGCCCACTGGGCACCCTGTGCCCAAGGAAACACTTAAGTAGCGACCCGCAAGTGTTGGTGCCCAAGCAACACGTGCAGGTGCCCATTGCTGGTGTCCAGGATTAATATTAAAAGACCTGGTGGACTTGAAGTTAAGTTGCTGCAACAACTTTTTATTTTTACATAAAATAAAATATTTTTACATAAACTAAATATATATATATATCCCAGGCAACCCCTGGCTAGATTACTGGTTTTATATATATATATATATATATATATATATATAGCCAGGGTTTGCCTGGGATGAGCACAGAGGGGCAGAGGCCAGGGAAGGCCAGGAGACCCGACTGTTGCCTCATATGGAAGAGACCACCTAGGACTGATGCGGTTCCCCAGGCTGGGCAGAGAGGGGCAGAGAACAGGAAGGCCTTAACTGGTGCCCCCTGCCCTGTGCCTGGTTGACTGTGGGAGGCAGAGAGGGGAGAAGGGCATAAGGAGCTTGCCCTCTGGACACCCTGTGCCCAGAGCCTGGTTGTTGCCACATATGGGCCCCATGGCTTGGGCCCCACCAACCTGCAGGACTGCCTAACTCTCCGGGTTCTAGATCGGCCCCTGCGGTCGTCCAGGGGCATCCTCCTCGGGGTCCCCCGGGTTTCCCAGGTGTCCACCATGAGGACGGTGTTCTCTGTGGCTGCACTGTGGCTGTGTAACTCCCTCCCATTGGAGGTCTGCAATGATTACTGACCTCCCCTCTTTCTGCAGACACTGTAAGACCTGTATGTTCCACAGGCATTTCCCGTGGGTGGGTGGGTTAGGTTAGGGTGGGTAGGGACGGGTTTATACTGTTTTAATTGTTGTTTCTTGTATATTTAAATATGTTTTTAAATGCTGTGAGCCACCCTGAGATGGCTCAGGCAGGACAGGGCGGCATATAAGTTTTAGAAATAAAAATAAAATATGAACGAGATTGTCTGGGATGTTCACAGCTAGTTCTCGGTTTCTGCTAGGCATCACCTATTCCTTCCTTCCTTCATTCATTCATTCCCCTGCTCTTCCCATAATGGTTCAAGGTGGCTTTAAAAAAAAAAAAAAAAAAAAGACAGAAATAAAAAAAATATATAAATAAAAACAAACATTTATTTTTTTTAAAATAAAAAATTAACAATTATTTTTTTAAAAGCCATTAAACTTGTAGTAATATCATTCCCCACCAAACCTGCAGGCCTACCATGGTGCTCCTCATGCATGCATGCTTGTGCGCTCACCATGGTGACTCCCCTGCCAGTCCCCTGTATTTGGCTGCATGTACACCAGAGATGTTAAACTCTGGGCAGGGGCACCTTGACTGGCGCCCCCTACCCAGGACTTGGTTTTTGCCACATATGGAAGAGACTGCCTAGGAAGTTCTCAGCTAGTTCTCTGTTTCTGCTAGGCAAGTGTTAAATAAATTAAAAAATGAAATAAAAATAGAAATGAAATAAAAATGAATAGATAAATAAAAGCAAGAAATCTTGTAGAAAGATCACCCCCCACCCCACCCCACCCCTCAAGCCTGTGCACTCACCATGGTGCCTCCTCCCCTAGGCACAGAGGCCTGCGAGTTCACCATAGTGGTTCAGGAATGCACATCACCTCATCCTGAGGGTAGCCGAGATTCTCAGATCCTGGCTGCAGCACTCCTGATGTGGCCACATCCACCCTACACAAGACAATTCTCAAGTAGTGAGAATGAAAGTGGAGCAGGAAGTGGCCACTCCTCAGAACGCTCTAGGCTTTTCACCTGTGACTCTATGGTGCTCGCAGTTTAGACATGAGAAGAGTGAACTCAACCTAACTAACGGGACAGGGCCACGTGGGCACACACTGGCTGGGATTCACTTACACAGTGGGCCACAATGTCCCTGGACTACGCCGTGAGTCTGTTGGCCACATGGTGGGTGGAACTAACATCTGGTAGACACCTAATAAACAAGTGGGTAAATGCGCACCTAATTGGGCTAATGTGGGAGCTATCATCTCATTTGTTTTCACCCAGAGAGAGGGCTACGTGGAGGCAAGACTTCCTGTTCCTTCTCCCTCAGCTTCTTGCTGCCTAGGAGCCTCTAGCAGCCTGGGGCTGGTGCTTCAAGCTGCTTTCCTCTCCCTCTGTGTTGCCAAGTGAGAGGGTGTGCATGAGTGAGTGTGTGTGCGCACATGAACCCAACCACCTACCCACCTTGTGCCTCCCCATTCCCCTCTCTTTTTCTCTGTGCCTCCTCCCCCACTCTCTCCCCGTGTGTGCCTCCAACCACCCCCTCAATGTCTTTTTCTCTGTGCCTTCCCTTCCACATTTGCCTTGCACTCCACCTCCCCTCCTCCCCATTTCTGGGAGAAGAGAGGGATATAGTGGATTAGAGCATGAAGTCTGGGAACCAGGACTCCAGGATTCTACAGGAGGGCTATTGGGTTAGGGTCGAAGGGGCTTAGTGCCTGGCTACACTTCTTATTACACAGCTTTCATCCTTTACAGGTTACACTTCCTGGGAGGAAAGTGGGGGCTAGTGGGTTAGATCAGGGGCACTGGGACCCAAATGAAGGGAAGCACTCCTTTCCATGGGGAGTGGAGTCTGGTGGGTTAGAGCAAGGGGGCTTGGAGCCAGAACTCCTTGGTTCTCTGGGAGGGGATAGGGTGTTAATGGTTACACTGGGGCCAGGGGAGTGAGGACTTGACTGGGTGCTGCACCCCACTGTGGGGAGCTGGCCCTTTAAGGCTAGCTCAACACAACTGGTTTGGGTTGGCTTGGCTTGGAATAGGCTTCAGTCAGACTGAAGCAGCCACCTTGGAAGGCTGTCTGGGAATAAACTCAGTTTGGTTTGAGTTATCCTTGAGTCTGTGTGAGTCTCTCTAATACACAGAACAACACGTTGTACCAGGAGTGAAAGAGTCTAACTATGGCACACGTGAAAGCTCCACCTGAACTCCAACTCTCAGGCAATGTAGAAGAAAACTGGAAGCAATTTAAGCAACATTTCATCCTGTATCTGCTGCCACTGGAGCCTCTGACAAATAAGACAGCCAAAAGGTAGCTTTATTTTTCACAGTTGCTGGGCCTGAGGCACTAGATGTTTTCAATAGTTTGCAGTTCAGTCAGGAGGAGCAGTCTGATTACAAGTTACTCCTGCAGAAATTTGGTGACTACTGCAATCCTAGACAAAATGAGATTTTGGAAAGATATGTCTTCAACCAGAGGACACAACGAGAAGGGGAAACAGTAGAGGAGTTTGTGACTGACCTAGGGCTCCTGAGCCAATCATGCAATTTTGGGGTACTGGCTCAGTCCCTGATCAGAGATCAAATTGTGATAGGAATAAGAGACAAGAAATTCAGAAAGGGACTGCTAGAAGTGTTGTTGTTGTTTGTTGTTGTTATTAGCATTTATATAACACCAGCGATGTACCTGGCGCTTTACAAAGAATAAGATAGACACGGTCTCTGCCCGAGAGTTTACAATATAAAGACAGGGGGAGGGGAGACAGGGAAGGGGGAACAGAGGGAGAGACAAGGGATGCAACATTCATGAGGATGCGAGAACTCAGGTACACGTTCTTGGCTTGGTTACAGTAATTGGGAGTATGTAGATAACAGGTGGGGGATAATCCTGGGTGGGGATGCTTAGCAGGAATTAGGAAGGGTGGAGCGGAAGAGTTGGGTTTTGAGGACGGACTTGAAGGTGTGGAGGGTGGGGACAAGGCGGACGAGGGCAGTGAGGGAGTTCCAGGTGTGCGAGGCAGTGAGGGAGAAGGGATGAAGATGGTTGGCAGAACAGGGGAGGCATGGGAAGGTGAGGGAGGGGATGGAAGAGGAGCGGAGTGCACGATCAGGGGTTTGAAGAGAGATCAGGGCAGAGAAGTATGGGGGAGCGAGGTTGTGAAGGGCTTTGTAGCTGAAGACGAGGAGCTTGTGCAGAACATGCTCAGGTAAGAGGGAGTCAGTGGAGAGAGGAAAGGAGAGACTGCACGTGGTCAAAGCGACGGGCTAGGTGGATGATCCTGGCAGCAGAGTTTTGAACAGAGATGAGGGAAGAGAGGTGGAACCGGGGAAGGCCAGTGAGGAGGAAATTACAATAGTCAGTGTGAGATGACTAGGGCATGGATGAGAGTTTTGGCAGAGGAGACAGACAGAAAAGGGCAGATCTTGGCAATGTTGTGGAGGGACAAGTGGCAGGATTTGGCCACAGAGACAATGTAGGGTTTGAAGGTAAGGTGCGAGTCGAAGATGAAGCCCAAGCTACAGGCTTGGGGGACAGGATGGATGGAGACCCCGTCAATGGTAATTGACAGGGAAGAGGGAGAGGAAGGATTGGAAGGGAAGATCAGGGGTTCAGTTTTCACCATGTTCAGTTTGAGTTGGAATTGAGACATCCAGGTGGAGATATCAGAGAGACAGTTGGTGAGACGAGCTTGAACAGAAGGGGAGAGGGAAGGAGTGGAGAGATAGAGTTGAGTGTCGTCAGCGTGTAGGTGGTATTGGAAAACATGGGAGGCAATGAGTTTGCCTAGGGATTGGGTGTAGATAGAGAAGAAGAGAGGGACAAGGATGGAGCCTTGGGGAACCCCGACTGAGAGGGGTGAGGGGGAGGAGTTAGGAAGAGATACATTGAAGGAGAGGTCAGAAAGTCAAAGGTTGCCAATTAACAAGCCAATGTATGTGGGTATAACTCAATTTTATTGGACAGACACATAGCATCTGGACATGGCAATATTACCAGTAAAGAACTCCAGTAACCTAAATTAGGATATCTTAGGTGTCCGAGACCACGGTCACAGTCAGTGATGTAAGCTGGTTCAGAGGAGGAGTGGAGGGGACCCAGGAGATAGCTGGACAGGAGCCTCTGGTCCCTGGATCTTTGAGAGCGATGAAAAAGGTCAACAGTCCACAACAGCTCACAAGCGCTGAGAGATTAAGTCCTTGGTGTTCACTTTATAGTTTTCTCTAGGTGGACTTTCGGTTGTCATTTATTATGAATACATGTTGTAGGGTCCCTTCCTTCTTTGAACATGCCAGGTGCAGAAATAAGCTGACAAATTATTTCTCTATCACTTGGAACATAGTCATTAAAGCTGCTTGGCATTTGGGAGTTTTTCTCTACTTCTGCTGAGGTGAACTCCCTTCCAGGCCTCTGTGGGGGATCCCCTAGGTTTGTGCCCCACCGGCTTCCAGATCCGGGGCCGGTGGGGTAGGAGTACCCCCTTTCTCTCTGGAGGCTCCCAGTGAGGGTCCAGAACAGCACCCAGCCCTCCTGTCGAGATACCTTCCACAGGTCGAAGCCTGAACCTACCCTCCTCATCCTAGGTCCCTGAGCCCAGGATGGAGCCCGTGTTTCCCCATTACAGCCAGGGGCACCTATCCCTCCCACCCCCAGTCCGGGGTCACAAAAGACTTCCATGCATCCATTTCTGTGGGCTCCGTTTCTTCCTCCTTTGCTGCTGGCTCTGTGGCCTTTTCTTCTCTTGGCTTCCGGGTCCTCCCCCAATGTGCGCGACCATCCCTGCCCACTTATGTCACTCCTCTGCATGGCATCCACCCTCCGCTTTCTCCCTGCTGCACCAAGGCCACCACAGGCCGGGCGACCCAGGGTCCTTTGCCCTCCCAGGTAACATCCCATTCTCGGGGGTCTTGGGGTTCCGGGTCCCCTGGTGCATCACACACACCTCTTCCAAGAGGTTAACCTGGGGGGGAGGGTTTGACAGCGGGGCCGAGTCATCCTGTTGGGACAAAAAGTCAGCGTTACTGTGGAGGCATCCGGCGCGGTGTCGGATGTCAAACCTAGAACTAAGTATCATCATAGTAAGCAGGCGTTTGAGTCTTTCATGGATGTCAACCACTGCAGGGGAGTGTGGTCGATAATAAGGGTAAACGTGGCCCCTGCCAAGTAATATCGGAGTGATACAACAGCCCAGCAGATGACCAGGGCCTCCTTTTCTATGGTGGCATAGGCCCATTCCCGTGGGTCTAATTTACAACCACTATGGGATGGTCTTCCCGCACTACAAGTTGTGATAACACTGCCCCCAGCCCCACGTTGGATGCATCCATTTGGAGGAGGAACGGCCTGGAGAAGTCCGGAGTGTACAAGACAGGTGCATTGCAGAGCCGCTCTTTCAATGTCTCAAAGGCGCGGGCGATGGAGGGGGTCCAGTGGATGGAATGTGGTTGCCTCTTGCCTGTCAGATCTGATAAAGGGGCAGCCAGGGTTGTGAAGTGCGGCACATGTTGCCTGTAGTATTCTGCCAGCCCCAGAAAGTGCTGCACTTGTTTTTTCATGGTTGGCGAGGGCCAATCCCTCACCACCTGCACCTTGTCCCAGACTGGTCAGACTTGACCCTTGCCCACTCAATATCCCAGGTAAACAGCTTCAGGTAGGTCCAACCAGCATTTCTTGGGGTTAGCCGTGAGCCCAGCTTCTGCTAAGGCCTGTGCTTATACGGCGGATATTAGCGGCGGGATCACCGGCATTTCCGGTATCCGATAATGCCGGTACTGGGCGTACCAGCATTATCGGATTCAACCCGGTAAATCCGGTCCGGTTACCGGATTCTGGGTACTGGATTTTTTTTTTACATTGCAGCCATTTAAATAAATGGCTGCAATGTAAAAAAGTTAAAAAACCCACCAAAAAACCCTCCCCGAGTCCAGGCTGCATGGGTGGAAGGGGGGACACCCCCAACCCACCCTGCCCAGCCTGGATTTTTCAACCTAGAGCCCCCCCCCCCAGCACCAGCGGCCACGGCATCCCAGCAGCAGCCAGTAAGTATAGATCTGATCCCTGGGGGGGTTTAACACCCCCCCATGCCCCAGGGATCACCCTACTACAAGTTCCCACTGGATCCAGTACCTTTTAGTTCAGCTCCGGGTGCGGCGGCGGCGGCGGGCGGTCCGGGGGCCTGAGCGCCAGCTGTGGCTGCCGGCGTCAGAGACACTCTAGGCCTTGCGGGGAACTTCTGGGTTGCCCAGGAAGGCCTACAGCGTCTCTGACACCGGCAGTCACAGCCGGCGCTGAGGCCGCCGGACCGCCCGCCGCCGCCGCCGCC
>QEPC01013775.1:555986-600265 GCA_003113815.1 Sphenodon punctatus | reverse complement strand
AGGGATCAGGTCTATACTTACCGGCTGCTGCTGGGACGCCGCAGCCACTGGTGCTGGGGGGGGGCTCTTGAACTTGCCCGCCGGAGGGGAATTTTTTTAAAAAAATCCAGGCTGGGCAGGGTGGGTGGGGGGTGTCCCCCCTTCCACCCACACAGCCGGGGAGGGGGGAGGAATTTTATTCCCTTGATTTCAATGGGGACACAGTGCCCCATTGAAATCAATGGAATAAATCCGGTACCGGTATACCAGATTTAATCCGGGAATCCGGTTTTTTGGGAACCGGAAACCGGTAAATCTGGTATCCGGTAATTGCCCCGGGGTCCCACCGCTAGCGGATATGCTTAAGGTGTTCGGTCCATGTTGCGCTGAAAATAATTATATCATCTATATATGCAGTGGCATATGTTCCGTGGTGAGCAAGAAGACTGTCCATTAGTCTTTGGAAGGTGGCCGCGGCTCCATGGAGCCCAAAAGGCATCCGCACGAATTGGAACAATTTCAATGGTGTGGCAAAAGCTGTTTTCTCATGGGCTGACGGAGTCAGGGGAATCTGCAAGTATCCTTTAGTCAAATCTAACGTAGAGAGATAATGGGATTTCCCTAATTGTTCCAACAAGGTGTCGACCCATGGCATGGGATACGTGTCAAAGCGAGAGACCGCATTCACCTTACGGAAGTCGATGCAAAAATTAGTAGATCCATCAGGCTTGCCTACCAACACTGGTTGACTCCCCCAGGGGCTGTTGGACTCCTTAATGACTCCCAGCTTTAACATGCTGCACACTTCCTCTTCCATGACCCACCACAGATGTCAGGGGTTTCGATGAGGGAGCTTGCACTACCTTCCCCTGTTCCGTCACTATGTCATGCTGAATGAGCGTTGTATGGCCGGGGACCAGGGTAAATACCTGCGGGTAGGATGCTACTAGAGCATGTAACTGGGCTCGCTGGGAGTGGTTTAGCTGCCTCCCTATAGGTATTTCTTGTCCCCCAATGGTAATATTATCCCCCCCAAGTCTCCTCCACAAGGCCTCAGCTGTCTTGGGATCCCATTCCCGTCAATCTTTAAGCAGGTTGATGTGGTACGTCTGGAGATCAGGTCACCTCCCGGGCTGGCGTACCACATAATCCACATCCTCCGCCTGCCTCACCACTTTGTAAGGGCCCTGCCAGGTAGCCAAGAGCTTTGACTCCACCGTGGGTAACAAGACTAAGACCTGTTACCCTGGCTGTAACTGGCAGGGTTTCGCCCTCCTATCATACCACATCTTCTGTTTGTGTTGGGCCTTGAACCCATTCTTCGTAGCCCAATCCCCTATCTTCTGCAGGGTTTCATGTAGTCGGACTACATATAGGACTACATTGTTGGCTGGAGTAGAATCCTCCTCCCACCCTTCCTTCACTAGATCTAGCAAAACCTATGACTTCCTCCCATACAAGAGTTCAAAAGGGGAAAACCCCAGGGAGGCTTGGGGCACCTCCCAGTAGGCAAACAACAAGGCTGGAAGCAGGGAGGGCCATGCTCATGGTTCTTCATGAACAAACTTGTAGAGCAATGAGAGCATGGCCTTCAATGTTTCATTGAATTGTTCCACCAACCCATCTATTTGTGGGTGGTACACAAAGGTTCGTATCTGGTGTATCTTAAGTAGGCGACATAACTGCTGCATCAGCCACCCCATAAAATTCTCCCCCTGATCAGTCAGTATGGTCTGTGTAAACCCTGTCCTAGAAAATATTTTAAGCAATTCCCGGGCCACTGCTGGAGCTTTAGTAGACTGCAGGACTACCGCCTCCAGATAACGGGTAGCATAATCAACCATTACTAGGATATACTCCACGGGGTCCACTATATCCAGTCCTATCCTTTTGAAGGGCACCCCCACCAGGGGAAGGGGGACCAATGGGGTGGGAGTGACCTTCTGTTTGGTCGTCAATTGGCATTCCGGACAGGAGGCACAGTATTGACGCACCATCTCCTGAATGCCTGGCCAATAAAACCTGGCCGTCAACCTTTCTAGGGCCTTCTTCACTCCCAGATGGCCAGCACAGGGTATCTCATGCACCAGGTGCAAGAGGTCTTGCTGTATGCTCTCTGGAGCTAGCAGCTGGCATACCTCCTCCCCTCTGGTGGGGTCTTTATCGACGCAATACAGGCGATCCCCTATTAGTTCAAAATGGGGATACCCCATGGGGTGCTCAGGGTCCCTGGGTTGCCCATTAATCACCGCCACCTTTTTATAGGCATTCTGGAACTTAGGGTCATTGCGTTGGGCTTGAATAAAATCAAAGGACCTTACCATCCAGGGGTTTTCCCCCAGGCATGTCGTCATAGGGATCCCTTCCTCCCTGGTCAGGTACTGTCGCCTCCCAGGGGAGTTCCTCCCCAAGCAGCCCCTCGTGCCGGGGTAGTAGGGATGTCCAGGTTCCCCAGTCACATCCTAATATGACCGGATGAGCCAGTCCTGGGACTACTCCTACGTGGTGGTGCAGTGATCGCCCGGCCACTAACATTAAAATGGTAAAGATGGGGTAAAAGTGGATCTCCCCATGTATGCATTGCAGCCCTATGTTTGGGGGCCCTGCTTTGGGCAAGCCTTGAATGCCTGCCCGGATCAAAGTTTTGCTACATCCGGTGTTGAGGAGGGCCCCATACTCCCTGTCGTCTATCCAAACTGGAACCATAGGCTTCTCTCTTTGCCCTTCTGAGTCTGGGTTATCCCCCAACCACCCGTATGCAAAGGTGCAGTCCATGAGAGGGCACTCGCATTTAAAGTGCCCGGGCTTGCTGCATTGATAGCAGACTCGTATCCCTTGGCTGTCGCCCCACTCCCGGGCTGGGGCCAGGCCTGGAGATAACCACGTAGGGGTCCCTGGCCCACGAGAGGTCCCCCACTGGGTTTTTGCTCCTTTGCTCAGGTTACCTTTTCCTCCGCCCCCCCGTCCTCCCTGGTACCCTCCTTCCCTGGACCCCCAAGCCGTCCATCTCTCATACTCCCCTTAGGTCGGGATCCCCTATCATCCCAAAGGGGTCCTTTATTACTCTCCCTGCCTCCATACATGCCCAACCCCTCAAAAGCTTTGTAATTTTCCATAAGCATCACGGCTTTGTCCAAAGTGATGGGCCGGTGGTGAGCCACCCAGGCTCGCACACCGGGGGACAATATTTGAATAAAGAGTTCGACTATCTCTACAGTGGACCTTTTCTGAGGTTTCAGCCACAGCAACCCATGCGTCCTCAGCTGCTGGGCCACGGCCTGAGGGACTGAACTCATATCCTAAATCAATAATGCAAACCGTAGAAAGAACTTTTTTATTGCTACATGCTTTCTCCTTTTGCGCATTTAATAGGTTAGTAAATGCTCAAAAGGAGAAAGCCCGTAGCAACAAAAAAGTTCTTTTTACGGTTTGCATTATTGATTTAGGATATGAGTTCAGCACATTATGCTTTTGCCCTGTTTTAGGAGGAGTTCTATTATCCCCAGAAAAGGAGCGGTTTGAGTTAACTTACAGTCCATACAAGGCATAGGGTGAGTTTACTTGAATCTATGAGATACTAGCTGTTACTGTGGCTCTTACTAATGAAGATAAAAAGGGAGGTGTTTTCACCCCGGAGGGAAAGTTTCCAGCTTGCCCATTATCAATGCTTTTTTATGTAAAGCAAACAGGGGGGCAGATAGTGGGGCTCATTCTGTAAGAGATTATTTATCCCTGTTTAAATTGTATTTGGTCCATAGGGCAACTAAGCATTGTGTTTTGAGACCTTTTGGAAAGGCAACAGACATCCTTGTGGATACAGTTATATCTTCCCCAGGCATTGCAGGATTTGTTAATATTTATCAGCGCGGCAACAGATACTCTTGAGGTTACGTTTATATCTCCTCCAGACATTGCAGGATTTTTGATTTTCATCCCTGAAGAAGCTTATTTAAGCGAAATGTTGGATCTCTACCTTCAGTGAGGTTTTTTGAACTTACTTTCTGCATACTGAGTATTGGACCTCCACCTTTAGTGACGCATGTGAATATATTTCTGCATACCTGGTTTGGGGGTATTTGGGATTTGGTTTGTCTATTGTATCTTTTGACTTTTGTGACCACTGTACTGACAAGATCTTTTCAATTACAATCCATTTTAATTAAATATTTCTGTGGTTCATACTTGCCATCCTGTACAGTTGTAGTTGGATTTGTTTATCAAAGACTCCAGAAAGCACTGGAGAGGGAGAGACAGGCAGGGCTTACATTAAATAAACAAAAATGTAAATTTTGAGTAAAACAAATAACATATCTAAGGGGAATGCTCACAGAACATGGGCTTCAGAGTAAGCCAAGTAGGACTGAGGCTATCACAAACATGACTTCTCCTACACACAAAGAAGAAGTTCAAAAATTCCTGAGAATGGTGACCTTTCTAGCAAAAGATGTCGCAAATCTGGCTGCCAAAACCAGTCATATGAGAGCATTTCTTAGAAAGAATGTGCAGTGGACCTGGGATGCTAATCTTAGTAAGGAGTTTCAGAAACTTAAAGTGCAATTAAAAGAAGCCTCAGACCTGCAGTATTGTGATAGTAACCGGAGGACCAAGATCTCTACAGATGCCTCTAAAGAAGGCATTGGTTAAGCACTATTACAACAGTATTGTGATCACTGGAGACCTGTGGCTTATGCATCCCGAGCATTGTCAAAACCAGAGGTTCAATATGCTCAAATAGAGAAGGAGGCATTGGCCCTCGTTCAAGGATGCAAGAAGTTTCATGTTTTTATTTATGGAAGACCAGACATAGCTAAAATGGATCATAAGCCACTGGTGTCCATTGCAAAGGAAGGGTTAGACGATGCTCCTCCCAGATTACAGGGATTATTTTTTCAATTGTAGCTATATGATTTTCAGCTATTATATACACCAGTTGTATATAAGGATCTGGTGTATATAAGGATCTGGTGGTGGCAGATGTACTCTCCCGCACATTTGACAGAACTGCAGCATCAGAGGGTCTAAAGCTAGATACTGTGCATGTTAATCTCATAAAGAAAACATGCACAGTTTCAGCTGATATGTGGATTGGGATTGCCAATGCCAAAGCTGATGATGAGACACTCCAGAAAGTGATTAAAGGTATTCATGTGGGGTGGCCAGGGCACCATATTCCCAGTCCCTACTATCACTATAAGGGAGAATTGTCAGTCCTAGAAGGAATTTTGTACAAAGGGTTTCAGTTGGTTGTTCCTAGAGTGTCGCAGAAGAACATGCTGAAACGGATTCATGAAGGCCACTTAGGAATAGAAAAGTCTAGAAAAGAGAAGGGCTCAAGATGTCTTATACTTGCCACAGATGAATGCTAACATTAAACAAAGTGTGAAGGCATGTAACATCTGTCAAAAACACATGCCATTGCAAACGAAACCCATGATACTCACCCAGGGCACTCCTGCTCCTTGGAGTAAAGAGGGCATAGACTTGTTTACACTTGGTGGTAAAAACTATAGACTTGTTCTAGATTATTTTTCTCACTTTCCTGAGATAACTTTGCTGGAGGAGACCACTGCTAAGCAGGTGATAGTACATACTAAATCTATTTTTGCCAGACATGGCATTGCTCAGATTGTCATGTCTGACAATGGCCCAGTGAATATGAATTTAGACAATTTACAGCCAATTATGAGTTTCAACATATTACATCTAGTCCTCGATACCTCCAGTCCAGCAGACTGGTAGATAATTGAGTAAAAATCCTAAAGTGTTTGTTTATGAAGGCAGTGGGGTCTGACTCCAATCCATATTTGGACCCATTAAATTACAGAACAGCCCCAATGAAACATGGGTTGTGCACAGCTGAAATGTTATTTAATAGAAAACTGAGAACTAGAATGCCTATGTTACTGGAATCAGATATGACGGGGAGGAAGGCGGTACAGGTGCATAAGACAGGGAAAGGCAAAACAGAAAGCATGGTATGATAAGGGGTCTAGGGAACTTTTGCCACTGCAAAAACATGATGCTGTATGTATTTTTGATGGTAAACAGTGGTCGAGACGAGCAGTGATGTCAAAACAAGTGACTCCTCGGTCCTCCGAGGTAATTACCCAGGACAGTCACAGAATCAGACGAGATTGGCTACGCCTGCTCCACATTCCCCAGGGAGAAGAGGTGATGGACAAGGAGTCTACAGTTTGCAGTGAAACTGACTCGGAAGGAGAACTGGACAATTATAATGGTATAATAGACAATCATGGAGGGGGGCCTCCCAGGCCTGAGGTAGAGCCCCTCCCTGAACATAATGGAGAGGAAACCGCTGTGAGATCACGCAGATCGGCATGGCAATGCCGCCAAATGCAAAGACTCATTGAACAATGCTTAACTGATATGTTTAATTTTAATGTTAATCTTTTGGGAATAGAATAACGAGGTTCATTATTGATCTCATGCTTCCTAGAGGGGAAAGTTGTGGGGAGCTGGCTCTTTAAGGCTAGCTCAACACAACTGGTTTGGGTTGGCTGGGAACAGACTTCAGTCAGAGTGAAGCAGCCACCTTGGAAGGCTGCCTGGGAATAAACTCAGGTTGTTTTGAGTTATCCTTGACTGTGTGAGTCTCTCTAATACACAGAACATCACACCCACCCCACTCCATGTGGCACCATGCCCCCTACCGAGCCCCTTCACACAGTTCAAACACTATCTTATTCTTTGTAAAGCACCAGGTACATTACTGGTGCTATATAAATGCTAATAATAATAATAATAATAATAATAATACCACTAACAATATTATAATTAAGCCACAGCAGCTAGGTTATTAGTTAGGGATGGTGAGGAAAGGCGGTTTCTGCCCTGGGAAATATTTTGAATTTTTTCCACCCTGAATAATAATAAAAATTAACTTAATTTTCAATATTTTTTGTCATTTTCCAAACTAAAACAAAATTGTTCACTTCGGATACCGTGCACATGTTTGCACAGAATACCTTTGGAAGTATAGTTCTGCTAAAGAACTTAATACATCAGAACTACTAGTGATGGGCGAATGCGGTTCGGAAGTTCAGACCAAACTCGACCAGTTCGGTCGACCGAACCGAACTTCCGAACCGAACTCAATTTTCGAACCAAACTGAATCGAACCGAATTTCCAAACTCGGTTCTGTTCGCCCATCCCTATAAGATAATATTCCATTTAGTTCAATGGGGTTTGAATTTACGAACTCTGTTCGGAAGTTCGGAGTTCGGACCGAACTCGAATAATTTGGTCAACTGAACCAAACGTCCGAACCGAACTCGATTTTCGAAACGAACCAAATTTCCGAACTCAGTTCTGTTCGTCCATCCCTAAGAACTACATTTCCCTATAATACTCTGCATGAGACTTGAACAGTTCATCCAAAAAGAAAACTCTGTTCCAGTCAACTAAAAAATTTCATTTCAGCCCATTGATGTCTTCCAGTTACTAAAAAATTTTTTTGATGAAAAGTGTTGGAAAAATTTGAAATAAAAAGTTCTGATAACATTTCTTTGAAAAACCTAAACATTTTCCATTGAGAAAAGTTACATTGATTTTTTTTTTATCAGTCCTGATATTTGCAGTCATTTCTTTGGTCCAGTTTTGGTATATAATCTTTTTCTTCTAGTTGCACTTATGATTGCTCCTTGGGAATCCACCAAATGATACAACTTGTAGAACTTAGAAGATAAACACTGGATATATGAAATGTTACCAAAGACTTTATGGACCACATTGAATGAACTACATTGGGCAGCACTTTGCTATTTCAGATCTCCTGTTTGCTGTTCTCTTGTTTGTGTGTCTCAGATGATACACCTGCATCGGTGAACTAGTTATCATGCATTGACTTGCAATCCTCCGACTGCTCATCTAATGCCCACAGAATTTCCAAACACAATTCCGTTGCCTTTGAAACACTCCCCAGTCCCCACTGACCTATTTTCAGCCAAAAGCACCGCTTCCTTGGTTGCTGTGGCAGCTTCACAAAACTCACTCTCTCTTTGGCATTCTCCTGGTTTGTTGTGATATTTTTGTTTGTTAGAGTTATTCAGGAGCTGAACCAATATTCAATCAGTATTCCTGTTTGTAGTTTTGAATAATACGCTGCCATGCTGTTTGTACAATGAATTTTGTCGCATTTGAAGAAGATGACCACCCTAACAGTAACTTCAACAACAATTTTAATGAGATGTATTCAAATACATGTTGGAGTTTGTTCGTGGAATGATGAGATAAGCTTTTATGCATAATAATACATCACAGTTCCTTGCTGCAATTGAGTAATTGATTTGAGCACTTCTAATGGTACTTATCGCTAGGCAACTCAACAGTTCATATCTGTACTGGTGATTGCAAGGAATTCTCTCACTGTTGGATTAGTACCATTGCAATTCCATTGACACTAGGCAATAAGTGTTTCTTTAGATCACTCACTGCAATTCCTTACCACCAAAGACATCTAGCCCTGCTCACAGCAAGTTTATATCAGGATTCTGGGGTGGGGCCACCTCTGATGGCACTATGGTCAGGGGGCTTTCAGGCCACTCCCTGGTTCCCCCCATACCGGGGCGGCAGAGGGGACCATGGGGAACTCCCCCCAGGGGACAACAGTGGAGCCGGGTGCTTCCCAGGCACCGGGGAGTGCCTGAGGATTTCACAACACCGCACCAACAGGCAACAGAGCAGCACAGTCAGAACAGGTTGCCAGGGCAACCCCTAACAAAACCACTGCCCCAGCAGCATGCCAGGGGTGGGACCTTGAGGATGCAACAACAAGCCTGGAGCCACTGAGGCGATCAGCATGACTCCAGGCCAAGCAGGCGGGCAGGTCTGGAGGCATAAAAGCCAGCACCAGCTGTAGCTGAGTGCTGGTGATCAGAGCATCTGAGAAACTAGCCCCCGCGAGCAAGCTAAGTGTGGTTTATGTGTTTGGTGCTTCAGATTTACTGTATAGTAGTTCCTGTTTGAATTGATATTTCCCCTGTGACCCCTGAATGGACCTTGCCCTTTCCAATTGCCCTTCCTATTGTGTGCGTGGAGAGTGAGAGGAGAGTGTGTGCGATTGTGCTTGTCCCCCTTCTCTCGGTCCCCATTTCCCTTCCCCCCACCTCTGCAGTGTGTGTGTCCTTTCCCTTCCGTACCCTCCATCCCTTGGAACTCTTGCCCCCTTTGTGCCCCCATCCTCTGCTCACCATCTCCCTAAAACCCCGTGCACCCTGCGAGCAAGTGAGAATCTGAGAGAGAACATTTGGGGTATCTCTAGTCTTATTTGGCTCTGCACCCTATGATGATAGTGGCCTGATTCCTATGGAGTCTAAAGGGCCAAAACACTATCCTAATGGGCAGTTTTTCCCACATGCATCTCCTTGCAGGCCTTAAGAATGAAGGTGGGCTTGCTCCCTTGTCGGTTCCCTCTTGCTCCCCCTACCCCCATGACAGTCTAGCTGATGTGGTAAAAATCCCAGGAGACTTTCTAAGCCACCACTCTCACAGCTCTAGCAAGCATCAGCAGAGATGAAATGGTAAGAAAATCAGTGACCCCACTCTAAGCGGGATAGAGACAGTGACTAGTGCGCAAGGAAGGATAACAAAGATCCCTCCCTCAAAGCTCAACTCTGGGTGCTGCCCTGTTTGTTGTCCCTCCTTGTGCACTAATCTCTGTCCTGCTTAGAATGCAGGGATCCCCGGTCCCAGCAGCAGTGAGTGAACGCCTGGCTCCTGATGCTGATCCAGGGGATCGGGGGGAGGAGGAGTCCCTGTTCTTCTGTGAATTCTCTTGGTCATTAGGGTGCCAGGGAAAAATTCTTCCCCTTTGTTGGGATGGTTCTCTGCCTCATTGTAGCTGCTCTGCACCCCCAGTTCTCTCTATGTGGTGATCACAAAGGGAAGAGCTTGGTATATGCCAGTAAGAGAAGGGCGCACAAGTGAGAATGCAAGGAGCCCCTTGAAGAAGAACTTTGTTTACAAGACAGCAACTTTCGTTGAGAAGGAGGGGACAGAGGGGGACTCTTCCCCCACCCGTGTAGCAGCGCTGTGGGGCTACAACTGAGCTGTTTAAAAAGGCAGTGCCGGTGGTGCAAGAGAGACTCCCCTGGGACTCGGGATCGGGGCTCCCGGCTCCCGCGGATGCCACATATGCCTGGGGCTGGCCCTAATCACTGCCGGTCCCTCCCAGGGCAGGGCATGGGCACAAATGTGCCCTCCGCCCCGCACCACGGTGGCTATGCCCCTGCAGCGGACTCTGAAGCAGGTAGTCAGAGTCACCCTAAGTTCATTCATTCAGTGATCTATTATTCATCATCACGGTACGCTCAGTGCCGGAAGACGGTATAAAACCGCTTGTGTTGGCAAACTGCAGACATGCCGCATCTGCAGATACTGACAGCAGGTAATGCGGAATCGCAGAAATATCGAGGGGATGCTGGCGGCAAGACATATTAAGTGCCAAATTCTCAGAATGGAATGGCAGCACAGTAACAACTGCTGCCGCTTCAGCCCTATTCCCAACACCTTTTGAGCTAGACACTGTTCCTGAACAGCAGGCGTTTCAGAAGGCTCCCTCTCTCTGAAGTTTTGTTCTCTTCAATCCATTTCAGTCCTCCTCCTATTTCACCCATTCAACTCATCTACCTCCATATTATCA
The DNA here is from genome assembly GCA_003113815.1 of Sphenodon punctatus. Taxonomy (NCBI): domain Eukaryota; kingdom Metazoa; phylum Chordata; class Lepidosauria; order Sphenodontia; family Sphenodontidae; genus Sphenodon; species Sphenodon punctatus. Next base: position 589,625 of record QEPC01013775.1, on the reverse strand, counting down.
TTTATGTAGCTTAGATTAGATAAATTTAGGACTGCTTTTAAATGAGGGCACGCTGAAGCGCCTCCCAAATGCCGCATTAAAGGAAAGCTGCCGGAAGTGACGTTCTCCCCGTTGCCGGCGGCGGCGGCGGCTGGAGACACGGGGCTTTGGAGCGGCGCATTCTTAAGCCTAATAATTGAAGTCTTAAGAACGCGCCGCTGCAAAGCCCCATGTCTCCAGCCGCCGTTGCTGCCAGCCGGGGAGAACGTCACTTCCGGCGGCTTTCCTTTAATGCGGCATTTGGGAGGCGCTTCAGCGCTCCTCGTTTAAAAGCAGTGTCGGTGTTATTGTTTGTTTTGTCCCTCCCTGTCTTCCCTGTGTCCAACCTTCCTTCCTCCCTCCCCCCTCCATTGAATCTTTTCCCTCTTCCTCTTATTCCATCCCTGATTCCCTTCCCCTGTTTTAAGTTTTGGATTTATTTAGAGTAGGATTATTATTAGATTGATTTTCATTTCAGTTTCGTAACCCTCCCTGTGTTATTTGTGTTTCCCCCTGTGTAATATTGTATAGTTACTAGATAGATAGTTATTAAATAGATATACATAGTAGTTATTAATTATTATTATTATTATAAACATTTATATAGCACCAGATGTGTGACCTGGTGCTGCACAAAACATAAAAATAGACGCGGTAGAGATAGATAGAGATACAGTGTGTTTGTAAGACAAGGTCTTTGTAGTTAGTTATTAGGATATTCCATTTAGTTCAATAGTTTTTAGAATAGTTAATAGCAGTTAGATTTAGTGTACAGATAGATAGATATAATATTAGATACATTTAAATAAAAACATTTTTAAAAGTTTAAAAAAATATAAAAACATTATTTTGTCGGGAGAAATGGAGAAGGGAAGGAGAGGTCGGACTACTGTCTGTGGGGGAGGCAATGGGGCATGTGCCAGAGGTGGCAGGGGTTGTTCCAGGGGAGTGGCAGCAGACAGAAGCAGTAGCCCGAGCACATCACCACGCCCCAAACTCCACAGGCCTGCTTTAGGGCTCCAGGCTTCAGTGGCTCAGCATCGCCTCCTGGCAGTGCCCTCCTCCACTGCCACGCAGGGCACTGGAAGGGCTACAGTACATGAGGCTGCATCTGTCTCTGCAGGTTCTGGTGCTGGAGCAGGTGCTGGTGCTGCTTCCGATGTTCCTACACGGCCACCAATGTCCCCCACTGTCGAGGTGAATCCCCAGCAGTCCAGAGCTGGTGGAGCCCACCCCGGCTCCTAGAGGCAGGGTCTGATCCCTGGGCAATGTCAGTAGGGAGAGGAGTAACAGCAGCAGCACTAGCAGCTATAGAGGGGGGCACAGGGAGAGTGCCATCAGCATGGCGGGCACGGGCAGTCTAGCCTCAGGGTCCCAGTACTCCCCTTCATGGGACATCACTGTGATCGCTGACAGTGAGTCAGAGGCAGACACTAATGCCGCAGAGGAGATGTCTGCAGCTGAGGTGATGGCTGAGCCTCCTCCCAGAGCTGTGTCGCCAGAGTCACTAAGTTCTCCCAGTCTCAGCAGCTTAAAATGATCTGGGATCATTTTAAGCAGGTGCGGGCAGATGATCCCAGAGAGGTGCAGTGCACTGTGTGCAAAAAGGTGGTAAAGCGTGGGCAGGTGCTCAGCAACCTGGGGACAATGGCAAGCACCTAATGTCATGCCACAGTGCTCTGCTGCTCAGTGGGAAGTCAGGGGAAGTGGATGCAAGCGGGTTCCCAACTGCAGTGGCCACACGCCCGGCTCCTTCAGTAGGCAAGCATCCTGCACTAGCACCAACTGCTTTCTCTAGCAGCAGGAGCAGTATTCCACCTGCTAGGGGGGCAGAACAGCAGCAGGAGCCTCCCCAGCAGCGCCGTCAGTCCACCATGGAAGAGCTGGGGTGGGGGGATCTGTCAAGGCCATTGGCAGGGTGCCGTGGCACTGCCTTCCAACAGAAAGCGAAGCACATGTTGGCAGAAATGATTGCCCTGGATGGACAGCCCTTCTCAATTGTGGAGGACAAGGGCTTCCAGCGGCTGATTAGGTTCCTGGCCCCCAACTTTAAGCTGCCTTCCCGCTCCACCCTGAGTCAGACTGTGGTGCCACAGCTCTACAGGGCTTTGAACGAGCGGGTGAAGGAGCAGCTAGCAGAGGCTGGCGGGGCCATGGTTCACTTCACCACTGACCTGTGGTCCACCAGAATCGCCCAGCACACCTACCTGGCAGTGACTGCACACTGGTGGCAGGACCCAGAGGCAGCACTTGGCAGTGGTAGGAGGGGTCCTGAAGCAGGGTACAGGTGGTCCCTGCTTCAGGCACAAGTCATGGACAGCTCCCACATGTCAAGGAACCTTGAGGCAGCCCTGGCCACCATGGTGAGAGAGTGGATCACACCAAGCATGGCCTTCACCAAGGGATGTGTGGTCATGGACAAGGCAGCCAATATACTAAAGGCAGTCCATGATCGGGGCTTCACAAGCATCCTTTGCACCGCACACACTCTCCATCTTGTGGTGAAGGATGCCCTGGGCTTGGAGGAGAAGGGGATTGGGCCAGGCACCCTTAGCTCCCTGGTTGACTTGGGGAAGGAAGCTGGTCGAGTTCTTCAACCGCAGCCTGAAGGGCAGCGAGCTCATCTGGGAGAAGCAGGCCAAGCAAGGTTCCCCGGTGCACACGTTCATCCAGGATGTCTCCACCAGGTGGAATTCCACGTTCCTGATCCTTGAGCGGCTACTTGAGCAGAAAGCCACCCTGCATCAGGTGGAACTGGAGACAGATATTGAGGCACCTCCAGGGTACAACAGGGAGGAATGGGAGATTCTAGCTCACACGGTCTTCACCCGCAGATTGTTCCTGGCTGTGACAGAGACCGTGAGCAGCTCCACCACCACCCTCAGCCAGGTGACCCTGCTGGTCCATAGTCTCAAGAGGAGCCTCGATGAGATTATCGGGGGGTGGGATTATGGCCCTCCAGGCAGGAAGATCTCTGAGGAGGTGTTTGACCTGGCATGGAAGCTGAAGGCAGGGTTGAGTGCGCGCTTTGATGAGTTCCTGCGCCGGGAGGAATATGTCCTAGCAACTATGCTGGACCACAGCATCAAGGGCAGCATGGCTTGTGAGACAGAAGTCTATGGCCTCTGGAAGGGTACGCTGGTGCAGAAGGTCCAGCAGGCAGAGCGGGCCATGCAGCAGAACGCCCCTGGGGATGGTGGGCGTGGGAGCTGTGACCCCTTCCAGCCATCTGGGTTTATCCCTGCCCCCAGCACTAGCGGCAGCAGCAGCACCAGCAGCATGATGAGCAGCAGCAGTAGGACCCCTACTGCCAGTAGCTCCTCCTGTATGCAGTCCACTCTGGGGAGCATGGGGCCCAGCACAAAAGGGCAGACAACATGGCTGAGGGCAATGGGGGCCATAGTGCCCAGGGACAGCTACAAGAGAAAGTACGATGGCGCCTCAGCAGCAGTCAAGACCTACCTGGAGGAGGAGCCATGCATCGATCCCAGCAGCCATCCCTTGGCCTACTGGACTGGCAAGACCAATGTGTGACCAGCCCTGTCGAAAGTGGCCAAGAGTCTCCTGTCCTGCCCACCAACCAGTGTCACCAGAGAGCGGGTGTTCTCTGCGGCGGGGGACATTTTCTCCCCGCACCACCTGAGACTGGGGGCCAAGTTGATGGAGCAGTTGTTATTCCTAAATGTGAACCTTCTGCTCCTGAGATTTCCCAAGCTGCCCCTGGACAAGGAGTGATGGTGCAGTGGCACATGCCATCCCATGCCAGGCGCAGTCGGGACGGGGCTCCTCCTCCTACGTCTCAATCTGGGCTGGGCTACTGCTCTTATGCTGCTGAGATGCTGGCCCTCCCTCCCAATGCCTGGCACGTGCCCTGCCTCTCTCTCTCTCTCTCATACTAGATGGCCTCGGCTGTCTTATCTGACTGACCTCATGATGCAGGGTGGCATTGGAAAACAAACTGTAAGCCTGTCAGCCGGCCTATGACTACATGATCTCGGCCCGCCTATGTGACACTGACTGGCTCTTGCTCTACACATTCTTTGCTAGCCTATCTGAGTCCCCTGCTGCCAATGTCCCAGCCTTCCTTCCCTACTGCCTCTCATACCACGCTGCCTGCCCGCCCTCCCAGGTTGCAAAGCTTGAACCCTGCCTCAGTATGCCTGCCTCTCATGACACAGTGCCTGTATGTCTACCCTGGCAACCCTGGGGATGTGCACCACTGGTCTGGGTAATCCCGCCGCTGCTGTCTGCTGGTCCATGGGTGCTCTGCCCTGGTCAATCCAAATGTGCCCACACAATCCTGCTGCTGATGTCAGCTGGTGTATGGGAGCTATTCCCTGGCAAATCCAACCATTCTGACTCCATGGGTGCTGTGTACAGGCAAATCCTGCTGTTGCTGCTGTCTCTGCTGTTCCATGGGTTCTGTGCCCCGGCAACCCAATGTCTGCTGCTGCTACTGCCAATGCTCCCTCTGCTGTCCATGCCACAGATCCTGTGTGTGAGCAATCCAATGTCTGCACCAGCTGCCAATATTGCCTCTGGGAAATCCAGTGTCTGCTGCCAATGCTGCCTCTGCTGTCTGTGCCATGGGTTCTGCGCCCCAGCAATCCAATGTCTGCTGCTGCTGCCAATGCCACCCATGCTGTCTGTGCCATGCGTTCTGGGGCCCGTAACTGAGAGCCATCATTCAACTGCATCAAGAAACAGCCACTCCAGCCCCAGGACCCACTGTCAGGGTTCTGGAGCCAAGTTATAGGCAGGGAGAGCTGCGGCCAATATCTAGAAGCTGCCACTAGCCTCAGGACCCAACATCATGGGTTTGGGGCCCATCATTCCTTGCACAGAGGTGCTGTCATTCCACCACATCAAGAAACAGCCACTCCAGCCCCAGGACCCACCATCAGGGTTCTGGGGCCAAGTTACAGGCAGGGAGGGCTGTGGTCAATATCTAGAAGCTGCCACTCCAGCCCCAGGACCCACCATCATGGGTCTGGGGCCATCATTCCTCGCACAGAGGCGCTGTCATTCCACCGCATCAAGAAACAGCCACTCCAGCCCCAGGACCCGCAGTCAGGGTTCTGGGGCCTACATTACTGGCAGGGAGGTGTCGGGGAGGTGCCCTCGACAGAGAGATGTGGCCAATATCCAGAAGCTGCCACTCTAGCCCAAGACCCAACATCATGGGTCTGGGTCCATCATTCCTTGCACATCATTCCTAGCACATCCCGTGCATGGGGCCATCAATAAAGTATGTCATGCAAGGCATGCAGATTAGCAAAGTATTGCCAATGGGTGACAATCAGGGGTGAGGGGGACTGATCAGATGACATTATATCCATATGTTTGTGTCTCTCACACAGTTATTTTGTATGTGGGTATTTAGGTAGGTGTGGGTGGGGAGTTTTGCTTGCTTTGCCTCACCTCAGTCTCTAGACCTCCTCCCATTTGCCATCATTCCGCTCATGGAGATGGCCCCCAGGCCTTGGTCTATATGCTGTCTGTGCCAAGGGTTCTGTACCATGGCCACCAATGTCTGTTGTTTCTAGTGACAATGGCCCCCAGGCCAGGCCTATATGCTGTCTGTGCCATGATGCCATGGCATCAAGAAACAGCTTCTGCCAATGGCCCCCAGTCCTATATGCTGTCTGTGCCAAGGGTTCTGTACCCTGGCAACCCACTGTCTGCTGCCACCAATGGCCCCCAGGCCTATATACTGTCTCTGCCAAGGGTTCTGTATGCTGACAACCCACTCTCTGCTGTTGCTAGTGCCAATGACCCCCAGACCTATATGTTGTCTGTAACAGCCAAGGAGTCTGTACCTGGGAAACTCAATGGCTGCTGCTGCTCCGAATGATGCCATGTAGTCTGTCTGCCCACCCAGCAGTGGCAGTCCCCCACCAGGGTGTTTGGGGCACTGACCCCCTAGTGCCATAGGGGACCCCCGCCGTGTCATCCCTCCTTAAAAAAAACAAACGCACCGCCACTTCTGACAGCAGCAGCAGCCTCTGACTTTTGCTTCAGAGACTACTGCTTCTGTCAGTATTCTATCTCATTTCCGGGACCCACTCTCAGAGCCGCTCTGAGAGTGGGTCCCGGAAGGGACAAAAAGGCTGAGCTGCTCAGCTGCCCAAACCACGTTTTCTATTGAAAAGGCGATTTGGGTGGCTGAGCCCCTCAGTCCACAGCACGCACAGGACGTGTTGTGGAGGGAGGGGCTAGCCTTTTCCATTGCACCAAATGGGTGCAATGGAACCTCTCGCCTGGGCGCTTGATGCAAGAGCCCAGGAGAGAAGCTTTGGTCCGGGTGACTGAGGCAGGGACCAGCGCGCATGTGTGCTGGTCCCTGCCGCAACCACACATGGAGTTAGGGACAAGGCTGGCGGCGCATGGTTGTGCTCTCCCAACCTCTCAATTGCACGCCACCAGCCTCAGCCTCTTCCCTTCCACTGCCGCTCTCCCCCCCAATCTGCCGCTCAGAGCGGCGGGGGGAATGGCATGGCAGTGAACTTATTTTTTTTTTTAGCTTTTAAATTGCCCACGCATCCTGGCTCTGGAGGAGCAGGACATGCGGGCAATTTAAAACAAGATAAAAGTCCCCACCTCCACCTCTGCCTGCAGTCTGGGCTGCTGGGGACCACCGGAGAAGCAGCCAGGTAAGTGATCCCTCCCCCACCCTGCTCCCACCCCCCGATGGTCCCCCCACCCCACTCCCACCCTCTAAGGCCTGCCGGCCGGCAACAATAAGCAGAGGCAAGGCAACGGCTGCCTTCATGCCTCTCTGCCAAGCTGCCATGCCTGCCTGCCTGCCCACCCAGGTTGCCAAGCTCAAATCTTGCCTGAATGTTGCTCATGCCTGTCAGTGGGAGGGGGAGAAAGGGGAAGGAAGGCGCAATAGGAGAATCACTGCAGGGACCAGAAGCACACGGGGAGGCTTTGAATATCGAAATGGTGGGTAAAATGCCCATCAGGATAGTGTGTGGGCCCTTCCATGTGCAGAAGCACCAGGAAGTTAGGCCCCTATCATCATAGGGCTCAGAGCACAAGGGGAGGAGGAGGAGCCACATACACCTACAAGCGTACACTGGGGGGAGCAGGGCTGGAAAACCAGTGGAGGATGGTGCAGAGGACAATAGGAGGGGGGACCCATGGGAGGGGGATAGAGAAAAGGGGCTTCCACACACCAGGGGGGAACGGGGAGCGGAGGACCCAGGAGGGGCAGGGAGATACACACTGCCCGCAGGCTCACCCAACCCACACAAGTTTCATTAGGGTCAGCAGTAGGGAAGTCTTCACTCAACAACAATCTCAATAGGATAACTAAACACAATGGGGAACAGGGGAAGAGGAACAATGGGGAACTTAACAAGGAGGAGCCACATCACAAAATCAACACTCAAGGAGTCACTTAGCTTGCACATGGGGGCCAGTCCTTCCAGGCACGCAGCTCTGTTCACCAGCAGTGTTCCCTCTGAGCTGCTGGTTCATAAAGAGGAGACCCTGCCCCCTGCGCATGCCTGGAGGCACGCTGAACGTCTCAGCGGGGGGCGTGGCTCCACGCCGCCGCAGGGAGTCTCTGTTGCGCCCGGACTAGCAGGCCCCAGATGTTTGTCTGTCGGGGCTCTTAGAAGTGGAGGCGCGCCCGTCTCAGGGGCTGGGGTATGTTTTGTGCTGCAGGGGGCGGGGTTCCCGGCCAGCAAGTGTGGCGGCGGGTGACAATGCCACGCTGCCCTGGCAACCCATGTTTTCTGCTGCCAAAGGTCCCCACCCTCCAGGCCTATATGCTGTCTGTGCAAAGGGTTCTGTACCCTGGCAACCAGCAATCCACTGTCTAACCACCAGCACTCACCGCCCGCTGCCAAGGACCCTGTCTCTCTTTCTCTCTGGCACACCAACACAGACACAAACACTGCCCTTTCTGGGGGGCTCTCTGCAAGTTGAGACCCTGCTGCTGGCACATCTTGGGGTCAATGTACCTTACCTACACTACATGTGGTGCCAGGTGCTCCTGGTAGGAATTGACAACTCAAGCTGTATGAGATTCTGTGCCTGCCTGCCTATGTGCATTCCTGTACCTGCTGCTACCACCTCTTGCTTGATTGAATGAAGTGTGCCCAACCATGCATTAATTCTAGGGACATATTATCATTAAACTCACATAGGCTGTCATTCCATTGTACCTGAATCAGTCGTGCCCGCCCATCCCAGGAACCATCAACGAGATTCTGGGACCATCTTTCCAGTCACTGGGGGCTGCATTCCATTCCACTGCATCCAGAAGCCCTCACACCAGCCTTCCATCCCCCACAACAGCCTACTCCTCCTCACCCACCCGCGGATGCCCGCTGAAGCTGATGGAAATAAAAGCCCCTCAAACCACCAGCTCCCGCTGCCTGCTGCCCACTGCCAAGGAGCCTGTCTCTTTCTCTCTGGCACACCCACACAGACACAAGCCCTACCCCTCCTGGGGGGCTGTCTGCAAGTTGAGACCCTGCTGCTGGCACATCTTTGGGTTAATACCTTAACTACGCTACATGTGGTGCCAGGTGCTGCTGTTACGGATCAACAAACTGTATGAGATTCTGCCACCTGCCAATCTGGACTTCCGCACAGAGGGATAAAAGATTGGAAAGTTCAAACAAAGCTCGTAACAATAACAACAAATATAACTTTTATTAACAAAACAAAACAACAACAACAACATTATAAAACAAAACCCAAACATTTTAAACTAGAAAGGAAACTTATCTATCTATTTACTCAGTCTTTGGACCTGCCCCCCAGAAGTTGGGGGAAAGGCAGAAGGGGTGCATGGGAGGTAGGGGCAGGGGGCATCACATCCACTGGCATTTCATAGCCATGCTCTACGGCACTGTTTGTGCCTGACTGATGCCCACCACCCATGCACCCACCCGCACGCCTGTGAGCTCGCTCTAATGGATAGAGCCTTAAGTTTCTTGTCCTCAAAATAAAAAAAAAGGTTTACATACCTGGCAGCAGTGGCAGCAGCACCTCCTGTACCCACCGACTCTGGCTCCTCCTCCACCACCGAAGGTCCAGCAGCAGCGGCAGGAGGAATCTCTTCCTCCACCACCAGCTCCGCCACTTTGGCCTTCCCCCAGGCCCAGCATTTAATGATGGTGGCATTGGTCACCTTCTTCTCCATTTTAAATTTTTTTTTTTTTAAACAGACACACACAGACAACACACAGCACCCACCAACACTCACCAACCAGCCAAAGCAAAACCAACAAACACCACAAAGCCAAAACACACGAACCAAAACCGAACACCCAGCCAGCCACAACACACACGCTCTCACCCACACAAGCTCCGCACACACTCGAATTTCCAGTTTCCAGCAATATCACAGGCTCTCGCGATACTTTTTCTGAATGCCCGAACCGAACACAGCTGAACCAAACAGCCGAACCCAAACTCGACAACTGAACCGAGCGGTCAATCCGAACGGGTGAACCGAATCCAAACTACAATCTGTTCGCCCATTCCTATAAAGCCTTTTTTGCCCCTGCCCATTGTTTAAAATTTCTCTGTGTTGTGCTGTTAATATTAGTATTGGTGTATATCTATTGAGAGAGGAAAATAAAGGAGGAAAGTGTAAATTCTTCCAGGAAAGAACACCTTAATCAAAAGTTGTTTTTGGCTTAGCACCATTGTTATCCAGAAGGGCAATGCAAGGGAGAAATTCATACAGTAGCTGCCTCAGCCCCTCTTCTGAACGTAGTCTGGGCCAAGAGGTTTAGCACAGATTAAGGGGTGAACTGCATTATGTTTAGCACACCACTGACAAAGAATGTGTCCAGTCACTGAAGAAATTTTACTAATCTGGTAAACTGAACCGTTTCCCCTCTTTTTCTAGAGTTTAAGATTTAAGTGAGGTGATAGCCATGTGTAACGTGCAGCGTATGCATTACATCTTATAGCGGGGGTGGTGAACCTTTTCTGGCCTGGGGGCCACATTGAATATTAGTACGAGCTCTGGGGTCCACATAGAGGTTGGGGATGGTGGTGCTTTAGGGGTTTATTCAAGAAAAGGAGGGCCCAGATCATGGATCTGTGCTGTGGATCCCTACCCTTGTGTGCATGTCCTCCTCTCCGCTCCATTATCCTGAGCTCAGTGTTTCAGTGCTTGGGGGTAGAGAATAGATCTAAGGGCCAGATCCAGACTCTGAAAAGGGGCCACATAAAATCTTGTTGAGGACTGCATTCGGCCCCTGGGCCTGAGGTTCCCCCACCCCTGTCCTATAGGTTAGTGAGTATGCAGTTACAAATTGTGAGCTTCTGCATTCTTACTAGTTTGAAAAAAGAGTTGTCTCCCCAAATTGATACAGCTGTGTTACTGTACATTTGAAACCAAGGGAAGAATATCATTTTTATTTTAAAAACGAACATGAAATATATCAAGTCCTCAGCCTGAAAAAGAGGACTCACCCCCTCCGAAATCACAGCCTCTCCTGGTGTGTAACAGATCTCTTTTAACAGGGCTTCGTGCACAGACCTGTTTCTAACATTACCAGCTTGAAAAAAACACCACCACCTAATAACAGCAAAAGAAGTTTCAAGCAAAGTTTTTATTCTTCTGACTTTAGTTGTTTCGCCTTGCAGCGGCGATCCAGTCGATCACCTCCTGTTGAACATCTGCAAAAGCAGGAGGGACAGGAAAAATTTAGTCCCACAGGCATTCCCAAATTCAGGTTTTTCAAATCCTTTACAATGTCACCGTTTACCTGTTGAAATACAAAAATAAAGATATGTTGGTGCATCTCTATGTTTTTCTTTACCTAGTGCTGAATGTCTGTGACTTACCAGTGGATCTTCTGCGGGTGTCAGTGGGGTAGGCTGAATATCCATGGACTCCTCACCTGTCTCTGAATTTTCACCCCTTTTCAAGCCTGTATGACTCTTTCTTATATGGACAAAGGGGGTACGGACACCGAGTTATGCCATAACTCCTTCTCGTGTAGGCCCAGACAGAGTTAAAGAAAGCAGGGTTGTGGTGAGAGACCCCAATTTGTCTCTCATTTTTCAGCTGTTGCCATATTCAGAAACATATACCATGCCTCCCAAAATGGCCCCTCTTTTATATACAATTGGTGAATGGGTGGTAGTGCTGACCACTACCCAATGGGGAACCTTGACAGAGAGCCCCTAGGGCAAGCCTACGGGCCCAAAACCTTTCTGATTGGTTGGGAGGGTGGGCTGTGATGTTGGAGGGGTCATATGACCCTCTTCTGACAATCCTGACTGCCCATGAACTGCCATCCCATTGGCCCAGATCTCCACAATTGAGGTGCCCAGGATGATGAAACCTTCCCTGTTTTTTTCAGCTCAGTTTCCTGGGTTATTTGAGGGGGTCACCCCCTTCTCCTGACCCCACCTACCCATAAACCGCCACCCTATTGGCCCCTTTTCTATGGAATGGGATGTGCTAGAGTGCTCATATCCAGTCCGATTCATCCAGTTCACTCTTCTGAGTTGTTTCAGACCTCACATGACCTCACAGTACCTTGCAGTCCCAACCACCTGACCCATAAATGTCCCTGAAATCACACATAAAGACCTTCTGGGTTTGGGGGGGGGGGTACCTTTGGTGTGCTGAAAGCTATGCCAGACTTCAGTGTAAGAACCTTCCAGGTTTTTCAGTCCCACCCCACCCTGGCCCAGAAGCTGTGACAAACTTCAGCGTAAGGACCTTCCAGGGTTAGGGTGCGTGGGACCTTCTCAGCCTTTGCTGGCAGTATGCCTGGGAACTTCCCAGCCTTTGCCGGCAATAAGCCTGGAACCTTCCCACCCACCCTGACCTGGAAGGCAGAACTTTCATATACCAGGGGGCTGGGAACCTGTCACATTATGCAAAAGGGGCGGGGCTTAGTGGTTTGATGAGAAGTAGGTCCTTAACTACTAGCAGATGGCAGGCTTGGCCACCGGCAGCACCAAGGGCTGGGCATCAGACTTGGCTATGAGGTCCCTTAAAGGCTCACTCCTGAAGGGTCGGTTACAGTGAACAAAGTACCAGATAAGCAAATTAACAAAATATAAAGCAAGCTTAATGAACAAAACAAATATGCATTTTGCATGCACTGCAAAGGAAATTTTGGATATTCGGTCATGTGATCATCTAAGAATATGACAGCCAGAAATTCCTTCACATCAGAGCAATACAACATATGCTGAGCCTGCAGAGATCTGACCTCTTTGAAGATAACATTCACCAGAAGACTGAAGATATCATCCCTAAATAAATAGTCCTATTGCAACAATTAACAGAGTATAATCCCGTGGAATATCAGTGACCTTTTCTAAAAGTCCTAACTCCTATTCCATCCAGCATTTCTATGAACATAAAAAGATTATTTGTGCTAGGAAAGTAGGCTCCGTCAGGTTACATCTAGGCACTTCAGTGCACATACTGAGCTCCATGGAGAGAGTCCTGACATCTCCGCAGGTGGGAACACTCTTTCCATTCTGAAAGAACAGCAAACAGACAGATAAAAATTGCAACAGGACCCGCACAGTAATTGAATGGAAAAACTAACAGATGAATCCAGGTGCTTCAGGAGGGGATGCTGGTGAATCAAAAAGGAGCCTTTGGATCACATATCATATTAGTGCAGGGGAAAATTTTCTTCAAATTTGCATATCCCTTGAGTGTCTTGCATTGTGTGGGACATTCAGATCTGGCAAGAATTTCAACTGCCATCATATGCAGGTACTACCCAACCCCACGCTGGGGTTACTGACAAGAGAGATTCTGACATAGCCTGGGGGAGTATTCCCCATGGCGTGAACCAGGAGGTTGTCAGCTTGAATCTCACTTTCCTTGTTTGGAGAGTGGGTAAATCTTTACTGTCTGAGGGATGGCACTATGCCTGGTAGAGGCCACTTGGGAAGGAAGTGTGCAGCTAAACAGCTGGAGGAAATGCTGTGATAGTTTGAAACAAAGACTGGAAGGACAAGCATTATGTCTGATGCAGGAGAGGGGCATTATATGTATGTATGTATTTATTTATTTATTTATACTTGCTATCCCACTCCTCTCGCCTCTGGTGACCTGGAGCAGCGCACAACAATAAAATAAGGCCCAACAATAAAATGAAGCACACATACAAAAATATAAAAATACAAAAATAGAATAAAATATAAAATGCAAATATAAATAAAGATTTATCACTGTTGGGACAACAGTCCCACTCTAACCCACCCCTCCTCTCTCCCCCCTGCAGAAAGCCTGATGAAACAGCCAGGTCTTACAATTACGGTGAAAGACCAGAAGATCTGGGCTGAGACAGAACTGCACCAGGAGGGATTCCACAGCGACAATGCGGCCGCCAAGAATGCTCTCCTGCCTGTACGGACCCGCCGATAACGCAGGACCTCCAGGAGGGCATCCCCAGATGACCGCTAGGGTCACCCCAGGATCTGGGGGGTGAGGAGTGTTTTCAGATAAGTGGGGCCTAGATCATGTAGGGCTTTATAGGTCAAACCCAGCACTTTGAATTAGGCCCAGAAGACAATTGGCAGCCAGTGCAGCACATAGAGCCCTGGTGTTACGTGCTCCCTGCTGCCCGTCCCCGTAAGGAAATGCACTGCTACATTCTGCACCAGCTGCAGCTTCTGAACCATCACCAAGGGTAGAGTGCATTACAGTAGTCTAGCCTCGAGGTGACAAGCGCATGGATGACAGTGGCGAGATCGGTATCTGAGATATATGGGCAGAGGTGTCTTACCAGATGTAGCTGGTGAAAGGCACTCCTGGCCACCGCAGACTCCTGGAGATTCAGGCACAGTTGTTAATCCAGGAGGATCCCCAGACTTCACACAGATGGAACCAATGGAGGACAGATGCCCCCAATAATGGGTGCAGCCTCCTCCCTCAGGCTATCGGCCCCACCCACCAGCATCACCTCTGTTTTGTCATGGAGCTTCAACTGACTCCGCCTCATTCAGTACCACCCAGCCGCCAAACACCGTGACGGCAAGGGGACAGCAGGACCTGGGTCTGATGAAAAAGACAAATACAGCTGGGTGTCATACACATGGATGTGCAAATCTTTTTGTTCTTTAAGTTTGTTCTTTTCATCCCAGTCTCAAAGTTAGACAACGGGCTACTCTGACCAATAAGATTGCCCTGTAGCAGGCTACAGGAGGAATGTGATCCTTTAGCCCAAAGACCATTTCCAGCCAAGTTCTCTTTCAGTTCTGCCTATGGTGGCTCCCCCATGGCCACTACTGATATGTTCCACCTGCCAGGGGTCTTCTGGCCTGGTATACTGGAGCATCCTGGCCCACTGGCTGCATAAAGAGTGCAGCTGTTAGAAGCCACTGCTATGCAAGAGGCCCTGGCAGGCACATAGGGAGGGGTTTCTGCTTCCTGCCAAGCAACTAATGAGCAGAGAGGAGCAAGCTCCAGCCCTAGCCTGTGCCTGGCCAGTGAGAGCCTGGGACATCCAGGTTGAGGCAAAAACTCGAGCCTGCACTGCAGGACTTCTGATTCCCATTGAACAACCAATCCGTATGGGACAGTACAGCCCCACCCATCTATTTTCTTCCCTTTATTTTGGAGAGTCTTCTGGACAATTTTGAACTGCTGCAGTGCACCCTAGGAAAAGGACTACCCATCCGTTGTCTACAAGCTGCAAAGGCTGTGGCCTCTTTCCTTGTATAATTGTGCAGAATACAATTTTAAAATGAAACCATTTTAAATGGGGCAGATCATCTCAGATTCCCTACAGCTCTAATCCAGTGATTCCCAAGTCTCTTCATATTAGGAGTGATGCAGTGATAAAGACCATTTTATGGTTGTCCCCAGCCCATAAATATCCTCATTATGGTATTTATGGAATTAAAATCATAGAGTCAAATGGTTGGAACTTACTGGAAGAGACCTCAAGGATCATCTAGCCCAGCCACCCGCACGACCGCAGGACCCGCCACACCCCAACCACCCACACAGAGAAATCCCACCAATAGCTACACGTAGAGACTGGGATCAACCAGAGCACACCGATGTCTGAAACAACAGGAAATAATTTTTTTAAATTAAGGCTCCAGATGTCCCATACCGGCAAGCACTGCCCATGCTTCAAGGGAATGTGAAAAACCCTCAGTCAACAGCCAATCCCTTCCCAACCCCAAATATGATGGTGATCAGTTAGACCCTGAGCAATTTAGGGGTGGGACCCCAGGGGGATTATCGGGTATCGGATTTACCAGTATTTGATCTCCCAATATTGGATTTATCGGTATCAGAATATCGAATTTTAACATAGCCGATTTTTTTCAAATCTTTAACATTGCAGCCATTGTTAAATGGCATCAATGTTAAAAATCTGATAAAACCGGCAATGTTAAAAATCCAATATTGCTGATACCGACAATTATTGGTATTATTGGATTAATCTGATACCACCCATTATCAGCATTATTAGATTAATCCAATACCGATAGTCTCACCCCTACTGAGCATGCATGCAGGCCCCACCAGCAAGGCACCTGCTATACAATATAGTACCCAGGCTTCAGAATGCCCCTCCAGCTGCAGACAACTTTGATGCTACAGGAAGAAACGGGGCAGGGGGGAAACTGACATGCATTGCTGGTGGCAGGGATAAGACACTGTCCTGTAGCATCAAATAATAAAAACTCCTCACAAGATATATTCCATACATTTATCCAACTCCATTTTGAAGCTATTCAGATTCTTTGCTCCCACAATTACCCCTGGAAGCTTATTCCAGTAGTTCACTGCTCTAATTGTTAAAAACATTCTTCTAATTTCCAGTCTAAACATAGGTCATTTTTACACAGATGGCCTAGCGAAGCACTGAAGCCAGCCACTAGCGCTGAAATCTGGACCCGCGCCGTGCTGCTGCCACCACCCAGAGAGCAAGTAAGGCGATCCCTGGGTGGGGGGGTAGGGTGATTCCTGGGGTGGGGCGTGTTAGGGGATTGCCTAGTACCTGCTGGTGCAGGCTTCGGGTCGTCACCGCCGGTGCGGCAGTGGCCTGGAGCCTGCACTAGCAGCCGAACTTTGGGTTAAAATTAAATTTAAAAAAATCCAGGCTGGGCAGGGTGGGTGGGGGGCGTCCCCCCTTCCACCCACGCAGCCTGGGAGGGGGAGGGGGAAGGTATTGGGTTTTTTTCCCCATTGATTTCAATGGGGACAGTTCCCCATTGAAATCAATGGGAAAAAACCGGTACCAGTATACCGGTTTTCATCCGGGAAACCGATTTTTTGTAAACCAGTAACCAGTAAAACTGCTAACCGGTTTTTTGCCCCAAGTCCCACCCCTGATGAAGACTACCGTAGCAGCATCTGTGGCATAAGTCTGGGGCTGGAGATGAAAAGTCAGCTTGCACAGAGCCAAGAAACCCCGACACAGCTTTTTGTCTCCACTAATTTTTTCTATTTTAGGTCCTTTTGGTTCTCTTGGAGGTGCTAGGGGTGCTGGGATGGAATTTCATCTGTCCTTGAGATCCTGGACTTCCAGGGATAGGGCTTGTACATCCCAGGAGAGTTCCACCATTTTCACAGTGGGCTCCATGCTAGAGACTGACAAAAGCTGGTTATACTGTTATGGGGAGGGAAATACATGTCAGTCCCTACAACCCCACCTGTCCAAGGGCACCCTAATGGTCTGCACACCCCTGCCATGAAAAAGGAGACCTCAGGATCTAAGGTGGGCAGTTCCTTCCTATTAGAGATAAACCCAGATCATCATCGGGTGGCAGGAGCACAAGAGCCGGGCACCACATACTCATTCTGCATGCACACTAGACTAAATGCTCACACACATTCACACAGACAAACTGGGAAGAAGAAAAGGGGAAGGAATTCAGTAGCACTAGGCAAAGGGAGATTACAAGCTCCCAAACATGCAGGCCAGTCTCTCATTCTCCTGATAACCGGCGGCAACTGTCTCCACTGCCAGAGAGTTTATGGCCCTGGCCCCGGCCCTCCAACGACTGCAGTGGCCCCGCACCAACATGAGAGCGTGTCACCCATGCAGGGACCTGACACACACTCATCATTAACTATCCTGTCTTCAGAGAAATGGTCCCTATCATCATCCTTATTAAAAACTGAGGCCGCATTCACATCTGCGGTGGTGATAGAGAGAGTGGTGAGTGAATACGTGGCAGTGGAGCGGAGCTGGATGACAGGGAAAGAGCCAGTGCGAATGGGGATCTGCTGCGGCTTCTCTCATGCATGCCAGGGTGCAAAATCCTGCCTTGACATGTGAAAGAGAAGCCGTGGCAGATCCCCATTCTCACTGGCTCTTTTCCTGTCATCCAGCTGTTCCCTGCTGCTGCGTCTTCCCTCGCCACTCTCTCTGCTGCCACCACCGCTGCAGATGTGAATGTGGCCTTATGCAAAGTATTACTATAAGGAATTGCCACTTGTATAAATGAAATAGCAAACTAACTTTAGGAATGAGTAGATTGTATTGTAGTGGTTGTTTAGAGCCATTTAACAGCTGGAAATGAGGGTCCAGCACCAAGTTATCAGTCAACTCTTTGTCACCACCTGCAAGGACTCCATGAACCTGCTTTATCAACCAGAATGTTCAAGTGAGTTTTTCCAGGGTAAATTCTATGTACAGGCTGCTTTTAATTTGCCACATAAATTGACCATTCATTCATTCACATTTTTACCCCCACCCTTCCCCGAAGACTCAGGGTAGCTCACAAAAAAGATAAAATACCATTAAAAAGCATTAGAACAAAAAAAACAAACCCTACCCAGTCCAACCCCAGCCACCCAACAACCTCCCACTCAATCCCTATCCCCACCTGCCAAACACTTTACTAAAATGAAAGGTCTTACACCGCCTCCAAAAGATGCTCAGACTTGGACTCAGACAAACCTCCAGGGGGGAGAGAGTTCCACAACATTTGAGCAGCATCCCCTGTGTGCCTTTGTCATATGGACAGAGGGAACCCACAGGAGGGCGCTCCCAGCTCACTGCAGGGGCCACAACAAGGCACGGTAGGAAAGACGGTCTTTTAGATATTATTATTCATATAGCTTAAGCAGTGTACCTGACACTGTACAATCAATACATGGAGCTCAAGCCATTTAGGGTTTTAAAGGTCAAAAACAGCACCTTGAATTGTGCCCAGAAAGCTATATGTAGCAAGTGCAGACTCCAGAGCACTGGTGTAATGTGCTCCCGGTGACCAGTCCCCAAAAGGAGTTGAGCTGCCGCATTTTGCACTAGCTGCAGCTGCCAAGCAGTTATCAAGGGCAGCCTCATGTAGAGTGCATTGCAGTAATCTAGCCTCCAGGTGATAAAAGCATGAAAGACAGTGGCCAGGTCCAAATCAGAAAGAAAAGGCTGCAGCCTCCTCACCAGATGAAGTTGGTGAAAAGTACCATTGCAACTTGATTATCTAGGTGCAGCAAGGGGTCCAGAAGCACTCCAAGGCGGTGGACCTGAGTGAGCAAAAGGAGGCTGAACCCCATCAACAACAGGAGTCCAAATCCCCCCCCCAGGTCACAGGGCTAGCCAACCATCATCATATCAGTCTTTTCAAGATTCAGCCTCTATTGGCTCACTCTCATCCAGTCCCCAACCGCAGTCAGACACCGGGAAAGCACCAAGACTGCAGGGCCTGGGTTAGATGAACAAGAGAGGTAGAGCTGGGTGTCATCAGCATATTCATACCTCACCCCAAACCTCTGAATGACCTCAGCCAACAGCCTTATATACACATTGAATAAGAGGGGAGATGAGATGTAAAACATGTAAATGAGACAATTAGCAAGATATGTAAATGCACTAACTGAAAACACATTCCAGGGAAAGATTCCAAGGTTTGTGTGATTGATTTTTAATAGGGGTGGGACACCGGGGAGAATACTGGATACCGGATGTACTGGTATCGGATCTCCCTGGTACCAGATTTACTGGTATCGGCATACCGGATTTTTAACATTGGCCGTGGTACCTGATTTTTTACATTGCGGCTATTGACTTCAATGGTTGCAATGTAAAAATTCCAGTACCGCGGCCAATATTAAAAATCCGGTATGCTGGTAAAGGTAAATATCGGATTTATCGGATTAAGCCGATACACCAAAATACCAGCAATATTGGATCTCGGGAGAACCAAGAACACCCTCTCCAGTGTGGCTCCCCGCCAAACACAGGAGACCTCCAAAAGGGCGCCCCCGGCTGACCGCAACAGCTGTTCCAGAACCCGGGGAGTGAGGCAGTTCTGCAGGTAGGTGGATGAAGTCTTCATTACTGTACCTACAGCCTGCATGACTTTAAGCCAGTCACTTTTTCCTGTGGCTAGACATTACTCTTGCACAAACTTGTAGCTTCCAGCAGGCTGAAGCATCAGAGGCCTTGGTGCAAGGCCACTAGGGATATAGTAGGTGTTGAACTCCATCTTATTGTTTGCTTAGTGAATTGATTATTCTCTTTGCCTTTTGAAATCTTTTTTATATATACATACACATTTCCCTCATCTCTTTTCCTGCTCACCCAAGTACTTTTCACTGAAATTGTTCATGGTACACACATATAGATATCTGTACCAACAAGTTCATTAATTCCTTAGCAGCACTATGTAAGTGATTACTTCCATGTGCTGGATTCAGTGGTATTATTCTGGAATAAGTAGTATGAGGAAGACTGCAAGTAATCTCACCTTGCTGCTGCACCATTAATTTCTACGTATCTACCCTACATTCCAGTGCCACCTCACTTGATTGTTTTCACTTCTTACATGCCCGATGAAGGGCCCTGTGCAGTCTAAAAGCTTGGATACTCTCACCAACAGAAGTTGGTCCATAAAGATATTATCTGAATTACTTCGTTTACATCACTTGATAAAAGCTTACAAGCTTACAGTGGCCAGTTTTAGACAAGATTCTATCACGCAGGTCCACCCATTCCACGCGCATCCAAACACTGATCTGAAGGGGCTGTAGGGGAACGCATGCTCCCATGACCCATACCTGTGGAGGGTGAACAAGTTGGAGTTCTGTGGTATGGATCCCACTGGGGATGGGCCACTAGCGGGAATGCTGCTACCATGCAAGGCAAGTGAGAGAGTTGCTTTGCAGGAAATTTGTAGCCTCCTGGAGTTCCACCTGTGCCTCTTGGTCTCTCCCCACAGGTGAATGATTTTTATTTTATTTATTTATTAAAAATGTATATCCTGCCCCTCCTGACCACAGGGCAGCCTGGGGCGGTGAACAACAATATAAAAAACAATAAAGCAATTTAAAACTGTTTAAAATATACAATACAGGGGAACAAAGACTCTCCCCCCCCTCGCTTGGCCCTGGTCCCTCTCCATAACCTTTGTGACCGTCCTGCTGCATGCCAGGGGTTGCCGGAGACAGCTGGACAAGTACCAGGATCACATGCGTGAGCTGCAGTTGCTCACAGTCCCAGCTGGAGACCCCTACCTGACCATGGAGCCTACTGCAGTGGAGATGACTGTCCTGTATGAGATTTGGACCCAGATAAATGTTCAGCTCACTCTGGGTGGCAGGTATCATGGTGACCCAAACATCTTGGTGGATCGACATATGTTGGCACAAGGATACTGGAAAGGAATATTTGTATGGGTGGTGTATGTGGAGGGCGTGGAGTTCCTGACTCTGGATCTGCCACTGTTGTTACCCGGCTTTGAAAGTATGCTCCATGACTGTGCCCCCGCCCCCCTTGCCTCTTGTGTTCCTGTGTGTGGGACTCTGCCTGCTTAAATTTGCCCTTGGACTACGCCTTTCTGGACCTGCCCATCCCACCCTCCGGACATTGTACTATGAGCCACCTGTTTCACTCTTTCACCAGATAAGGAGTGGGAGTGGACACGCTACATGTTGCCATTGTATAGCCTTGAATTACTATGACTTGTATGATGGATTGTTATGTTTTCAGTATTTGAACAAGGAACATGGCATTGTACCCTTGAGTAGGGGTGGAGGACACAATTAGGTGAAGGAAACCCATCTATGGACTTGGGGAAGCTATAACTTGAGGGGTAGATCACTGTAAGATAATGGATGCTAATCACACTCAAGCTCTTCTCAATGAGGCTGCAAAGTACCTAGCCAGCCCTGTTTTGCCAAAAGGAAGCTGGAGACAGGGATGCTTCTGCCCACAACCAGAAGGATCTAGGTCTGTCAAACAGATTCTAGACCCAGGCTAGGAAAAGGTATAAAAGTCCTTACTCACAAAGGGCACTGTCTTTCTCCAACCTGCTGGCCAAGGGAATCAACCACAACAGGGGAGACAACCTAGCCCAGAGATAAGGGGTTGTAGGTATATTCAGCGTATGGAGTTCCAGATAAGGAAACCAAGTGGTGTTTGAAGCTTGCATAGTTTGCCCTTCGCATTCCTTTGGTTAACTTTGCTTGCCATAACCTTGCCTTTGTCAGAGCTTTCTCGCCAATTGACTTTGTTCTTATACTTTGTTAGAATAAACTATTTTTCCTTTACTACAGTAGGGTGTGTGTGGTCCAATGCCCTGTAGACATTCAGGGAAGTCTGACCCTCTGTCCTCCCAGAGAAACCCTATCCTTTTCCATACCAAGGGGATTGAGCTAACCACTGTTCAAGTCTGGGCTGCCCAACCCTGTGGGGGTATGACCGGCAGAGTTAGGCAGCTGGGGCACTAGGTAGCAGGAACCAGGAGCCTCCGCTTGGGTGTAGGTGGGTAGTCAGAGGCTAGAGGGAAGCCCCACTAAGCCAAAGCCCTTCTGTATCCATCACAGTGACACCCAATGATTTTGTGATTCAGACTGTCTCTGTAGGAGGTCTCTAGGCAGGGTTGGAACCCCCATCTGCTTTGAAAGCTGGAGTGTTTCAGTGTGCTTTTGTGGACACTCAGCTCTGTGGGGAGGTTTCTGCTTCCTGCTCACTCCATCATGAAGTCATCCTGTTGGGGGCATAAGGTTCATTGCCCCCACTACAGAGGTCATGATCCCCCTTAGAATGGGTCCCTGTGCCCTGCTGGTGTTTGACCTAGACTCTCTGCTGGTGGGGGGGAAGGTGTTTGGGACTGGACTAGCAGGGAGATGGGATTGGTGTTTGGCTTTTTCAGCTGCTGTCCTATTGGTCTTCCAGATGCATTTCCCCTTCTGTTCCTGAGCTGCCTGTGGGTTGTATTACATGTCCGAGGGTTCCGTGACCTGTTGCCTGGTGCCCTGGTGGCTGTGTCTGAAAAGAAATGAAAGGGGTTAAGCTGCTTTTCTGAACCCTGGTGAAGCAGGTCCCTTTATAAAAGAGTTTCAGCTGCTTTTCTGCACCCTGGTGAAGCAGGTGCCTTTCAATTTCTGGGATCAAGTGGAAATACTACTGTGTTTGAGAGGATGGGGAATTACTCCTCTTGCTATTTCTAATAATGACTCTTTTGTTCAATCAAATAGACCCTTTATTCAATGATAACAACACAATTTAACATACCAATTATAAATGAAGCATTTGCACCTTTAACATATGATCCCTCACCTACCCTGACTACTTCAAATACATACAAAGCATATATTCTTACATGATCAGAGGTCCATGGTCTGGTTCCAAAAGGAGGGTGGGCATGGGGCCCAAAAGCCTTGAGAGAGATAGTCTAGCTGTGGAGCAAGTTGCAGGACTTCCTAGGGAGAAGTCCCAAATCACCAATCCCGTCGGCACCCTGATAAGGACTAGCAATCAAGTACCATGAAAGGCAACTTCTCTGTCTAAAGCTAGCCTTTTTATCCAGTGACTGCCTTATGATTATCCAGAGTGTGGGGTTGTCAGTGCTAAGCCTGTGGAGCACTCCCATTGGTTGCTCAGTTCTGGGGTACCTTCTGCTTAGTCATTGGCTTGGGGGTTTGCCCTGACCAATAGTGTCCTACCCCTCCTCCTTCTGGAGGGAGGGACTGACTCCCTGGCCCTGAGCACCCCACAACCCATCTTGGAGGTGCCTTATAGTCTGACCAAGTCATCTTCCTCTCTGGTAAGTTTGATACTGTTATCAGCCTCTGACCTTCCCAATGTTCCTGTGAGTTATACACTATCCAGTTTGCTTGGGAAGACAAGGTCTCTGCTTTCTCTCAGGCACCTAATAGACAGGAATATTGCCTCCTTCGCACCAACTCACATAATTTACTTCCTCTTGACCGTTTACTCCTAGCACATTTTGTTCCTTATTTAAATCAATGACTCAATGTATCTGCTAACTAATGTCTTAATTAACTTATAACATTCTACATACTCTTAACATTCTACATATTCTTAACTAAAAACACAATGGCTTACACAAAAGTTTCAATCAGTTACAGTATCATAAATGTAAGTCCAGCATGCTTTTTCAGCAAAGAATGAGTTACAATAACATTCAATGTCTGTCCTGGCATACTTGTGTCAAAAGAAGCACTTTTGCTTTGGTTACATTGTATCAAGGAAATTGTTAGGCCTATGTCAATTCACAACAGTCATTCCCTGTTAACTGGGCGCTCCCCAGTTAACACACAACTCATTTTTGATATTTTGGGACAACATAAAATGCTCTGTGTCTTAGAGGAACTATTTTCTTTTTAATCCAACACACAATGTATATCAAAGTAATAAACAACACAACTTGGATCACCAGAATGATAATAATTGCAGTGGGGGCATGTTGTGTGGGGGCTGGAGGGGGTTCTTGGCACAGCCTGTGGAATAGCTGTCCATTTGAACTCTGGTCGGGGCTGGTGGGTGAGTGTAGGTGGAATGGGTGGGGGCTGTGGGCTCTCTGGGAGCTGCCCATTTGAATCCCTCCCCACTCATTCCATGTGCGTGGGCACTCTGTGGCTAATCCACTCAGCAGACACAGACCCACCCCACAGCCATGATCATTTAAAAACAGCCAGTGTTGTCCATTTTATATTTGACTTCAATAGAGCTGGAGGCACTATACACAAGGCTGTCTTAACCATTGGGCAGCTGAACAATTTGGACACTGGGGAGCACTGGGGAGCAGGGCAGATGGTGGCTTTCTGTGGTCAGCAACAAAGGTCTGCACACCATTTGGAGTTTGGGATGACACAGGCATGTGCATTAGATTGTCTGTCAGTCTGCATTGTGGTCTGTGTGATTGCATGTGTCTGTTTATGTGTCTTTCTGGGCATTTGCTCTTGAGTTATTGACAGCAAGTAATTTAGGCAAGGGAAGACGTAAGTATTTTGTGTTGACAACTGGTATGTTTGTCGTAAGATTGTTCCTGAGAGACAGGAAGGACAGAATGCTTATTTTGTCCAGAGCAGCTATTTGCTCATGAAGAAGCAACACCACTGGTACAGCTGACACCACTAAAATGGAATGACACACATCATATTTTGTGTGCAGTTGATTCATGGAGTACATGGCAATGTTCTAATCAGCGGTAAAACATGGCAGGATTATCTCCTAGGCTTTCCAGCACCCAGTCAGCAGTACAGGTGGGACTAAGGAGGCACTAGCCCAGGGGTGAGGAACCTTTTCCATCCCAGGAGCCACTTTGACAAGTGGTACAAGCTCCAAGGGCCACATCTGTGAGTGAGGGTGCTTTAGGGGTAGAACTCAAGAAAAGGAGGACCCAGATCATGGATTTGTGACGTGGATCTGTCCCCTATCCTTGAGTGCATATCCTCATCTCCCCTCCCTTACCCAGAGCTCACTTTTTTCAGTGGTTGGAGGTGAGAACTGGATCCAGGGGCCAGATCCAGGAAGTGGAAAAGGGTCACACAAAAACTTGCCATGGGCCACATTTGGCCCCCAATGCCAGAGATTTCCCATATCTGTACACACTTGGTGACAGAAACCCAGAGTCTGGTGCGGCGATGCACAGAGCGATTATTAATTATTATTATTATTATTAGTTATCCACCTCAAAGACCAGCCCATTTGAACAATAAGCATTAGAAAAACATTTGCCTTGGGAATTTTAAAATCACCTCTTAGGAAGGACTGAAGTTATATATTTTTTCCATCTCACTTTAAAACAAACTCCAAATTTTCTCTCTTTTTTGTCATTCATTTTGTTGCTTTTCTTTGAAATCACACCCGCCCCTTCATTATACTCAAGAGCAGTGGGTTTTTTTTGCCATTTTCAATCTATCAATACACTAAGCTTAAAACGTTATCTACATCTAGAAAGCTTCAGCCATTGAAAACATTAAGATACTTATTAGGTGACTCAGTCACAGTACTTCAGACAGAACTGATGTATTTAATCTACTTGTTTGAATCTTAAAATAGCATTGCTCCCTTGATCAGCATCCTTTAGATCACAGAACAGCTCCTTTCATGTACCACAGAGATAGGAAAAGTAAGTGAAGAAACATTTTGTTCTGGATTCTCCCCCCCACCCCACACACACACACAGAGTTATAGCTTTCCCTTTTTCTCAACTTCGCATAATGAAGTCTTAAGCAACAGCATGACAGGGTATGATTTTTCAGTTACATATTCTTTACAGAGTGTACAATTATTTTCATAACTTTTGAGTCTGAAAACCTTNCTGAGTTCTGAAGGAACTAAAATATGAAGCTGTAGATGTAACCTAGCACTAAAATCTGCTACTGTACCAGAGGATTGCAGGGTAGCAAATGTAACACCAATATTTTAATAGGGCTACAGAGGTGTCTCTACAGACCAGAGAGTCTGACTTCAGTATCAGGCAAACTAGTGGAAACGGTTGTGAAGAACAGAATTACTGAGCATATTGATAAACATGGGTTAATGGGGAAGAGTCAACATGGATTAAGGAAAGGGAAGTATTCTTAAAGTGAGGGGCCCAGAACTGGCAGCAGTTAAAAACAAGTGTTAGGAGTAGAAAAAGGCTCCAATATGAATGTCCAATATAGACACATCTGCCTGCTCTTCATTAGCTGACAGAGAAAAGGAATTTGCGATTCTGAATGACGAGGATGATATCCCCCTATGAACCTTTTTTGTTTATGAGCAAACCTTGTTTATGTGTACACCTGAATTAATATATTTACTCTGCAAGGGCAACCTCCACCAGACTAAGGTCATGTTCCAGATAATAGAGGTAAACCAAAGTATCTTCTTTGATTTAATGAAATGAAAGTTAGCTACTCCCTTTTGAAAGCATTCAGGCAAACAGTGTAAATTGAAGTAGTACCATGTCAGTTTCCCCCCTAGCTAAGGCCACTTTTAGACGTGTGCAGGGCACTCATGGCGTGAAATCCTGGGGTATGTAAAAATCCCGCAGGCGGGTTTTAGGAAAGACTTCTCGCACATTATAACTGCTCGCGTGTTCTCTTCAGTTTTAAAAGAATGCCTAAGCAGCTATAATATGCGAGAAGTCTCATCTAAACTCCGCCTGCGGAATATTTACATGCCATGAGATTTCACACCGCGAGTGCCCCACGCATGTTTAAAAGCAGCCTAAGATGTAATGATCACTAAACTGAGGTCACAACTCTCACACTGATAAGTGTTCATAAGAACGGTTACTATGAAATACAAACTGAAGCCGAGTATGTACTACTGTCAGGTGTGCGTACTGCTCTCTCTTCTCCTGAATAACTACATTTTCGCACTTTGTTCATGTGACTGCTTCAGAAGTAAACAGAAGCAAGGCCCACTACATCAAACTAAGTGTTTATTAGAAGGTAGCTTAAAAGAGAGACAAAATCTAGACACAGACTCTGGGTAAAAGCTCTTTCTCAAGACTCCAGAATCTGCCAAATGCCATATGAATTGCAGGGGCTGAAGTTATGGGATCCCCATGTTTTATTCCTGTGATAAGCCAGGGAATTTGTTCCATTATGTTCTAATATAAGCAACTAGTGTAGTCTAGTGCGTAAGGTTGTTGGTGTTGGTCCTGAAACACCAGGGTTTGAACCTTAGGAGTGTGCAGACTGTACAGAGGTTTGAAATGAGATGCCATCAGTATTCTGATGACACCCAACTTTTCACCCNCTTAACATTCTACATATTCTTAACTAAAAACACAATGGCTTACACAAAAGTTTCAATCAGTTACAGTATCATAAATGTAAGTCCAGCATGCTTTTTCAGCAAAGAATGAGTTACAATAACATTCAATGTCTGTCCTGGCATACTTGTGTCAAAAGAAGCACTTTTGCTTTGGTTACATTGTATCAAGGAAATTGTTAGGCCTATGTCAATTCACAACAGTCATTCCCTGTTAACTGGGCGCTCCCCAGTTAACACACAACTCATTTTTGATATTTTGGGACAACATAAAATGCTCTGTGTCTTAGAGGAACTATTTTCTTTTTAATCCAACACACAATGTATATCAAAGTAATAAACAACACAACTTGGATCACCAGAATGATAATAATTGCAGTGGGGGCATGTTGTGTGGGGGCTGGAGGGGGTTCTTGGCGCAGCCTGTGGAATAGCTGTCTATTTGAACTCTGGTCGGGGCTGGTGGGTGAGTGTAGGTGGAATGGGTGGGGGCTGTGGGCTCTCTGGGAGCTGCCCATTTGAATCCCTCCCCACTCATTCCATGTGCGTGGGCACTCTGTGGCTAATCCACTCAGCAGACACAGACCCACCCCACAGCCATGATCATTTAAAAACAGCCAGTGTTGTCCATTTTATATTTGACTTCAATAGAGCTGGAGGCACTATACACAAGGCTGTCTTAACCATTGGGAAGCTGAACAATTTGGACACTGGGGAGCACTGGGGAGCTGGGCAGATGGTGGCTTTCTGTGGTCAGCAACAAAGGTCTGCACACCATTTGGAGTTTGGGATGACACAGGCATGTGCATTAGATTGTCTGTCAGTCTGCATTGTGGTCTGTGTGATTGCATGTGTCTGTTTATGTGTCTTTCTGGGCATTTGCTCTTGAGTTATTGACAGCAAGTAATTTAGGCAAGGGAAGACGTAAGTATTTTGTGTTGACAACTGGTATGTTTGTCGTAAGATTGTTCCTGAGAGACAGGAAGGACAGAATGCTTATTTTGTCCAGAGCAGCTATTTGCTCATGAAGAAGCAACACCACTGGTACAGCTGACACCACTAAAATGGAATGACACACATCATATTTTGTGTGCAGTTGATTCATGGAGTACATGGCAATGTTCTAATCAGCGGTAAAACATGGCAGGATTATCTCCTAGGCTTTCCAGCACCCAGTCAGCAGTACAGGTGGGACTAAGGAGGCACTAGCCCAGGGGTGAGGAACCTTTTCCATCCCAGGAGCCACTTTGACAAGTGGTACAAGCTCCAAGGGCCACATCTGTGAGTGAGGGTGCTTTAGGGGTAGAACTCAAGAAAAGGAGGACCCAGATCATGGATTTGTGACGTGGATCTGTCCCCTATCCTTGAGTGCATATCCTCATCTCCCCTCCCTTACCCAGAGCTCACTTTTTTCAGTGGTTGGAGGTGAGAACTGGATCCAGGGGCCAGATCCAGGAAGTGGAAAAGGGTCACACAAAAACTTGCCATGGGCCACATTTGGCCCCCAATGCCAGAGATTTCCCATATCTGTACACACTTGGTGACAGAAACCCAGAGTCTGGTGCGGCGATGCACAGAGCGATTATTAATTATTATTATTATTATTAGTTATCCACCTCAAAGACCAGCCCATTTGAACAATAAGCATTAGAAAAACATTTGCCTTGGGAATTTTAAAATCACCTCTTAGGAAGGACTGAAGTTATATATTTTTTCCATCTCACTTTAAAACAAACTCCAAATTTTCTCTCTTTTTTGTCATTCATTTTGTTGCTTTTCTTTGAAATCACACCCGCCCCTTCATTATACTCAAGAGCAGTGGGTTTTTTTTGCCATTTTCAATCTATCAATACACTAAGCTTAAAACGTTATCTACATCTAGAAAGCTTCAGCCATTGAAAACATTAAGATACTTATTAGGTGACTCAGTCACAGTACTTCAGACAGAACTGATGTATTTAATCTACTTGTTTGAATCTTAAAATAGCATTGCTCCCTTGATCAGCATCCTTTAGATCACAGAACAGCTCCTTTCATGTACCACAGAGATAGGAAAAGTAAGTGAAGAAACATTTTGTTCTGGATTCTCCCCCCCACCCCACACACACACACAGAGTTATAGCTTTCCCTTTTTCTCAACTTCGCATAATGAAGTCTTAAGCAACAGCATGACAGGGTATGATTTTTCAGTTACATATTCTTTACAGAGTGTACAATTATTTTCATAACTTTTGAGTCTGAAAACCTTCATTTCACAATGGGGAAAAAATGATACTTTTACGGGTCAAGGAAAATGGCTCAGCTACTTGAGCCCAAAGAATGAAAATGAGACAAGAAGATTGCACTTCTCAAATATGCAGGTTGGGGAAGCTAACTTCTTTATGTATAATGAGGCCATCGTCTTGGAGTAAACTAATGTTCTCTTGTAGAAGTCAGACAATCCATCTATTTCTCCTCCCCCACGCATCCCGTGACATGTAAAACTGTGACCTCTTCCTGCTTATACTATACTTTTCTCTGGGAGTAAAATACTGCTAACCCATCCATATGAACACCAACACCTGGGCAAAGAACCCCAAGTTGGCCTAGAAGAAACTACCCCAGGCATAATCTCACCTTTATGAAGACTATTTCTGTGGAGTAACCCAAGAGGAAGAAGCAAATGATCAGAGGTTACCATTTTGTGTGGACATTTATTTATTTATTTACTTATTTATTTAAATACTTATATCCTGTTCCCTCCATGCCTTCCATGTGATACAATTGCCTCTACTCCATTCTTGTCCTCCTTGACCACTCTGTTGTCATTGATATGTTGATCACTCACTCTTGCTGGACTCACTTCACTCCCTTGGCTTCCCTGACTCCATCCTTGACTAGTTCTNAGTGCCCCACGCATGTTTAAAAGCAGCCTAAGATGTAATGATCACTAAACTGAGGTCACAACTCTCACACTGATAAGTGTTCATAAGAACGGTTACTATGAAATACAAACTGAAGCCGAGTATGTACTACTGTCAGGTGTGCGTACTGCTCTCTCTTCTCCTGAATAACTACATTTTGGCACTTTGTTCATGTGACTGCTTCAGAAGTAAACAGAAGCAAGGCCCACTACATCAAACTAAGTGTTTATTAGAAGGTAGCTTAAAAGAGAGACAAAATCTAGACACAGACTCTGGGTAAAAGCTCTTTCTCAAGACTCCAGAATCTGCCAAATGCCATATGAATTGCAGGGGCTGAAGTTATGGGATACCCATGTTTTATTCCTGTGATAAGCCAGGGAATTTGTTCCATTATGTTCTAATATAAGCAACTAGTGTAGTCTAGTGCGTAAGGTTGTTGGTGTTGGTCCTGAAACACCAGGGTTTGAACCTTAGGAGTGTGCAGACTGTACAGAGGTTTGAAATGAGATGCCATCAGTATTCTGATGACACCCAACTTTTCACCCGACGCAGGTCCTGCAGTCTTGGCGCTTACCCAGTGCATGGCTGCCATTGGGAACTGGATACAGGTGAGCTGATTGAAACTGAATCCAGACAAACTGACCTGATGATGGTTGACTGGCCTTGTGACCTGAGGGATGTTGGGACACCTGTCATTGATGGGATCTGGCATTCCTTGGCCACTCAGATTTTCAGCCTTGGGTGCTCTTTGATTTATTGCTGCAGCTGAATCATCAGGTTGCAGCAGTGGCCAGGGGTACTTTTCACTAACTCCACCTGATGAAA
Source organism: Sphenodon punctatus (assembly GCA_003113815.1). Lineage (NCBI taxonomy): Eukaryota > Metazoa > Chordata > Lepidosauria > Sphenodontia > Sphenodontidae > Sphenodon > Sphenodon punctatus. The sequence goes on along the minus strand of QEPC01013775.1, from coordinate 558,934 downwards.
AGGCTACAGCCTTTTAAAATCAGATTCAGACCTAGTCACCATCATCCATGCCTTCGTAACCTCAAGGCTAGACTATTGCAATGCACTCTGCGTGGGGCTGCCCTTGATGACTATTCGGAAGCTGCAGCTGGTGTAGAACATGGTGGTCCACCTTATGTCAGGGGTGGGTCACCAGGAGCCACATTGCACTGGTGCTCCAGAATCTACACTGGCTTCCAATAACTTTCTGAGCAGAAGTCACATTGCTTGTTTTGATCTACAAGGCCCTGAACAGCCTGGGCCCTAAATATCTGAAAGACTGCCTCTTTCCTCATGCCCCATCATGGCCTCCGAGGCAACTCAGGTGTGCCCTCTTGCAGCTACCATCTTGCCTCTAGTTCAGACAATGAGGGCATGCAGAGAGGCATTATTGGTGGCTGACCCACAATTATGGGTCCCTTCCTTTCGAGGTTTGTGCAAGCCCAAGGCTGCTCATCATCTGGAGGCAAAGTAAGACTTTTTTATTTGATGAGGAATATGGCAGACAGGGAAAGGGGCACGGTGGGTTAGGGGATTCTTATTTATTTATTTATTTATTTATTACATGTTTTACCCAACCCTTCTCTGAAGACTCAGGACAATTTACAATAACAAAAATATAAAATACAATACAATACATTAATATCCCTGAACCCCAACATCATCCCAACCACCAACCCACTTCACCCTTTATCCCTACCTGCCACCCACCAATTATCCTCCCCAAAACAGACTATGCAATCCCACCTAACCCTATTTCTGTCCGCCAAACAAAAACATCTTACATCTCCTCTGGAAGACAAACAGGCTTGGACTTAGGCAGACCTCCAAGGGGAGGAAGTTCCATAATTACGGGACAGCAACCAAGAACGCCTCCCTGCATGCCCTCATTATAGCAACTTCATGGGCAGTTGGCACTAGCATGAGAGTGCCGTTGGCTGACATCTCAGGCTGTGCCAGGATATAGGGGTAGAGGTCAGTATTTCAGATATCTGGGGCACAAGCCATTTAGGATTTTATAGGTCAAAACCAGCACCTTGAATTGTGCCCGGAAAGAAAGCGGCAGCCAGTGCAGACTTCGGAGTACCAGTGTAATGTGCTCCTGGTGAACTCTCCCCGACAGAAGGTAGGCCGCCACGTTCTGCACCAACTGCAGCTTCCAAAAAGTCTTCAAGGGCAGCCCCACGTAGAGCACTTTGCAGTAGTCTAGCCTCCAGGTTATGAAGGCATGGATGATGGTGGCCAGATCTGAATCTGATAGAAAAGGTCATAGCCTTCTCACAAGATGAAGTTGGTTTTATGTGGGTATTTTTATATTTGATTTGATTTTGTGTATTTTTTACTGTTTCCCTAATGGGAAGGATGGGATAAAAATGAAAATAAATAAATAAATAAATAAATGTGGCTAAAGTTACAGGGAGAGAACTCTGTGGCCATCAGAGAGTTCATGTAAAATGAACCAAAATTCCTATTAAGTAGTTCTGTAGTCAATGAAGGCACAGTGGGGCTGAAAGGCATTTCAATTTCAAATAACAGCCAAATGACTGGTACTTTGACATAAAAGGCATGAAGTCAAGCATTTCCTCTGGTTATGGAAATCTTGATCTTATAGCTGAAAGGAGAACAGATGTGGGAGTTTTAATATTTTAAGACTGCATTGTAACAAAAGAGATTTTTTTAAGCATTAATTGAGCTCGGGAACTTCTGTGACTTGGAACTTTGTGCTTGAATGTAATTGGGTGCTGACAGCAGCTGAAATGTTAGTGCTCGTTTCTTGGAATTCTTTAAAATTGTTTCTGCTCTCAAGTTTTGTGAATCCATGAACTGGCATGGTCCATTAATTCCATAGTAAGACAAAGGAGTTACCTGTTATACTTAAAGATATGGATTGTTTTGTTAATTAGACTTTTAGGATAGCTCAGCTCCAGATTTTTTTGTTTCTTAAAGTTGTCAAAATGTCACAAACATGTTGTGGTACGGACAGCGAGAGTACTGGTAGGTCGTTCAAAACATCTAATTTCTACAAAATGTCTACAAGCAGGAATAGTCCGAGGAAACCCTCCAGCAAACTACAGTACTTAACAGTCCAGACAAAACTCCAAGGTGAGTGGAAAAGAAGGTAATTGGGGTGTATCACAAAATGTATTCAGAGAGGGAAGCAAAGGAGTTTGAATGACATCGCAACAGCAGTTGGTCAAATAAAAGATAACATTTGAATGACTTTTCTTCCCTCTCTGTCACTGGAGACCAACATGGCAACCACACAATCTCTCTGGATTAAAATGTATTCAAGAGTTCTGAATCCCATGAGGAATAAACAACAAATTTGCCAACTTTCACAATTTTATTTTCAGTCATGAGATTTAAAGTGTTTTTTCAAAGCCCGAACTGCTGAAATTGTAAGGATCTCTGCTTTCATTGGAAATTATACATCACATCAGACATCTACAATTCATATGGGGACTGACCATTTTCACACAGATGCTCTAACACTGATAAAATGGGTGTTACATTTTATTATACATGTTGCAGGGCTGCACGTGTGTTCTATGGGTGCCCTGCAACATGTGTAATAAAATGTAACACCCATGTTTAAGGCTGAACCTTTAAGAGGTGATAGCTCTGGGTCCCAGAGGTGGGAAAGACCTTAGCTGGGGAATAGGGGGCTAGAAGCTCCAGACTGGGGAAGAGTTTGTGATGTCTGAAATGGTATGGGAACATGGGGAAGATGGGTCTCAATAAAAAAAAAAGAGGTCTGTAAGGGTAATAAACTGGTCCAGCCAGGGGCAGATTGGGGAACCAAAGTGGCCCGGGAGAATATAGTGTTAGTGGCCCTGTGCTGGTGGGTTGTCAGAAATGGGTCAAGGGGGCATGGCTTGGGGGTGGGCAGAGTGCACCAGATTTGGGGCCTATCAGAGCTGAGTCCCCAG